>OW964832.1:23696497-24296497 GCA_943142095.1 Ophonus ardosiacus | reverse complement strand
AAAGTTTCTCGGTGTAAATCAAAATTAAACAACAATGAAAATGATGATAACGAAATGGTACATTGCCTTGCACCGCTGGCGCACACCCACACAAAGCCCTACAAACCCAAACATATCCAAAAATTATCAGAACTAGCTGCTTGTTCTGACAATCTGCTTTGTAAACATAATACGCTAATATCATATATGTACCGTGACGGTCCAATACCAGCCGCCAACTTACTGTCACTCATTACTATCGCAGAAAGTGCACCACTTAATATCTTAAAAATACGTATCTAAAAAAAATATCCAAATATATATATATATATATATATACAGAGAATCTTACAGACAGATAAATAAATAAAACATGCATACATATAAGTTAAAAATGTACTATCGTATCAGTGTTATATTAAGGGTTTCTGCGGATTTTTAAGTGTATTTTATTAGAAAAGCCGAGTAGTTGGTTTTTTGTTGGGAATATAAGACCAGCCCTGATAAATACTATGCGACGTCTGTCATTGTCATATTTGTCCTACGTAGAAGCCTTTTAGGAGTATTGGTTAGTCACTTTCGTTATTTTATTGATATTTTCTTCATCGTGTCTCAGTCTAAATCGTAAAATGCCAATATACAAGACATACATTGCATCGAACTGAATCATATATTCAAATAATAAAACAATGCAATTAACAATTAAACGGTAACTATGGAAACTTTTAATTTCAACAATATTAATATTACCATTATTTAGAAACTATAGATACGAATTTCGTAAAGGAATACGTATCACGAAATATTTCGTTGCGAATATTTCACTTTATTCTGCGAATAAATATAAAGAAATGAGTATCTTTTTTGTATTTGTGGCAAGTAGTATTGCATCAATTATAATTGGTGCTCTCATTGCCATTGCTCTGGGTCTCCACTATTTTCAACCCGATATCGATGATATGACATCGAATAGTCGACATTATTTTGACGTCGACTGGGAAAAGAAAATAGGGCCTGAGCACCCGAGGCACGTTTTACTTCTCCAATATCTGAAAGCAGGTATGGTGCCAAGCCCACCTGCACAAGAAGGATATTGGATTGAAGATGAAACGTCCTAATTCAAAATTAAAATGAAAACTAATTTTGGCCCATATAATTATTTTTTAATAACATATGATATTCATTTCCAAATCTCGAGTTCCATTTAATTTACATATGACTAGTAGTAATACAGAAATAATGTCCTGGTGTATTAAGTTACACATCATGGATGTGCTTGTGGGCTACACATGACATCAACCTATAAACGGTTGTAAATGTCGTTAGAGTGTAGATGCTACTAATGTAAATTAACAATGGATTTAACTCTGCCTGCAGGGGTGTTTAATATAAATATCCCCTGTTGCCGGTCCCAAGCCCGGATAAAAGAGGAGGGTTGGGCATAGGGCTAATCACCCTATCCCGTAAAAGAACACTGATTAGGAAGCTTAGGGATCAACCTCGGACAAGGCGGAAATAAAAGATAATGTAAAGGAAAACGGATATCCAAATCCGCAACTGGCATATATTTACATATATATGTATATATATGTATTCAGCATGGGAAACTAAACAATGTAACATGGCAGGAAGATAATTGTTTAATTATTATTATTATTATTATTATTAATAATAATAATAATATTACTTTAAAACAATTAAAAGTCAAATGGAAATGTTCTCAGTTGTAAAAATTAAACTTAGAACTATTACGAATTCCTGCTAGGTCTGCGAAAATAGGAAAATCGTTTTCTGTCTGGTACTTATATCACACACCTTTCAAATACCGAATGTCGGTTGAGTGATCGAAAATATTGATGCACATATCTCATAACTTACAACGTAAACAAACACTGATTACGAAGCCTAAGGATCAACCTCTGACAGGCTAGAAATAATAAATAAGGCAAAGAAAAATGGATATCCCAATCGGCACCAGGAATAAATAAATAAATAAATATATATATATATTCAGCATAAGAAACTAAACAAAGTAACATGGCAGTCCCCGGATATTACTAAAGGAAATAAAATAGACCATGTACTTTATTTGTAAAAAATATCTCATCAGTCCTAGATGTAAGATCATAGAGGTAGCAACAATGACTCGGACCACTATTTGGTTAAAACAAAAATTGAAATTCTATACATATATGTTGTCTACAGAAAATATTTTTACATCTCGCTAAGAGAGGTATTGGATTCATGCTAAAATTCGCATATCCAGATTTTATTGAATAAGCACGATTTAAGGTTCCTACAAGCCGATTATAACTTTTTTAAAATGATGTCTGTGTGTGTTAGTGTGTGAATGTGTGTATGTGTTGGTGTGTGTGTGTGTGTGTGTGTGTATGTATGTATGTCTGGATTTTGTAGTCACGATTCCTCAAAAACTATAAGACTTAAAAAATATTTAACTGCAGTTTCCTCAATCAGACATTCCTGGGAAGAGCTGAAAAGGTTTTGGTAACAATTGAACAACCGGAAGTAGTAGTTTCTTAGAAAAAATCTTCTAAATATAATTTTTTGGGAGTTTTTTTTATTAAATATTGAAGAACATAAAATTCTCCATCTAATACACTTAAAATTTTTATTATATCTTGTATAGATTTAAAGATAAAGACTCTATAATTTATAGACTAAACTAATCACAGAGGCCAAGGCACTAAGGAAACCAGTTGACAAATTCTAATGTTTATAACATGACACACACCGACCAAAAAACAAAGGGAGACTTGACAGCTCCATGTTATTTGAAAAGATAGAAGTGCGGGGAGCGAGGGTGGGTGGGGGTTTGGTCAGCAGAGACCTCCGACGGTGATTCCAAAACTCAAGTTGGTAATGAGGGTAGCATGCATCTATTCTGTAATGCGGGCAGCATGCATCTCTTTTGTAATGCGGGCAGCATGCATCTTTTGAATTTAAATATTTAAAAGATTGTAAGTAAATTCAACGTTTCTTTCGCAAACATTCGAAAACATTTTTGATATTAAATTGAATATCAAACATGTTTTCGATATTATATGAAAGAAATATGTAGTTTATTTGGTTTTTACAGATAATATTAGGATATATGGGTTATTAAATTTTACACACGTCATAATTATTTGTAAATTTATTACAGCAGCAAATAATAATAAAAGTGTTTACAAATTATAACACTGAAATAATAATAATAATAATAATAATAATAATAATAATAATAATAATAATAATAATATAAAGTCTCAGACGGCGTACTAAGCACATGTAACGGTTCTGATTGTTCGGCAAAATTAATAAGTTTATCCGTAAAGGTATTGGAAGTTGAAGGTTCCTCAGGTGTATACAGTGTGTCCCATTTAGAGGTGCCACCATTGGGATCTCGAGAACTATAAGCGATACGATGTCGGTTAAATGGAACTTTTTATGCGCCTTTGGAAAGCCATCTCAGATGTGCTTTTATTTTTCCAAAAATTCTCATAGGGCACTAGATAATGACGAAAAACTGAATATTGTTGATTGTTTCTTTCTCAAATAACTTCTAAACTATTAGTATTTGAGAAAAACATTTCAAATATAAAAGATAGATATTTTTATTAACTAACCAGTGGCGTACGAAATAAATTTTTATATCCGTAATTTTTTCAGATATAACACAAACTTATATTTTTTTAAATGGAACCCATATCTGATTTTAGTCTCAAAAAAAAAAAAAAAAATATTTTTTTCTCTTTTCAACGATGTAAGGGTTATTAGGTTTTATATTTGTTTTGCCTTCAAAATTATTATTTTTTCCTTATTTTTTATTAAATTTACAATTATTTTGAAAATATTGGTAGATTTCTATTTGGAAATACTCCTTGTATTTAAATAATTTATTTCGTTAGAAAATTTTGCTCAAAATTCGTATCAAATTAATTATTATAATATTTTATATCAGGTCGCTCTTGGCTCATCATAGTGTAATTTGTAATTATGAGTCTAGAATAAAAATATTAAATAATAAAGGCATAAAACAAATTATTTTGATCAAATACAATATAATTAATAAAAATAATGTTTTTTTGGGAAATAATAAGAAAATTCAGGAAAATAAAGATTCAAAATTAAATTTTAAGAGCAAAACAAATATAAAACATAATAACCCTTACTGTTAAAAATTAATATCAAGTGGCTAAATTTGTTTTAAATAAAAAATAGAAAAAAAGACAATCAGAACGTCAGAAGAAAAAATAGTAAAATTGTATTCAATAACACTAAATATTGTATTGATAAGATTTCTACACAGTAAGATTTATTGTAATTATATTTAAATTCATCCCACTTATGTTATGTACATATTTTAGGAAATTTGAGCCGTCCAAAATAATAAAACATTATTCAGAAAATAAAGAGAATTATTTTTGGATGTTAGCGCTACAAATGGTGTAGGATAATTAGTTTAAAAGAAAATTGGAACTATTATTTACATTTGTTAATTAGTTTAAAAGAAAATTTAAACTATTATTTACATTTCTCAAATTTCGAGGAAAATGTCAATGCGAAAAAGTGTGTCTTCAACGGAAGATAATGGACAATGTATATTGTGTCATCGTCCAGATAATAATGAAATGGTTCTATGTGATGGGCCATGTAAGAAATGGTTTCACCTTAATTGTGTTCACATGACAGAAGAACAAGCAATAAAGACCAATCCGTGGTTATGTAGTGATTGTTCTCTGCGTTACAAATCACAAGAAGAAAATGTGACAAACAATCTTCAGGCACTCAGTATCAACAGGTCTTTATCACCGAAGAAAAGCACAAGCACTGTGAGCAGCAGAAGTAGTAAATCCAAAAGCAAGATGTTAAAGCAAAGAGAGGAAATACTACGACTTGAAGAAGAAATGCTGCAAAGAGAAAAGAAGTTGCTTGAAGAAAAGAAGCAGCTACTTAAGGAACAGTGTGAAATGGCTAATTCCTCCGATGATACTATAAAAGATACTTCTATAACTAATGTAAGCGCCAGATTAAAGAAGAAGCAGTTAGAAAAGAACGGGCAGGGAATCAACTCACATAACCAAAAGACTGTATATGACATAAATACACAACAGTTATCTCACTGTCATTTAGCTGCACGAAATTTTTTAGCCAGAGATTTACCTATATTTAGTGGAAGACCTGAGGAATGGGCAGTATTCATAAGCGCCTATGAATACTCAACGACAGCAATGGGATTCACCAATTATGAGAATCTTCTACGATTACAAAAGGCTTTAAAAGGGCAAGCACGCGAAGTTGTTGGATGTCAACTGTCATTACCTGATTGTGTCCCGAAGATAATAGAAACACTTAGAATTATGTTTGGTCGACCGGAATTAATAATGAACGCACAAATATTTAAGATTAGACAGATTCCTACAGTTAATGCTAATAAATTAGAAACATTAGTAGCATTCTCAGCAGCAGTACAAAACTTATGTGCTACTCTGGAAGCATCTCGCCTATTCGAATATGACAACAATCCGTTATTACTACAAGAATTAGTAGAGAAACTTCCTACTTACATGAAGCTAGAATGGTCACGACATAGTGACAATATGGCTAAACCTGGTATTACGGCATTTGGAGAATGGCTGAACGAAATAGCTATGTGTGCTTGGAAAGTGATGCCCCAATGCATTTTAACTGACAATTCGTCAAAAGATAGACCAACCAGAACTACAAATCATTTAAACATTCATGTCCAAGATGAAAAAGAAAAAAACACAAAAAACACTATTGAAAAAATGGATACAACAAAATGTCCAGTGTGTCAAGGATTTTGTATATCGTTAGAAAAATGCGAAAAGTTTAGAAAGTTGATACCTTATAAAAGATGGATAATAGTAAAAAAACTGAAAATTTGTAAAAGATGTCTGAAACATACCTGGAAGTACAAGTTTGAATGCCCCGAACCTGTAGAATGTGGTAAAGAAAACTGCAAACTAGTACATCATCCATTATTACATGAAGATGCGAAGAACGAGAAAAGTCCCATGACTGTAAAAATTCAAAATAGCCACTTATCAAGCAAAAACGGAGTATTATTTCAGTACATGCCAGTAGTTTTAAAAAATGGCGATAAAAGTATATCAACAGTGGCGTTCATAGATAGCGGTTCAGATGGTACATTCCTTGAAGAAGAGTATGCGAAACAACTTCAGTTAGAAGGACCACGATCAACTCTTTGCATTAGATGGACTGACGAAACCCACAGAATTGAAGATGAATCGATGATTCTGTCATTAAAGATCAGTGGAGCCGTCGAAGGTGCTAAAGAGTACGTATTAAAGTCAGTGCAGACTGTAAAATCTTTAAATTTGCCAAAGCAGACTTTAAAATATGAAGAACTTTCTAACAAATATCCTTATATATGTAATCTGCCTATTAAATCTTATGAATCAGCTAATCCAGGAATACTCATTGGGCTTAACAATTGGAAGTTAGGTATTATACAGAAATACCGAGAAAGAAAAGATAACGAACCAGTCGCAATAAAGTCAAGACTAGGATGGACAATATGTGCTAATCTTGACAAGTCAGTTGATCATACTATTAAACATTGTAATTTCCATAACTCTTATGAAAATCAAAATTCTTGTGAAGAATTGAATCAATTGATGAAGTACTACTTCAGTTTAGAAAACTTAGGGGTTCAACAACCAAAAGATTCAACTGTATCAGGAGAAGAACGAAGAGCTAATAATATAATGAAGTCCACAACAAGAAGAATAGGAGATCGTTACGAAACTGGTTTGCTTTGGAAAAATGATTACAAAAATCTTCCAGATAGTAGAAAAGCCGCAATTCATCGACTAGAACTTCTAGAGCGACGTCTGAGTAGAAATACAGATTTGAAAGAAATCATGCAATTACAAATAAATGATTATAAGAAGAAAGGTTATATTCGTAAATTATCAGAAGAAGAATTAAAAGAAAATCACGAACGAATCTGGTATCTCCCTATATTTCCTGTCTCTAACCCAAACAAGCCGGGGAAAGTGAGAATGGTTTGGGATGCCGCATCAAAGGTAGAAGGAGTATCTTTGAATTCTATGTTATTAAAGGGCCCTGATCAACTAGCCTCGTTAACAGGAGTATTACATAGATTCAGACAGAGAAAAATAGCCTTCACCGCTGACATAGCTGAAATGTTTCATCAAATATTAATAAATAAAGAAGATCAACATGCACAGCGCTTTCTATGGTACCATGATGATGGATTAAAAACCACTGAAACTTACGTGATGCAAGTAATGACATTTGGAGCAACATGTTCTCCTAGCTCAGCACAGTACGTAAAGAACATCAATGCGGAACGTTTTAAAGATGAGTTTCCAGAAGCAGTTAATGCTATTAAAAATGATCATTACGTAGACGATTTGTTGGCAAGCGTAAATTCTGAAAACGAAGCCATTGAACTTGCAAAACAGATTAAGATGATTCATGCAAAGGGTGGTTTTCATATAAGGAAATGGAAGTCAAATTCGTCATATGTAACAAGAGCTATGGAAGAGAATATAACTACTGATGAAAAACTCATAAATATGGACATGGATTCAGAAACAGAAAAGGTACTTGGTATGTGGTGGAATATGAAAGATGACATGTTTACGTACTCCTTAAAATACAATAAGGGAAATGAAGATATACTGAATGGGAAAAGAATTCCAACAAAAAGGGAAGTTTTACGGGTACTAATGTCAATTTATGATCCTTTAGGATTAATAGCGCACTACTTAGCCCAACTAAAAGTATTATTGCAAGAAGTGTGGCATTCAAAATTAGACTGGGATGATACTATAGATGAGGAACATTTAACTAAATGGTTGAATTGGATAAAGTTATTACCAAATATCGAGAAATTACAAATTCCACGATGCCATCTTAAAAATATTACGAACTGGCAAGACGTAGAGGCCCAAATCCATATATTTGTAGATGCCAGTAAAGATATATGTGCAGCAGTAGCATATATTAGGATAAAATTGGGTACAATGGTTGAATGCTCGTTACTTGGGGCTAAAACACGAGTGACTCCTCTCAAACTAATGTCAGTACCCAGATTAGAATTAATTGCTGCTCTCATGGGTGCCAGATATAGTAAGAACTTAATGGAATCATTATCAATAAAAATACAGCGAACAATTTATTGGTCTGATTCAAGAACAGTGCTCAGTTGGTTACGCTCCGATGCAAAACGTATTAAAGGACAGTTTGTTGCATTTAGAATTGCAGAAATTCAAGACACGACGGAAATAAAAAATTGGCGTTTTATTCCGTCTGAGAAAAACGTAGCTGATGATGCAACTAAATGGTCGAAACAACAAACCTTCAACATTACGAATCGTTGGTATCAAGGTCCTCCATTTTTACTTAAAATTGAAACAGAATGGCCAGAAGACATTGTAGTCCCTAAATTATACGAAGAAATAATGGCAGTACATCAGGTGTTTGAACCAATCATCGATTTCAAAAGGTTTTCGGATTGGACAAGATTAGTAAGAACAGTCGGATACATATATCGATTTATTACATCTTTGAAGGTCAAAATACAACAATCACTATTACCTAAGGGACCACTAACTAGTGAAGAATTACACACGGCCACAACAGCTCTTTACAAACTTGCCCAAGCAGAAAGTTTCCCAAAAGAAATTAATATGTTTTTAAAATTTAGTGAAGAGGAAAGAAGACTTGTAACCGTGGATCCGACAAGTTCTATTTATAATTGTTCTCCGATTATGGATTCAGCTGGTGTGTTAAGAGTAAAGGGCAGAATAAATGCTGCAAGCTATGTAGATGAAAATTTTAAAGAACCAGTAATTCTTGATAGAAGACATCATATGTCGAAATTATTGGTACATAAATATCATGAAATGTACTATCATATAAATCATGAAACTGTCGTCAATGAGTTACGCCAACGATTTTACATTGGAAAACTACGTCCATTCCTAAAACGCATTCGATTTGAATGCCCAAAATGTAAAATATCTGATTCGAAGTCATGCAATCCAGCAATGGCTCCGTTGCCGGCAGCAAGATTAGCCGCTTACACTCGGCCGTTCACCTTTGTAGGTGTAGACTATTTTGGGCCAATAAAAGTCGTACAAGGCCGAAAAACAGAGAAGAGATGGGGCTGTTTATTTACGTGCTTAACAATACGAGCAATTCATCTTGAAATTGCATATGGTTTGGACACTGACTCGTTTATATTATGCTTTAAAGACTTTATTAATAGAAGAGGTCAACCGAGAGAGATTTACTGTGATAGTGGTACGAATTTTGTAGGCGCTGATAAAGAATTAAGAAAAGAATTAAAGATGATTAAACATGACAAAATATCAGAGAAGTTTACTACTCCGGAAACCAAATTTTTATTTAACCCTCCGGCTAGTCCCCACATGGGAGGAAGTTGGGAGAGAATGGTGAGATCGGTGAAGAATACTTTGTATGCCATAAAACCGTCTCGTACCTTTTCTGAACGTCTACTCCGTAGTTATTTAATTGAAGTTGAGAATATAATTAATTCACGACCACTTACTTACCTACCATTAGATAGCGAAGAAAATGAAGCTTTAACACCAAACCATTTTATTTTGGGATCATCAAATGGAGTAAAACCTATGAGCAAAGTTAGTGATGATATCAAGGTTTTGAGATCTAATTGGCTTATGTCACAATTATACGCACGACGCTTTTGGAAAAGATGGGTCAGTGAGTACTTACCGACATTAACAAGAAGACCAAAGTGGTGTGCCCCAGAAAAACCTCTAGAAAAAGGTGATATAGTTATAATAGTCGATGGAAATCAACCGCAAAATTGTTGGATAAAAGGACGTGTTATAGAAGCTTATAAAGGTATTGATGGACAAGTCCGAAGTGCTAAAATTCAAACATCGAAAGGAATCTACAAGAGACCTGCAGTAAAGTTAGCTAAACTTGATCTACGTGCAGAAGATGGAGAGTGAATTGAACTGTAAGACCGGGTCCAATTCACTGGGGGGAAGAGATGTTAAAAATTAATATCAAGTGGCTAAATTTGTTTTAAATAAAAAATAGAAAAAAGACAATCAGAACGTCAGAAGAAAAAATAGTAAAATTGTATTCAATAACACTAAATATTGTATTGATAAGATTTCTACACAGTAAGATTTATTGTAATTATATTTAAATTCATCCCACTTATGTTATGTACATATTTTAGGAAATTTGAGCCGTCCAAAATAATAAAACATTATTCAGAAAATAAAGAGAATTATTTTTGGATGTTAGCGCTACAAATGGTGTAGGATAATTAGTTTAAAAGAAAATTGGAACTATTATTTACATTTGTTAATTAGTTTAAAAGAAAATTTAAACTATTATTTACATTTCTCAAATTTCGAGGAAAATGTCAATGCGAAAAAGTGTGTCTTCAACGGAAGATAATGGACAATGTATATTGTGTCATCGTCCAGATAATAATGAAATGGTTCTATGTGATGGGCCATGTAAGAAATGGTTTCACCTTAATTGTGTTCACATGACAGAAGAACAAGCAATAAAGACCAATCCGTGGTTATGTAGTGATTGTTCTCTGCGTTACAAATCACAAGAAGAAAATGTGACAAACAATCTTCAGGCACTCAGTATCAACAGGTCTTTATCACCGAAGAAAAGCACAAGCACTGTGAGCAGCAGAAGTAGTAAATCCAAAAGCAAGATGTTAAAGCAAAGAGAGGAAATACTACGACTTGAAGAAGAAATGCTGCAAAGAGAAAAGAAGTTGCTTGAAGAAAAGAAGCAGCTACTTAAGGAACAGTGTGAAATGGCTAATTCCTCCGATGATACTATAAAAGATACTTCTATAACTAATGTAAGCGCCAGATTAAAGAAGAAGCAGTTAGAAAAGAACGGGCAGGGAATCAACTCACATAACCAAAAGACTGTATATGACATAAATACACAACAGTTATCTCACTGTCATTTAGCTGCACGAAATTCTTTAGCCAGAGATTTACCTATATTTAGTGGAAGACCTGAGGAATGGGCAGTATTCATAAGCGCCTATGAATACTCAACGACAGCAATGGGATTCACCAATTATGAGAATCTTCTACGATTACAAAAGGCTTTAAAAGGGCAAGCACGCGAAGTTGTTGGATGTCAACTGTCATTACCTGATTGTGTCCCGAAGATAATAGAAACACTTAGAATTATGTTTGGTCGACCGGAATTAATAATGAACGCACAAATATTTAAGATTAGACAGATTCCTACAGTTAATGCTAATAAATTAGAAACATTAGTAGCATTCTCAGCAGCAGTACAAAACTTATGTGCTACTCTGGAAGCATCTCGCCTATTCGAATATGACAACAATCCGTTATTACTACAAGAATTAGTAGAGAAACTTCCTACTTACATGAAGCTAGAATGGTCACGACATAGTGACAATATGGCTAAACCTGGTATTACGGCATTTGGAGAATGGCTGAACGAAATAGCTATGTGTGCTTGGAAAGTGATGCCCCAATGCATTTTAACTGACAATTCGTCAAAAGATAGACCAACCAGAACTACAAATCATTTAAACATTCATGTCCAAGATGAAAAAGAAAAAAACACAAAAAACACTATTGAAAAAATGGATACAACAAAATGTCCAGTGTGTCAAGGATTTTGTATATCGTTAGAAAAATGCGAAAAGTTTAGAAAGTTGATACCTTATAAAAGATGGATAATAGTAAAAAAACTGAAAATTTGTAAAAGATGTCTGAAACATACCTGGAAGTACAAGTTTGAATGCCCCGAACCTGTAGAATGTGGTAAAGAAAACTGCAAACTAGTACATCATCCATTATTACATGAAGATGCGAAGAACGAGAAAAGTCCCATGACTGTAAAAATTCAAAATAGCCACTTATCAAGCAAAAACGGAGTATTATTTCAGTACATGCCAGTAGTTTTAAAAAATGGCGATAAAAGTATATCAACAGTGGCGTTCATAGATAGCGGTTCAGATGGTACATTCCTTGAAGAAGAGTATGCGAAACAACTTCAGTTAGAAGGACCACGATCAACTCTTTGCATTAGATGGACTGACGAAACCCACAGAATTGAAGATGAATCGATGATTCTGTCATTAAAGATCAGTGGAGCCGTCGAAGGTGCTAAAGAGTACGTATTAAAGTCAGTGCAGACTGTAAAATCTTTAAATTTGCCAAAGCAGACTTTAAAATATGAAGAACTTTCTAACAAATATCCTTATATATGTAATCTGCCTATTAAATCTTATGAATCAGCTAATCCAGGAATACTCATTGGGCTTAACAATTGGAAGTTAGGTATTATACAGAAATACCGAGAAAGAAAAGATAACGAACCAGTCGCAATAAAGTCAAGACTAGGATGGACAATATGTGCTAATCTTGACAAGTCAGTTGATCATACTATTAAACATTGTAATTTCCATAACTCTTATGAAAATCAAAATTCTTGTGAAGAATTGAATCAATTGATGAAGTATTACTTCAGTTTAGAAAACTTAGGGGTTCAACAACCAAAAGATTCAACTGTATCAGGAGAAGAACGAAGAGCTAATAATATAATGAAGTCCACAACAAGAAGAATAGGAGATCGTTACGAAACTGGTTTGCTTTGGAAAAATGATTACAAAAATCTTCCAGATAGTAGAAAAGCCGCAATTCATCGACTAGAACTTCTAGAGCGACGTCTGAGTAGAAATACAGATTTGAAAGAAATCATGCAATTACAAATAAATGATTATAAGAAGAAAGGTTATATTCGTAAATTATCAGAAGAAGAATTAAAAGAAAATCACGAACGAATCTGGTATCTCCCTATATTTCCTGTCTCTAACCCAAACAAGCCGGGGAAAGTGAGAATGGTTTGGGATGCCGCATCAAAGGTAGAAGGAGTATCTTTGAATTCTATGTTATTAAAGGGCCCTGATCAACTAGCCTCGTTAACAGGAGTATTACATAGATTCAGACAGAGAAAAATAGCCTTCACCGCTGACATAGCTGAAATGTTTCATCAAATATTAATAAATAAAGAAGATCAACATGCACAGCGCTTTCTATGGTACCATGATGATGGATTAAAAACCACTGAAACTTACGTGATGCAAGTAATGACATTTGGAGCAACATGTTCTCCTAGCTCAGCACAGTACGTAAAGAACATCAATGCGGAACGTTTTAAAGATGAGTTTCCAGAAGCAGTTAATGCTATTAAAAATGATCATTACGTAGACGATTTGTTGGCAAGCGTAAATTCTGAAAACGAAGCCATTGAACTTGCAAAACAGATTAAGATGATTCATGCAAAGGGTGGTTTTCATATAAGGAAATGGAAGTCAAATTCGTCATATGTAACAAGAGCTATGGAAGAGAATATAACTACTGATGAAAAACTCATAAATATGGACATGGATTCAGAAACAGAAAAGGTACTTGGTATGTGGTGGAATATGAAAGATGACATGTTTACGTACTCCTTAAAATACAATAAGGGAAATGAAGATATACTGAATGGGAAAAGAATTCCAACAAAAAGGGAAGTTTTACGGGTACTAATGTCAATTTATGATCCTTTAGGATTAATAGCGCACTACTTAGCCCAACTAAAAGTATTATTGCAAGAAGTGTGGCATTCAAAATTAGACTGGGATGATACTATAGATGAGGAACATTTAACTAAATGGTTGAATTGGATAAAGTTATTACCAAATATCGAGAAATTACAAATTCCACGATGCCATCTTAAAAATATTACGAACTGGCAAGACGTAGAGGCCCAAATCCATATATTTGTAGATGCCAGTAAAGATATATGTGCAGCAGTAGCATATATTAGGATAAAATTGGGTACAATGGTTGAATGCTCGTTACTTGGGGCTAAAACACGAGTGACTCCTCTCAAACTAATGTCAGTACCCAGATTAGAATTAATTGCTGCTCTCATGGGTGCCAGATATAGTAAGAACTTAATGGAATCATTATCAATAAAAATACAGCGAACAATTTATTGGTCTGATTCAAGAACAGTGCTCAGTTGGTTACGCTCCGATGCAAAACGTATTAAAGGACAGTTTGTTGCATTTAGAATTGCAGAAATTCAAGACACGACGGAAATAAAAAATTGGCGTTTTATTCCGTCTGAGAAAAACGTAGCTGATGATGCAACTAAATGGTCGAAACAACAAACCTTCAACATTACGAATCGTTGGTATCAAGGTCCTCCATTTTTACTTAAAATTGAAACAGAATGGCCAGAAGACATTGTAGTCCCTAAATTATACGAAGAAATAATGGCAGTACATCAGGTGTTTGAACCAATCATCGATTTCAAAAGGTTTTCGGATTGGACAAGATTAGTAAGAACAGTCGGATACATATATCGATTTATTACATCTTTGAAGGTCAAAATACAACAATCACTATTACCTAAGGGACCACTAACTAGTGAAGAATTACACACGGCCACAACAGCTCTTTACAAACTTGCCCAAGCAGAAAGTTTCCCAAAAGAAATTAATATGTTTTTAAAATTTAGTGAAGAGGAAAGAAGACTTGTAACCGTGGATCCGACAAGTTCTATTTATAATTGTTCTCCGATTATGGATTCAGCTGGTGTGTTAAGAGTAAAGGGCAGAATAAATGCTGCAAGCTATGTAGATGAAAATTTTAAAGAACCAGTAATTCTTGATAGAAGACATCATATGTCGAAATTATTGGTACATAAATATCATGAAATGTACTATCATATAAATCATGAAACTGTCGTCAATGAGTTACGCCAACGATTTTACATTGGAAAACTACGTCCATTCCTAAAACGCATTCGATTTGAATGCCCAAAATGTAAAATATCTGATTCGAAGTCATGCAATCCAGCAATGGCTCCGTTGCCGGCAGCAAGATTAGCCGCTTACACTCGGCCGTTCACCTTTGTAGGTGTAGACTATTTTGGGCCAATAAAAGTCGTACAAGGCCGAAAAACAGAGAAGAGATGGGGCTGTTTATTTACGTGCTTAACAATACGAGCAATTCATCTTGAAATTGCATATGGTTTGGACACTGACTCGTTTATATTATGCTTTAAAGACTTTATTAATAGAAGAGGTCAACCGAGAGAGATTTACTGTGATAGTGGTACGAATTTTGTAGGCGCTGATAAAGAATTAAGAAAAGAATTAAAGATGATTAAACATGACAAAATATCAGAGAAGTTTACTACTCCGGAAACCAAATTTTTATTTAACCCTCCGGCTAGTCCCCACATGGGAGGAAGTTGGGAGAGAATGGTGAGATCGGTGAAGAATACTTTGTATGCCATAAAACCGTCTCGTACCTTTTCTGAACGTCTACTCCGTAGTTATTTAATTGAAGTTGAGAATATAATTAATTCACGACCACTTACTTACCTACCATTAGATAGCGAAGAAAATGAAGCTTTAACACCAAACCATTTTATTTTGGGATCATCAAATGGAGTAAAACCTATGAGCAAAGTTAGTGATGATATCAAGGTTTTGAGATCTAATTGGCTTATGTCACAATTATACGCACGACGCTTTTGGAAAAGATGGGTCAGTGAGTACTTACCGACATTAACAAGAAGACCAAAGTGGTGTGCCCCAGAAAAACCTCTAGAAAAAGGTGATATAGTTATAATAGTCGATGGAAATCAACCGCAAAATTGTTGGATAAAAGGACGTGTTATAGAAGCTTATAAAGGTATTGATGGACAAGTCCGAAGTGCTAAAATTCAAACATCGAAAGGAATCTACAAGAGACCTGCAGTAAAGTTAGCTAAACTTGATCTACGTGCAGAAGATGGAGAGTGAATTGAACTGTAAGACCGGGTCCAATTCACTGGGGGGAAGAGATGTTAAAAATTAATATCAAGTGGCTAAATTTGTTTTAAATAAAAAATAGAAAAAAGACAATCAGAACGTCAGAAGAAAAAATAGTAAAATTGTATTCAATAACACTAAATATTGTATTGATAAGATTTCTACACAGTAAGATTTATTGTAATTATATTTAAATTCATCCCACTTATGTTATGTACATATTTTAGGAAATTTGAGCCGTCCAAAATAATAAAACATTATTCAGAAAATAAAGAGAATTATTTTTGGATGTTAGCGCTACAAATGGTGTAGGATAATTAGTTTAAAAGAAAATTGGAACTATTATTTACATTTGTTAATTAGTTTAAAAGAAAATTTAAACTATTATTTACACTTACATCATTAAAAAGAGAAAAAAATATTGATTTTTTTGAGGCTAAAATCAGATATGGGTTCCATTTAAAAAAAAATATAAGTTTGTGTTATATCTCGAAAATTTACGGATATAAAAATTTATTTCGTACGCTACTGGTTAGTTAATAAAAATATCTATCTTTTATATGTGACACATTTTTCTTAATTACTAATAGTTTAGAAGTTATTTGAGAAAGAAAAAATCTACAATATTCAGTTTTTCGTCATTATCTAGTGCCCTATGAGAATTTTTGGAACGACAAAAGCACATCTGAGATGGCCTTACAAAGGCGCACAAAAAGTTCCATTTAACCGACATTGTATCTCTTATAGTTCTCGAAATCCGAATGGTGGCACTTCTAAATGGGACATACTGTATAGGACATTGAAATTCTCAGAAGACGTACTGAACAACAAATTTGACTGTTTTATCGTTACTGTTTCTCCACGAGTCAAAGTCTCAGAAGCCGTGCATCTGTAATGGTTCTACTTGTTCGGCATTCGACAAAATTAATATCTTTATCAGTAAAGGTCTTGGAAGTTGAAGGTTCTTCAGGCCTAGGTGGCACATTGAAATTCCCAGAAGACGTACAGAACAACAAGTCTGACTGTTTTGTCGTTGCTATTTCTCCACGAGTCAAACATTTATACATTCCTGTAACAGATAATATATAATGGTGTTAACTGCTAGTGTGTAAAAACGATTACAGTTTCTGACAAATTGCGCACGAGAAATCAACTTACACCGTCGATGACTCGAAGAGCCACTCCGTGCGGGTGGGCAAGTTTGCCCCGCACAAAGGCGCCTGATCATGACGGGCGTCAATTCAAGATAATTACTATTTTGTTAATTTGTTTGCATTAGAGCTCTAATTATAAGTTATAAGTATCCTAACAAACCGATATTTTTCTAGCATTGTTATATTGAAATAATAATATTTTGGTTATAGCTCAAGAATATTAATTACAAGAATGAATCCAACAATGAATTTAGTACAAAAAAAGTAAAGTAAATGTCCCGCTAAACGGATAATTTTCTGGCATTGTTATGCTGCAAGCTATAACTGTAAAATTGTTGATTACAACAAACGATTTTGATTATAACATAACCATATTGATTACAAGAATGAATCTAACAAAGAAACTTTCATCAATATTTTAAATCTAACATTTTTCGAAGATTCAAAAGTATTTTAGTTTAAACTTGAAAGTGCGTGTTAATTTGCAAATGTACATTACGGGGAGGCGCTGATATATAAATTTGCACAAAGGCGCCTTTTATCCACGGAGCGGCAATAAATGCGGCGCGACAGTTGTATTTTTCTGGCCACTCACGAAAACATTTAAACGTTTTATTTATAATTTTATTGAACAAAAATTTTTCAATAGTAAAATAGCGTGCGCATAAGAAACATTATACATAAGTTGCTTACCAAAAGAATGCTGCTTTATTGTAGGAATAACTCCATGGTTTAATTTTTTGAGATCCGGAGGCCGAATACATTTTTCTTCAAAATGTAATCCACACACTTTTATATGGAACCGAATACACAGTGCTTTGTCCATAAATTCTGGAATACCCATATCCGAAGTTCATTGATCCAAAACAATCATGTCTCTTGGCAAAGAAAAAAAACAAGCTCTTTATTATCCCTGCTGTTGCTTTTACAGCCAGGAACAACGCAATACATTGTTCTCATGTTCTGAAATTATAAATTTTGCATTATTTTCATTTTCATGAAAGTCGTTTGGGGTTGATTAATAAAATAAAAATTAAGTTACATACCTTATAAATGTGATTGAAAGATGCACAAAAGCAAAAACCAACACACCAAACACTCTATTAAGAAGCTTCGATTTTAACACCGTCGTTAAATGTCAAGTCAAATCACCAACCAAAAAATCTGTTGTGGCCAGCACAAGACCTCTCGCCATTTCCATATTAGGCTATATAAGTATTGTATTGCACTTCGCTTTCGAGCCGTCGTTTTATAACAAAATCTTACAGAACATTACCCAAATTTTGTTTCTTACTATATTTAGCATGTCTTCTGCACACATATAATTCAAATTATATCTATTTTTCATTGTATGAGGAAGTTTCTAAATGTCAAATATTGTTCCAATTCATTAACCAGATTGGCGGTATTTCAGATAGATATATGCATTTTACCACAATTTTACCTATAATTTCAAATATTTAATTAAAAAAAAATAAGAAAAGTTAAATATACTTCCCAGAAAAAGCTATCAGAATGTCACTAAAACTGTTGATATTTGACAATGACATGTGTCATGTTATAAACATTGGAATTTGTCAACTGGTTTCCTTAGTGCCTTGGCCTCTGCGATTACTTTACTCTATAAATTAAATTAGTCTTTATCTCTAAATCTATACAAGATATAATAAAATTTTTAAGTGTATTAGATGGAGAATTTTATGTTCTTTAATATTTAATAAAAAAAACTTCCAAAAAAATATATTTAAAAGATTTTTTCTAAGAAACTACTACTTTCGGTTGTTCAATTGTTACCAAAACCTTTTCAGCTCTTCCCAGGAATGTCAGATTGAGGAAACTGCAGTTAAATATTTTTTAAGTCTTATAGTTTTTGAGGAATCGTGACTACAACATCCAGACATACATACATACATACACACACACACACACACACACACATACACACATCCACACACACACACACACACAGACATCATTTTAAAAATGTTATAATCGGATTGTAGGGACCTTAAATCGTGCTTATTCAATAAAATCTGGATATGCGAATTTTAGCATGAATCCAATACCTCTCTTAGCGAGAGGTAAAAACAAATGTGTTAACACACGCACTTTTTCCGCCGCCATCTCTGGAGATATTGCAGAAACTATTTGCTAATGTGCTGCCATCTGCCGGTGATTCCAAAGCTATACTCTCTCTTACTCTCTACCTCCCCTGCTCCACAAGTTCTTTAATCACAAAAAATCCATCAGAAATACCGCCAATCTGGTTAATGAAATGGAACATTTTTTGACATTTAGAAACTTCTTCATACAATGAAAAATAGATATAATTAGAATTATATGTGTGCAGAAGACATGTTAAATGTAAGAAAAAACAATATTTGGGTAATGTTCTGCAAGATTTTGTTATAAAACGACTGTTTGAAAGCGAAGTGCAATACAATACTTATATAGCTTAATATGGAAATGGCACGTTTAAAGTTTAATGGCGATATCTGCGATAAAGCAGATTGGCACACCCAGAAATGGGTAATATGCCGTGAAATGGCGAGAGGTCTTGTGTTGGCCACAACAGATTTTTTTATTTAATATTTTAATTATTATTAATTTTATTATTATTATTATTATTATTATTATTATTACTTTAAAACAGTTCAAAGTCAAATACAAATGTTCTAAGTTATCAAAATTAACCTTAAATTTTTGGAATTTCTGCTAGTTCTGCGCAAATAAGAAGTTCGTTTTCTATCTGGTACTTAAATCATACATCAGAATATGACAGAATACACTATATTTTAGGTTATACAAACTTTTGAAAGGCTTCCGTGGTGCCCTTTCCTACGCAGTCAATCTGCCGTATAGAAGTTATACAAATTACTGTAAAATAGTCTAAATACACTTATTTTGCTTACAAAACACATTATGAAGCGATTTGGAGACACTGTATAAAAATCAGTTTTTTCATCAAGATTTCAAAGTTTCTCGGTGTAAAACAAATTTTCTAAGTACAACTTTTGGGATACAGTTTTTTCCTTATATTATGATAAAATATGAAAGTTTATGGCATAATATGACAGATTACACTATATTTTAGTGTACACAAACTTTTGTAGGGCTTCCGTGGTGCCCTTTCCTACGCACTCAAACTACCGTATTGAAGTTATACAAATTACTGTAAAACAGTCTAAATACACTTATTTCGCCTAGAAAACACATCATGAAACGATTAGGAGACACTTTATGAATATCAGTTTGTTCATCAAGTTTTCAAAGTTTCTCGGTGTAAATCAAAATTAAACAACAATGAAAATGATGATAACGAAATGGTACATTGCCTTGCACCGCTGGCGCACACCCACACAAAGCCCTACAAACCCAAACATATCCAAAAATTATCAGAACTAGCTGCTTGTTCTGACAATCTGCTTTGTAAACATAATTCGCTAATATCATATATGTACCGTGACGGTCCAATACCAGCCGCCAACTTACTGTCACTCATTACTATCGCAGAAAGTGCACCACTTAATATCTTAAAAATACGTATCTAAAAAAAATATCCAAATATATATATATATATATATATATATATATATATATATATATATATATATATATATACAGAGAATCTTACAGACAGATAAATAAATAAAACATGCATACATATAAGTTAAAAATGTACTATCGTATCAGTGTTATATTAAGGGTTTCTGCGGATTTTTAAGTGTATTTTATTAGAAAAGCCGAGTAGTTGGTTTTTTGTTGGGAATATAAGACCAGCCCTGATAAATACTATGCGACGTCTGTCATTGTCATATTTGTCCTACGTAGAAGCCTTTTAGGAGTATTGGTTAGTCACTTTCGTTATTTTATTGATATTTTCTTCATCGTGTCTCAGTCTAAATCGTAAAATGCCAATATACAAGACATACATTGCATCGAACTGAATCATATATTCAAATAATAAAACAATGCAATTAACAATTAAACGGTAACTATGGAAACTTTTAATTTCAACAATATTAATATTACCATTATTTAGAAACTATAGATACGAATTTCGTAAAGGAATACGTATCACGAAATATTTCGTTGCGAATATTTCACTTTATTCTGCGAATAAATATAAAGAAATGAGTATCTTTTTTGTATTTGTGGCAAGTAGTATTGCATCAATTATAATTGGTGCTCTCATTGCCATTGCTCTGGGTCTCCACTATTTTCAACCCGATATCGATGATATGACATCGAATAGTCGACATTATTTTGACGTCGACTGGGAAAAGAAAATAGGGCCTGAGCACCCGAGGCACGTTTTACTTCTCCAATATCTGAAAGAAGGTATGGTGCCAAGCCCACCTGCACAAGAAGGATATTGGATTGAAGATGAAACGTCCTAATTCAAAATTAAAATGAAAACTAATTTTGGCCCATATAATTATTTTTTAATAACATATGATATTCATTTCCAAATCTCGAGTTCCATTTAATTTACATATGACTAGTAGTAATACAGAAATAATGTCCTGGTGTATTAAGTTACACATCATGGATGTGCTTGTGGGCTACACATGACATCAACCTATAAACGGTTGTAAATGTCGTTAGAGTGTAGATGCTACTAATGTAAATTAACAATGGATTTAACTCTGCCTGCAGGGGTGTAATATAAATATCCCCTGTTGCCGGTCCCAAGCCCGGATAAAAGAGGAGGGTTGGGCATAGGGCTAATCACCCTATCCCGTAAAAGAACACTGATTAGGAAGCTTAGGGATCAACCTCGGACAAGGCGGAAATAAAAGATAATGTAAAGGAAAATGGATATCCAAATCCGCAACTGGCATATATTTACATATATATGTATATATATGTATTCAGCATGGGAAACTAAACAATGTAACATTACAGGAAGATAATTGTTTAATTATTATTATTATTATTAATAATAATAATATTACTTTAAAACAATTAAAAGTCAAATGGAAATGTTCTCAGTTGTAAAAATTAAACTTAGAACTATTACGAATTCCTGCTAGGTCTGCGAAAATAGGAAAATCGTTTTCTGTCTGGTACTTATATCACACACCTTTCAAATACCGAATGTCGGTTGAGTGATCGAAAATATTGATGCACATATCTCATAACTTACAACGTAAACAAACACTGATTACGAAGCCTAAGGATCAACCTCTGACAGGCTAGAAATAATAAATAAGGCAAAGAAAAATGGATATCCCAATCGGCACCAGGAATAAATAAATAAATAAATATATATATATATTCAGCATAAGAAACTAAACAAAGTAACATGGCAGTCCCCGGATATTACTAAAGGAAATAAAATAGACCATGTACTTTATTTGTAAAAAATATCTCATCAGTCCTAGATGTAAGATCATAGAGGTAGCAACAATGACTCGGACCACTATTTGGTTAAAACAAAAATTGAAATTCTATACATATATGTTGTCTACAGAAAATATTTTTACATCTCGCTAAGAGAGGTATTGGATTCATGCTAAAATTCGCATATCCAGATTTTATTGAATAAGCACGATTTAAGGTTCCTACAAGCCGATTATAACTTTTTTAAAATGATGTCTGTGTGTGTTAGTGTGTGAATGTGTGTATGTGTTGGTGTGTGTGTGTGTGTGTGTGTGTGTGTGTGTGTGTGTGTGTGTGTATGTATGTATGTCTGGATTTTGTAGTCACGATTCCTCAAAAACTATAAGACTTAAAAAATATTTAACTGCAGTTTCCTCAATCAGACATTCCTGGGAAGAGCTGAAAAGGTTTTGGTAACAATTGAACAACCGGAAGTAGTAGTTTCTTAGAAAAAATCTTCTAAATATAATTTTTTGGGAGTTTTTTTTATTAAATATTGAAGAACATAAAATTCTCCATCTAATACACTTAAAATTTTTATTATATCTTGTATAGATTTAAAGATAAAGACTCTATAATTTATAGACTAAACTAATCACAGAGGCCAAGGCACTAAGGAAACCAGTTGACAAATTCTAATGTTTATAACATGACACACACCGACCAAAAAACAAAGGGAGACTTGACAGCTCCATGTTATTTGAAAAGATAGAAGTGCGGGGAGCGAGGGTGGGTGGGGGTTTGGTCAGCAGAGACCTCCGACGGTGATTCCAAAACTCAAGTTGGTAATGAGGGTAGCATGCATCTATTCTGTAATGCGGGCAGCATGCATCTCTTTTGTAATGCGGGCAGCATGCATCTTTTGAATTTAAATATTTAAAAGATTGTAAGTAAATTCAACGTTTCTTTCGCAAACATTCGAAAACATTTTTGATATTAAATTGAATATCAAACATGTTTTCGATATTATATGAAAGAAATATGTAGTTTATTTGGTTTTTACAGATAATATTAGGATATATGGGTTATTAAATTTTACACACGTCATAATTATTTGTAAATTTATTACAGCAGCAAATAATAATAAAAGTGTTTACAAATTATAACACTGAAATAATAATAATAATAATAATAATAATAATAATAATAATAATAATAATAATAATAATAATAATAATAATATAAAGTCTCAGACGGCGTACTAAGCACATGTAACGGTTCTGATTGTTCGGCAAAATTAATAAGTTTATCCGTAAAGGTATTGGAAGTTGAAGGTTCCTCAGGTGTATACAGTGTGTCCCATTTAGAGGTGCCACCATTGGGATCTCGAGAACTATAAGCGATACGATGTCGGTTAAATGGAACTTTTTATGCGCCTTTGGAAAGCCATCTCAGATGTGCTTTTATTTTTCCAAAAATTCTCATAGGGCACTAGATAATGACGAAAAACTGAATATTGTTGATTGTTTCTTTCTCAAATAACTTCTAAACTATTAGTATTTGAGAAAAACATTTCAAATATAAAAGATAGATATTTTTATTAACTAACCAGTGGCGTACGAAATAAATTTTTATATCCGTAATTTTTTCAGATATAACACAAACTTATATTTTTTTAAATGGAACCCATATCTGATTTTAGTCTCAAAAAAAAAAAAAAAAAAAATATTTTTTTCTCTTTTCAACGATGTAAGGGTTATTAGGTTTTATATTTGTTTTGCCTTCAAAATTATTATTTTTTCCTTATTTTTTATTAAATTTACAATTATTTTGAAAATATTGGTAGATTTCTATTTGGAAATACTCCTTGTATTTAAATAATTTATTTCGTTAGAAAATTTTGCTCAAAATTCGTATCAAATTAATTATTATAATATTTTATATCAGGTCGCTCTTGGCTCATCATAGTGTAATTTGTAATTATGAGTCTAGAATAAAAATATTAAATAATAAAGGCATAAAACAAATTATTTTGATCAAATACAATATAATTAATAAAAATAATGTTTTTTTGGGAAATAATAAGAAAATTCAGGAAAATAAAGATTCAAAATTAAATTTTAAGAGCAAAACAAATATAAAACATAATAACCCTTACATCATTAAAAAGAGAAAAAAATATTGATTTTTTTGAGGCTAAAATCAGATATGGGTTCCATTTAAAAAAAAATATAAGTTTGTGTTATATCTCGAAAATTTACGGATATAAAAATTTATTTCGTACGCTACTGGTTAGTTAATAAAAATATCTATCTTTTATATGTGACACATTTTTCTTAATTACTAATAGTTTAGAAGTTATTTGAGAAAGAAAAAATCTACAATATTCAGTTTTTCGTCATTATCTAGTGCCCTATGAGAATTTTTGGAACGACAAAAGCACATCTGAGATGGCCTTACAAAGGCGCACAAAAAGTTCCATTTAACCGACATTGTATCTCTTATAGTTCTCGAGATCCGAATGGTGGCACTTCTAAATGGGACATACTGTATAGGACATTGAAATTCTCAGAAGACGTACTGAACAACAAATTTGACTGTTTTATCGTTACTGTTTCTCCACGAGTCAAAGTCTCAGAAGCCGTGCATCTGTAATGGTTCTACTTGTTCGGCATTCGACAAAATTAATATCTTTATCAGTAAAGGTCTTGGAAGTTGAAGGTTCTTCAGGCCTAGGTGGCACATTGAAATTCCCAGAAGACGTACAGAACAACAAGTCTGACTGTTTTGTCGTTGCTATTTCTCCACGAGTCAAACATTTATACATTCCTGTAACAGATAATATATAATGGTGTTAACTGCTAGTGTGTAAAAACGATTACAGTTTCTGACAAATTGCGCACGAGAAATCAACTTACACCGTCGATGACTCGAAGAGCCACTCCGTGCGGGTGGGCAAGTTTGCCCCGCACAAAGGCGCCTGATCATGACGGGCGTCAATTCAAGATAATTACTATTTTGTTAATTTGTTTGCATTAGAGCTCTAATTATAAGTTATAAGTATCCTAACAAACCGATATTTTTCTAGCATTGTTATATTGAAATAATAATATTTTGGTTATAGCTCAAGAATATTAATTACAAGAATGAATCCAACAATGAATTTAGTACAAAAAAAGTAAAGTAAATGTCCCGCTAAACGGATAATTTTCTGGCATTGTTATGCTGCAAGCTATAACTGTAAAATTGTTGATTACAACAAACGATTTTGATTATAACATAACCATATTGATTACAAGAATGAATCTAACAAAGAAACTTTCATCAATATTTTAAATCTAACATTTTTCGAAGATTCAAAAGTATTTTAGTTTAAACTTGAAAGTGCGTGTTAATTTGCAAATGTACATTACGGGGAGGCGCTGATATATAAATTTGCACAAAGGCGCCTTTTATCCACGGAGCGGCAATAAATGCGGCGCGACAGTTGTATTTTTCTGGCCACTCACGAAAACATTTAAACGTTTTATTTATAATTTTATTGAACAAAAATTTTTGAATAGTAAAATAGCGTGCGCATAAGAAACATTATACATAAGTTGCTTACCAAAAGAATGCTGCTTTATTGTAGGAATAACTCCATGGTTTAATTTTTTGAGATCCGGAGGCCGAATACATTTTTCTTCAAAATGTAATCCACACACTTTTATATGGAACCGAATACACAGTGCTTTGTCCATAAATTCTGGAATACCCATATCCGAAGTTCATTGATCCAAAACAATCATGTCTCTTGGCAAAGAAAAAAAACAAGCTCTTTATTATCCCTGCTGTTGCTTTTACAGCCAGGAACAACGCAATACATTGTTCTCATGTTCTGAAATTATAAATTTTGCATTATTTTCATTTTCATGAAAGTCGTTTGGGGTTGATTAATAAAATAAAAATTAAGTTACATACCTTATAAATGTGATTGAAAGATGCACAAAAGCAAAAACCAACACACCAAACACTCTATTAAGAAGCTTCGATTTTAACACCGTCGTTAAATGTCAAGTCAAATCACCAACCAAAAAATCTGTTGTGGCCAGCACAAGACCTCTCGCCATTTCCATATTAGGCTATATAAGTATTGTATTGCACTTCGCTTTCGAGCCGTCGTTTTATAACAAAATCTTACAGAACATTACCCAAATTTTGTTTCTTACTATATTTAGCATGTCTTCTGCACACATATAATTCAAATTATATCTATTTTTCATTGTATGAGGAAGTTTCTAAATGTCAAATATTGTTCCAATTCATTAACCAGATTGGCGGTATTTCTGATAGATATATGCATTTTACCACAATTTTACCTATAATTTCAAATATTTAATTAAAAAAACAATAAGAAAAGTTAAATATACTTCCCAGAAAAAGCTATCAGAATGTCACTAAAACTGTTGATATTTGACAATGACATGTGTCATGTTATAAACATTGGAATTTGTCAACTGGTTTCCTTAGTGCCTTGGCCTCTGCGATTACTTTACTCTATAAATTAAATTAGTCTTTATCTCTAAATCTATACAAGATATAATAAAATTTTTAAGTGTATTAGATGGAGAATTTTATGTTCTTTAATATTTAATAAAAAAAACTTCCAAAAAAATATATTTAAAAGATTTTTTCTAAGAAACTACTACTTTCGGTTGTTCAATTGTTACCAAAACCTTTTCAGCTCTTCCCAGGAATGTCAGATTGAGGAAACTGCAGTTAAATATTTTTTAAGTCTTATAGTTTTTGAGGAATCGTGACTACAACATCCAGACATACATACATACATACACACACACACACACACACACATACACACATCCACACACACACACACACACACACACAGACATCATTTTAAAAATGTTATAATCGGATTGTAGGGACCTTAAATCGTGCTTATTCAATAAAATCTGGATATGCGAATTTTAGCATGAATCCAATACCTCTCTTAGCGAGAGGTAAAAACAAATGTGTTAACACACGCACTTTTTCCGCCGCCATCTCTGGAGATATTGCAGAAACTATTTGCTAATGTGCTGCCATCTGCCGGTGATTCCAAAGCTATACTCTCTCTTACTCTCTACCTCCCCTGCTCCACAAGTTCTTTAATCACAAAAAATCCATCAGAAATACCGCCAATCTGGTTAATGAAATGGAACATTTTTTGACATTTAGAAACTTCTTCATACAATGAAAAATAGATATAATTAGAATTATATGTGTGCAGAAGACATGTTAAATGTAAGAAAAAACAATATTTGGGTAATGTTCTGCAAGATTTTGTTATAAAACGACTGTTTGAAAGCGAAGTGCAATACAATACTTATATAGCTTAATATGGAAATGGCACGTTTTAAGTTTAATGGTGATATCTGCGATAAAGCAGATTGGCACACCCAGAAATGGGTAATATGCCGTGAAATGGCGAGAGGTCTTGTGCTGGCCACAACAGATTTTTTTATTTAATATTTTAATTATTATTAATTTTATTATTATTATTATTATTATTATTATTACTTTAAAACAGTTCAAAGTCAAATACAAATGTTCTAAGTTATCAAAATTAACCTTAAATTTTTGGAATTTCTGCTAGTTCTGCGCAAATAAGAAGTTCGTTTTCTATCTGGTACTTAAATCATACATCAGAATATGACAGAATACACTATATTTTAGGTTATACAAGCTTTTGAAAGGCTTCCGTGGTGCCCTTTCCTACGCAGTCAATCTGCCGTATAGAAGTTATACAAATTACTGTAAAATAGTCTAAATACACTTATTTTGCTTACAAAACACATTATGAAGCGATTTGGAGACACTGTATAAAAATCAGTTTTTTCATCAAGATTTCAAAGTTTCTCGGTGTAAAACAAATTTTCTAAGTACAACTTTTGGGATACAGTTTTTTCCTTATATTATGATAAAATATGAAAGTTTATGGCATAATATGACAGATTACACTATATTTTAGTGTACACAAACTTTTGTAGGGCTTCCGTGGTGCCCTTTCCTACGCACTCAAACTACCGTATTGAAGTTATACAAATTACTGTAAAACAGTCTAAATACACTTATTTCGCCTAGAAAACACATCATGAAACGATTAGGAGACACTTTATGAATATCAGTTTGTTCATCAAGTTTTCAAAGTTTCTCGGTGTAAATCAAAATTAAACAACAATGAAAATGATGATAACGAAATGGTACATTGCCTTGCACCGCTGGCGCACACCCACACAAAGCCCTACAAACCCAAACATATCCAAAAATTATCAGAACTAGCTGCTTGTTCTGACAATCTGCTTTGTAAACATAATTCGCTAATATCATATATGTACCGTGACGGTCCAATACCAGCCGCCAACTTACTGTCACTCATTACTATCGCAGAAAGTGCACCACTTAATATCTTAAAAATACGTATCTAAAAAAAATATCCAAATATATATATATATATATATATATACAGAGAATCTTACAGACAGATAAATAAATAAAACATGCATACATATAAGTTAAAAATGTACTATCGTATCAGTGTTATATTAAGGGTTTCTGCGGATTTTTAAGTGTATTTTATTAGAAAAGCCGAGTAGTTGGTTTTTTGTTGGGAATATAAGACCAGCCCTGATAAATACTATGCGACGTCTGTCATTGTCATATTTGTCCTACGTAGAAGCCTTTTAGGAGTATTGGTTAGTCACTTTCGTTATTTTATTGATATTTTCTTCATCGTGTCTCAGTCTAAATCGTAAAATGCCAATATACAAGACATACATTGCATCGAACTGAATCATATATTCAAATAATAAAACAATGCAATTAACAATTAAACGGTAACTATGGAAACTTTTAATTTCAACAATATTAATATTACCATTATTTAGAAACTATAGATACGAATTTCGTAAAGGAATACGTATCACGAAATATTTCGTTGCGAATATTTCACTTTATTCTGCGAATAAATATAAAGAAATGAGTATCTTTTTTGTATTTGTGGCAAGTAGTATTGCATCAATTATAATTGGTGCTCTCATTGCCATTGCTCTGGGTCTCCACTATTTTCAACCCGATATCGATGATATGACATCGAATAGTCGACATTATTTTGACGTCGACTGGGAAAAGAAAATAGGGCCTGAGCACCCGAGGCACGTTTTACTTCTCCAATATCTGAAAGCAGGTATGGTGCCAAGCCCACCTGCACAAGAAGGATATTGGATTGAAGATGAAACGTCCTAATTCAAAATTAAAATGAAAACTAATTTTGGCCCATATAATTATTTTTTAATAACATATGATATTCATTTCCAAATCTCGAGTTCCATTTAATTTACATATGACTAGTAGTAATACAGAAATAATGTCCTGGTGTATTAAGTTACACATCATGGATGTGCTTGTGGGCTACACATGACATCAACCTATAAACGGTTGTAAATGTCGTTAGAGTGTAGATGCTACTAATGTAAATTAACAATGGATTTAACTCTGCCTGCAGGGGTGTTTAATATAAATATCCCCTGTTGCCGGTCCCAAGCCCGGATAAAAGAGGAGGGTTGGGCATAGGGCTAATCACCCTATCCCGTAAAAGAACACTGATTAGGAAGCTTAGGGATCAACCTCGGACAAGGCGGAAATAAAAGATAATGTAAAGGAAAATGGATATCCAAATCCGCAACTGGCATATATATATATATATATATATATATATATATATATATATATATATATATATATATATATACTGGCCATCCAGCGAATCAAGCGGTTTACGTCATAAATTCAATATCACTAGAAACAATGACGTCATATGTTAAAAAGTTTACATGAGCATGTAAAACGGATTAAAATCTGTGGGTTGCCTTCATAAACCCAATTTTTCTTAAAAACACATCTGGTATAATATTTTTCCAGCGAAATCCAATTTTATTTAAAATATTCCGAACGATACTGCTTACGCCGTTATAAATACTTCATTCTTGTAGTATATGCAACAAACTATCTAGTATTATGTGAGATCCTTAAAAAAAATACAGAATACTGCATATCATACAATTTCTCACTGTTTCTGTACATTGCGTATAGCGTTTGCCACACGTTGTACATATATAGATTTAATTTTCAAATTATTACTAACAAATAGAACCAAATATTACCTCAATATTAGATTTCAGTGAAAGTAAAAACCCACCAATCTATTTTTCATTTTCAAAATAAGTCAATTAATTAACTACAAGCTCTTGAATTTGACATGACAGAGCATTTGACATTTTGTCAATGAACAACGAAACCAAAAACAAAATGAAATCACAATACAGGTTGAAAAGTATAATATAGACATATAATATTTAGTAATATACATGTTCAGAATTACCAATATTAAAAAAATATAATCAAACGTCATTTTGCAAAAATTTACAAAATTTTACTTAATAATAATATATCCAAATATAATTATTTCTATTAAAGGTGTCAAATACATGATAATAATAAAAAAACCAATAAAATACCGTTAATAAAATATATTTAAAAAAATAAAGAAAATTTCAAAAATCCCTAAACGATGACGTAAACCGCTTGATTCGCTGGATGGCCTATATATATATATATATATATATATATATATATATATATATATATATATATATATATATGTATTCAGCATGGGAAACTAAACAATGTAACATGGCAGGAAGATAATTGTTTAATTATTATTATTATTATTATTAATAATAATAATAATATTACTTTAAAACAATTAAAAGTCAAATGGAAATGTTCTCAGTTGTAAAAATTAAACTTAGAACTATTACGAATTCCTGCTAGGTCTGCGAAAATAGGAAAATCGTTTTCTGTCTGGTACTTATATCACACACCTTTCAAATACCGAATGTCGGTTGAGTGATCGAAAATATTGATGCACATATCTCATAACTTACAACGTAAACAAACACTGATTACGAAGCCTAAGGACCAACCTCTGACAGGCTAGAAATAATAAATAAGGCAAAGAAAAATGGATATCCCAATCGGCACCAGGAATAAATAAATAAATAAATATATATATATATATATATATATATATATATATATATATATATATATATATATATTCAGCATAAGAAACTAAACAAAGTAACATGGCAGTCCCCGGATATTACTAAAGGAAATAAAATAGACCATGTACTTTATTTGTAAAAAATATCTCATCAGTCCTAGATGTAAGATCATAGAGGTAGCAACAATGACTCGGACCACTATTTGGTTAAAACAAAAATTGAAATTCTATACATATATGTTGTCTACAGAAAATATTTTTACATCTCGCTAAGAGAGGTATTGGATTCATGCTAAAATTCGCATATCCAGATTTTATTGAATAAGCACGATTTAAGGTCCCTACAAGCCGATTATAACTTTTTTAAAATGATGTCTGTGTGTGTTAGTGTGTGAATGTGTGTATGTGTTGGTGTGTGTGTGTGTGTGTGTGTGTGTGTGTGTGTGTATGTATGTATGTCTGGATTTTGTAGTCACGATTCCTCAAAAACTATAAGACTTAAAAAATATTTAACTGCAGTTTCCTCAATCTGACATTCCTGGGAAGAGCTGAAAAGGTTTTGGTAACAATTGAACAACCGGAAGTAGTAGTTTCTTAGAAAAAATCTTCTAAATATAATTTTTTGGGAGTTTTTTTTATTAAATATTGAAGAACATAAAATTCTCCATCTAATACACTTAAAATTTTTATTATATCTTGTATAGATTTAAAGATAAAGACTCTATAATTTATAGACTAAACTAATCACAGAGGCCAAGGCACTAAGGAAACCAGTTGACAAATTCTAATGTTTATAACATGACACACACCGACCAAAAAACAAAGGGAGACTTGACAGCTCCATGTTATTTGAAAAGATAGAAGTGCGGGGAGCGAGGGTGGGTGGGGGTTTGGTCAGCAGAGACCTCCGACGGTGATTCCAAAACTCAAGTTGGTAATGAGGGTAGCATGCATCTATTCTGTAATGCGGGCAGCATGCATCTCTTTTGTAATGCGGGCAGCATGCATCTTTTGAATTTAAATATTTAAAAGATTGTAAGTAAATTCAACGTTTCTTTCGCAAACATTCGAAAACATTTTTGATATTAAATTGAATATCAAACATGTTTTCGATATTATATGAAAGAAATATGTAGTTTATTTGGTTTTTACAGATAATATTAGGATATATGGGTTATTAAATTTTACACACGTCATAATTATTTGTAAATTTATTACAGCAGCAAATAATAATAAAAGTGTTTACAAATTATAACACTGAAATAATAATAATAATAATAATAATAATAATAATAATAATAATAATATAAAGTCTCAGACGGCGTACTAAGCACATGTAACGGTTCTGATTGTTCGGCAAAATTAATAAGTTTATCCGTAAAGGTATTGGAAGTTGAAGGTTCCTCAGGTGTATACAGTGTGTCCCATTTAGAGGTGCCACCATTGGGATCTCGAGAACTATAAGCGATACGATGTCGGTTAAATGGAACTTTTTATGCGCCTTTGTAAGGCCATCTCAGATGTGCTTTTGTCGTTCCAAAAATTCTCATAGGGCACTAGATAATGACGAAAAACTGAATATTGTTGATTGTTTCTTTCTCAAATAACTTCTAAACTATTAGTATTTGAGAAAAACATTTCAAATATAAAAGATAGATATTTTTATTAACTAACCAGTGGCGTACGAAATAAATTTTTATATCCGTAATTTTTTCAGATATAACACAAACTTATATTTTTTTAAATGGAACCCATATCTGATTTTAGTCTCAAAAAAAAAAAATATTTTTTTCTCTTTTCAACGATGTAAGGGTTATTAGGTTTTATATTTGTTTTGCCTTCAAAATTATTATTTTTTCCTTATTTTTTATTAAATTTACAATTATTTTGAAAATATTGGTAGATTTCTATTTGGAAATACTCCTTGTATTTAAATAATTTATTTCGTTAGAAAATTTTGCTCAAAATTCGTATCAAATTAATTATTATAATATTTTATATCAGGTCGCTCTTGGCTCATCATAGTGTAATTTGTAATTATGAGTCTAGAATAAAAATATTAAATAATAAAGGCATAAAACAAATTATTTTGATCAAATACAATATAATTAATAAAAATAATGTTTTTTTGGGAAATAATAAGAAAATTCAGGAAAATAAAGATTCAAAATTAAATTTTAAGAGCAAAACAAATATAAAACATAATAACCCTTACATCATTAAAAAGAGAAAAAAATATTGATTTTTTTGAGGCTAAAATCAGATATGGGTTCCATTTAAAAAAATATAAGTTTGTGTTATATCTCGAAAATTTACGGATATAAAAATTTATTTCGTACGCTACTGGTTAGTTAATAAAAATATCTATCTTTTATATGTGACACATTTTTCTTAATTACTAATAGTTTAGAAGTTATTTGAGAAAGAAAAAATCTACAATATTCAGTTTTTCGTCATTATCTAGTGCCCTATGAGAATTTTTGGAACGACAAAAGCACATCTGAGATGGCCTTACAAAGGCGTACAAAAAGTTCCATTTAACCGACATTGTATCTCTTATAGTTCTCGAGATCCGAATGGTGGCACTTCTAAATGGGACATACTGTATAGGACATTGAAATTCTCAGAAGACGTACTGAACAACAAATTTGACTGTTTTATCGTTACTGTTTCTCCACGAGTCAAAGTCTCAGAAGCCGTGCATCTGTAATGGTTCTACTTATTCGGCATTCGACAAAATTAATATCTTTATCAGTAAAGGTCTTGGAAGTTGAAGGTTCTTCAGGCCTAGGTGGCACATTGAAATTCCCAGAAGACGTACAGAACAACAAGTCTGACTGTTTTGTCGTTGCTATTTCTCCACGAGTCAAACATTTATACATTCCTGTAACAGATAATATATAATGGTGTTAACTGCTAGTGTGTAAAAACGATTACAGTTTCTGACAAATTGCGCACGAGAAATCAACTTACACCGTCGATGACTCGAAGAGCCACTCCGTGCGGGTGGGCAAGTTTGCCCCGCACAAAGGCGCCTGATCATGACGGGCGTCAATTCAAGATAATTACTATTTTGTTAATTTGTTTGCATTAGAGCTCTAATTATAAGTTATAAGTATCCTAACAAACCGATATTTTTCTAGCATTGTTATATTGAAATAATAATATTTTGGTTATAGCTCAAGAATATTAATTACAAGAATGAATCCAACAATGAATTTAGTACAAAAAAAGTAAAGTAAATGTCCCGCTAAACGGATAATTTTCTGGCATTGTTATGCTGCAAGTTATAACTGTAAAATTGTTGATTACAACAAACGATTTTGATTATAACATAACCATATTGATTACAAGAATGAATCTAACAAAGAAACTTTCATCAATATTTTAAATCTAACATTTTTCGAAGATTCAAAAGTATTTTAGTTTAAACTTGAAAGTGCGTGTTAATTTGCAAATGTACATTACGGGGAGGCGCTGATATATAAATTTGCACAAAGGCGCCTTTTATCCACGGAGCGGCAATAAATGCGGCGCGACAGTTGTATTTTTCTGGCCACTCACGAAAACATTTAAACGTTTTATTTATAATTTTATTGAACAAAAATTTTTCAATAGTAAAATAGCGTGCGCATAAGAAACATTATACATAAGTTGCTTACCAAAAGAATGCTGCTTTATTGTAGGAATAACTCCATGGTTTAATTTTTTGAGATCCGGAGGCCGAATACATTTTTCTTCAAAATGTAATCCACACACTTTTATATGGAACCGAATACACAGTGCTTTGTCCATAAATTCTGGAATACCCATATCCGAAGTTCATTGATCCAAAACAATCATGTCTCTTGGCAAAGAAAAAAAACAAGCTCTTTATTATCCCTGCTGTTGCTTTTACAGCCAGGAACAACGCAATACATTGTTCTCATGTTCTGAAATTATAAATTTTGCATTATTTTCATTTTCATGAAAGTCGTTTGGGGTTGATTAATAAAATAAAAATTAAGTTACATACCTTATAAATGTGATTGAAAGATGCACAAAAGCAAAAACCAACACACCAAACACTCTATTAAGAAGCTTCGATTTTAACACCGTCGTTAAATGTCAAGTCAAATCACCAACCAAAAAACAAATGTGTTAACACACGCACTTTTTCCGCCGCCATCTCTGGAGATATTGCAGAAACTATTTGCTAATGTGCTGCCATCTGCCGGTGATTCCAAAGCTATACTCTCTCTTACTCTCTACCTCCCCTGCTCCACAAGTTCTTTAATCACAAAAAATCAATCAGAAATACCGCCAATCTGGTTAATGAAATGGAACATTTTTTGACATTTAGAAACTTCTTCATACAATGAAAAATAGATATAATTAGAATTATATGTGTGCAGAAGACATGTTAAATGTAAGAAAAAACAATATTTGGGTAATGTTCTGCAAGATTTTGTTATAAAACGACTGTTCGAAAGCGAAGTGCAATACAATACTTATATAGCTTAATATGGAAATGGCACGTTTTAAGTTTAATGGCGATATCTGCGATAAAGCAGATTGGCACACCCAGAAATGGGTAATATGCCGTGAAATGGCGAGAGGTCTTGTGCTGGCCACAACAGATTTTTTTATTTAATATTTTAATTATTATTAATTTTATTATTATTATTATTATTATTATTATTATTATTACTTTAAAACAGTTCAAAGTCAAATACAAATGTTCTAAGTTATCAAAATTAACCTTAAATTTTTGGAATTTCTGCTAGTTCTGCGCAAATAAGAAGTTCGTTTTCTATCTGGTACTTAAATCATACATCAGAATATGACAGAATATACTATATTTTAGGTTATACAAGCTTTTGAAAGGCTTCCGTGGTGCCCTTTCCTACGCAGTCAATCTGCCGTATAGAAGTTATACAAATTACTGTAAAATAGTCTAAATACACTTATTTTGCTTACAAAACACATTATGAAGCGATTTGGAGACACTGTATAAAAATCAGTTTTTTCATCAAGATTTCAAAGTTTCTCGGTGTAAAACAAATTTTCTAAGTACAACTTTTGGGATACAGTTTTTTCCTTATATTATGATAAAATATGAAAGTTTATGGCATAATATGACAGATTACACTATATTTTAGTGTACACAAACTTTTGTAGGGCTTCCGTGGTGCCCTTTCCTACGCACTCAAACTACCGTATTGAAGTTATACAAATTACTGTAAAACAGTCTAAATACACTTATTTCGCCTAGAAAACACATCATGAAACGATTAGGAGACACTTTATGAATATCAGTTTGTTCATCAAGTTTTCAAAGTTTCTCGGTGTAAATCAAAATTAAACAACAATGAAAATGATGATAACGAAATGGTACATTGCCTTGCAACGCTGGCGCACACCCACACAAAGCCCTACAAACCCAAACATATCCAAAAATTATCAGAACTAGCTGCTTGTTCTGACAATCTGCTTTGTAAACATAATTCGCTAATATCATATATGTACCGTGACGGTCCAATACCAGCCGCCAACTTACTGTCACTCATTACTATCGCAGAAGGTGCACCACTTAATATCTTAAAAATACGTATCTAAAAAAAATATCCAAATATATATATATATATATACAGAGAATCTTACAGACAGATAAATAAATAAAACATGCATACATATAAGTTAAAAATGTACTATCGTATCAGTGTTATATTAAGGGTTTCTGCGGATTTTTAAGTGTATTTTATTAGAAAAGCCGAGTAGTTGGTTTTTTGTTGGGAATATAAGACCAGCCCTGATAAATACTATGCGACGTCTGTCATTGTCATATTTGTCCTACGTAGAAGCCTTTTAGGAGTATTGGTTAGTCACTTTCGTTATTTTATTGATATTTTCTTCATCGTGTCTCAGTCTAAATCGTAAAATGCCAATATACAAGACATACATTGCATCGAACTGAATCATATATTCAAATAATAAAACAATGCAATTAACAATTAAACGGTAACTATGGAAACTTTTAATTTCAACAATATTAATATTACCATTATTTAGAAACTATAGATACGAATTTCGTAAAGGAATACGTATCACGAAATATTTCGTTGCGAATATTTCACTTTATTCTGCGAATAAATATAAAGAAATGAGTATCTTTTTTGTATTTGTGGCAAGTAGTATTGCATCAATTATAATTGGTGCTCTCATTGCCATTGCTCTGGGTCTCCACTATTTTCAACCCGATATCGATGATATGACATCGAATAGTCGACATTATTTTGACGTCGACTGGGAAAAGAAAATAGGGCCTGAGCACCCGAGGCACGTTTTACTTCTCCAATATCTGAAAGCAGGTATGGTGCCAAGCCCACCTGCACAAGAAGGATATTGGATTGAAGATGAAACGTCCTAATTCAAAATTAAAATGAAAACTAATTTTGGCCCATATAATTATTTTTTAATAACATATGATATTCATTTCCAAATCTCGAGTTCCATTTAATTTACATATGACTAGTAGTAATACAGAAATAATGTCCTGGTGTATTAAGTTACACATCATGGATGTGCTTGTGGGCTACACATGACATCAACCTATAAACGGTTGTAAATGTCGTTAGAGTGTAGATGCTACTAATGTAAATTAACAATGGATTTAACTCTGCCTGCAGGGGTGTTTAATATAAATATCCCCTGTTGCCGGTCCCAAGCCCGGATAAAAGAGGAGGGTTGGGCATAGGGCTAATCACCCTATCCCGTAAAAGAACACTGATTAGGAAGCTTAGGGATCAACCTCGGACAAGGCGGAAATAAAAGATAATGTAAAGGAAAATGGATATCCAAATCCGCAACTGGCATATATTTACATATATATGTATATATATGTATTCAGCATGGGAAACTAAACAATGTAACATGGCAGGAAGATAATTGTTTAATTATTATTATTATTATTATTATTAATAATAATAATAATATTACTTTAAAACAATTAAAAGTCAAATGGAAATGTTCTCAGTTGTAAAAATTAAACTTAGAACTATTACGAATTCCTGCTAGGTCTGCGAAAATAGGAAAATCGTTTTCTGTCTGGTACTTATATCACACACCTTTCAAATACCGAATGTCGGTTGAGTGATCGAAAATATTGATGCACATATCTCATAACTTACAACGTAAACAAACACTGATTACGAAGCCTAAGGATCAACCTCTGACAGGCTAGAAATAATAAATAAGGCAAAGAAAAATGGATATCCCAATCGGCACCAGGAATAAATAAATAAATAAATATATATATATATATATATATATATATATATATATATTCAGCATAAGAAACTAAACAAAGTAACATGGCAGTCCCCGGATATTACTAAAGGAAATAAAATAGACCATGTACTTTATTTGTAAAAAATATCTCATCAGTCCTAGATGTAAGATCATAGAGGTAGCAACAATGACTCGGACCACTATTTGGTTAAAACAAAAATTGAAATTCTATACATATATGTTGTCTACAGAAAATAATTTTACATCTCGCTAAGAGAGGTATTGGATTCATGCTAAAATTCGCATATCCAGATTTTATTGAATAAGCACGATTTAAGGTCCCTACAAGCCGATTATAACTTTTTTAAAATGATGTATGTGTGTGTTAGTGTGTGAATGTGTGTATGTGTTGGTGTGTGTGTGTGTGTGTGTGTGTGTGTGTGTGTGTGTGTGTGTGTGTGTGTGTGTGTGTGTGTGTGTGTGTGTGTATGTATGTATGTCTGGATTTTGTAGTCACGATTCCTCAAAAACTATAAGACTTAAAAAATATTTAACTGCAGTTTCCTCAATCTGACATTCCTGGGAAGAGCTGAAAAGGTTTTGGTAACAATTGAACAACCGGAAGTAGTAGTTTCTTAGAAAAAATCTTCTAAATATAATTTTTTGGGAGTTTTTTTTATTAAATATTGAAGAACATAAAATTCTCCATCTAATACACTTAAAATTTTTATTATATCTTGTATAGATTTAAAGATAAAGACTCTATAATTTATAGACTAAACTAATCACAGAGGCCAAGGCACTAAGGAAACCAGTTGACAAATTCTAATGTTTATAACATGACACACACCGACCAAAAAACAAAGGGAGACTTGACAGCTCCATGTTATTTGAAAAGATAGAAGTGCGGGGAGCGAGGGTGGGTGGGGGTTTGGTCAGCAGAGACCTCCGACGGTGATTCCAAAACTCAAGTTGGTAATGAGGGTAGCATGCATCTATTCTGTAATGCGGGCAGCATGCATCTCTTTTGTAATGCGGGCAGCATGCATCTTTTGAATTTAAATATTTAAAAGATTGTAAGTAAATTCAACGTTTCTTTCGCAAACATTCGAAAACATTTTTGATATTAAATTGAATATCAAACATGTTTTCGATATTATATGAAAGAAATATGTAGTTTATTTGGTTTTTACAGATAATATTAGGATATATGGGTTATTAAATTTTACACACGTCATAATTATTTGTAAATTTATTACAGCAGCAAATAATAATAAAAGTGTTTACAAATTATAACACTGAAATAATAATAATAATAATAATAATAATAATAATAATAATAATAATAATAATAATAATAATATAAAGTCTCAGACGGCGTACTAAGCACATGTAACGGTTCTGATTGTTCGGCAAAATTAATAAGTTTATCCGTAAAGGTATTGGAAGTTGAAGGTTCCTCAGGTGTATACAGTGTGTCCCATTTAGAGGTGCCACCATTGGGATCTCGAGAACTATAAGCGATACGATGTCGGTTAAATGGAACTTTTTATGCGCCTTTGTAAGGCCATCTCAGATGTGCTTTTGTCGTTCCAAAAATTCTCATAGGGCACTAGATAATGACGAAAAACTGAATATTGTTGATTGTTTCTTTCTCAAATAACTTCTAAACTATTAGTATTTGAGAAAAACATTTCAAATATAAAAGATAGATATTTTTATTAACTAACCAGTGGCGTACGAAATAAATTTTTATATCCGTAATTTTTTCAGATATAACACAAACTTATATTTTTTTAAATGGAACCCATATCTGATTTTAGTCTCAAAAAAAAAAAATATTTTTTTCTCTTTTCAACGATGTAAGGGTTATTAGGTTTTATATTTGTTTTGCCTTCAAAATTATTATTTTTTCCTTATTTTTTATTAAATTTACAATTATTTTGAAAATATTGGTAGATTTCTATTTGGAAATACTCCTTGTATTTAAATAATTTATTTCGTTAGAAAATTTTGCTCAAAATTCGTATCAAATTAATTATTATAATATTTTATATCAGGTCGCTCTTGGCTCATCATAGTGTAATTTGTAATTATGAGTCTAGAATAAAAATATTAAATAATAAAGGCATAAAACAAATTATTTTGATCAAATACAATATAATTAATAAAAATAATGTTTTTTTCGGAAATAATAAGAAAATTCAGGAAAATAAAGATTCAAAATTAAATTTTAAGAGCAAAACAAATATAAAACATAATAACCCTTACATCATTAAAAAGAGAAAAAAATATTGATTTTTTTGAGGCTAAAATCAGATATGGGTTCCATTTAAAAAAATATAAGTTTGTGTTATATCTCGAAAATTTACGGATATAAAAATTTATTTCGTACGCTACTGGTTAGTTAATAAAAATATCTATCTTTTATATGTGACACATTTTTCTTAATTACTAATAGTTTAGAAGTTATTTGAGAAAGAAAAAATCTACAATATTCAGTTTTTCGTCATTATCTAGTGCCCTATGAGAATTTTTGGAACGACAAAAGCACATCTGAGATGGCCTTACAAAGGCGTACAAAAAGTTCCATTTAACCGACATTGTATCTCTTATAGTTCTCGAGATCCGAATGGTGGCACTTCTAAATGGGACATACTGTATAGGACATTGAAATTCTCAGAAGACGTACTGAACAACAAATTTGACTGTTTTATCGTTACTGTTTCTCCACGAGTCAAAGTCTCAGAAGCCGTGCATCTGTAATGGTTCTACCTTGTTCGGCATTCGACAAAATTAATATCTTTATCAGTAAAGGTCTTGGAAGTTGAAGGTTCTTCAGGCCTAGGTGGCACATTGAAATTCCCAGAAGACGTACAGAACAACAAGTCTGACTGTTTTGTCGTTGCTATTTCTCCACGAGTCAAACATTTATACATTCCTGTAACAGATAATATATAATGGTGTTAACTGCTAGTGTGTAAAAACGATTACAGTTTCTGACAAATTGCGCACGAGAAATCAACTTACACCGTCGATGACTCGAAGAGCCACTCCGTGCGGGTGGGCAAGTTTGCCCCGCACAAAGGCGCCTGATCATGACGGGCGTCAATTCAAGATAATTACTATTTTGTTAATTTGTTTGCATTAGAGCTCTAATTATAAGTTATAAGTATCCTAACAAACCGATATTTTTCTAGCATTGTTATATTGAAATAATAATATTTTGGTTATAGCTCAAGAATATTAATTACAAGAATGAATCCAACAATGAATTTAGTACAAAAAAAGTAAAGTAAATGTCCCGCTAAACGGATAATTTTCTGGCATTGTTATGCTGCAAGCTATAACTGTAAAATTGTTGATTACAACAAACGATTTTGATTATAACATAACCATATTGATTACAAGAATGAATCTAACAAAGAAACTTTCATCAATATTTTAAATCTAACATTTTTCGAAGATTCAAAAGTATTTTAGTTTAAACTTGAAAGTGCGTGTTAATTTGCAAATGTACATTACGGGGAGGCGCTGATATATAAATTTGCACAAAGGCGCCTTTTATCCACGGAGCGGCAATAAATGCGGCGCGACAGTTGTATTTTTCTGGCCACTCACGAAAACATTTAAACGTTTTATTTATAATTTTATTGAACAAAAATTTTCAATAGTAAAATAGCGTGCGCATAAGAAACATTATACATAAGTTGCTTACCAAAAGAATGCTGCTTTATTGTAGGAATAACTCCATGGTTTAATTTTTTGAGATCCGGAGGCCGAATACATTTTTCTTCAAAATGTAATCCACACACTTTTATATGGAACCGAATACACAGTGCTTTGTCCATAAATTCTGGAATACCCATATCCGAAGTTCATTGATCCAAAACAATCATGTCTCTTGGCAAAGAAAAAAAACAAGCTCTTTATTATCCCTGCTGTTGCTTTTACAGCCAGGAACAACGCAATACATTGTTCTCATGTTCTGAAATTATAAATTTTGCATTATTTTCATTTTCATGAAAGTCGTTTGGGGTTGATTAATAAAATAAAAATTAAGTTACATACCTTATAAATGTGATTGAAAGATGCACAAAAGCAAAAACCAACACACCAAACACTCTATTAAGAAGCTTCGATTTTAACACCGTCGTTAAATGTCAAGTCAAATCACCAACCAAAAAACAAATGTGTTAACACACGCACTTTTTCCGCCGCCATCTCTGGAGATATTGCAGAAACTATTTGCTAATGTGCTGCCATCTGCCGGTGATTCCAAAGCTATACTCTCTCTTACTCTCTACCTCCCCTGCTCCACAAGTTCTTTAATCACAAAAAATCCATCAGAAATACCGCCAATCTGGTTAATGAAATGGAACATTTTTTGACATTTAGAAACTTCTTCATACAATGAAAAATAGATATAATTAGAATTATATGTGTGCAGAAGACATGTTAAATGTAAGAAAAAACAATATTTGGGTAATGTTCTGCAAGATTTTGTTATAAAACGACTGTTCGAAAGCGAAGTGCAATACAATACTTATATAGCTTAATATGGAAATGGCACGTGTATAATTATGTAAAATGCTCGAAGGACCAATAGACTTTAAATAGTAAACAACAAAAACTCGCAAGCTGAGATTGTGGTGATTGTCAAAAAACTAAAGAAGCACTGACCTTGACTAGAAAAAACGGGATGTGACTAGGAGGCAGGATCTTGACGGGACTTGGAAGACTGGATGAATTCTGCAGACGGTAACTGGTCTGGAAGCGGTGACGGCCAGATTCAGTAAGGTAGGAGGTTCAGAAGGAGGAGGCCTCACACGTGGTTGTGAGGCTGGCAGAGTGACGCCACCAAGGGCGCAGGGCTGGATACGGGCAGAAGCTCCTGCAGGAGGAACTCGAGAGGAGGGCAGTGTAGAAGCAGGGGCGTAATTCGCCGGATTAAAACCGCCAAGTGGCGACAGCACGGTTGGTCCAATTCGTAGATTAAGGTGTGTCCGCTGTTTAGTACAACAGCGGTCTCGGAGCACAACACAAATGCACAACACTTTACACTTTCCTGAAAATATAATTTTGCCCCACTACTAAGTAAAGAAAGAAACGATTTTATGAGAATTATAATTTTGTATTAAGATAAATTGAGGCCCAAAAAAAGGAATGAAAGAAAGAGGAGCCAAACTACTTCTGAACCATTACTTGGCTCATTACTGACTTATTATTATTTTTTTATTTATGTTGCTATGAAGCTTTTTTTTTTTTTTTGTTGCATTCCTTTTTTTCAGATGCCTGTGATTTTTAAAAAAATAAACAATACATGGCTAACTTTTAGCTTTAAATTAAATGTAATAACAAAACATGTTAGTCGCTTGCCAGCTACTCCGATAGTTGTCTTGACAGTCACCACAATACCTGACTTTACAACTTTACATATTCCCGGGCGCCAGAAATTCGCGTCTAACAATGAATTATTTGATCTCGCAACAATGCACTGCAATTGAACGGTTGCTAGGAAGCGAGAAGGAACGAATGATCAACTCGACAGAAAAATCGAGTGACAATGAACAAATGATGTTACGTCTACTTGACAATGTGTCAAAGTGACGTTGTGTCAGAGTGACAGTAAATAAATTAATAACAATAATGCAAATTGATGACAATTGAGCTGTCTATTGCGCTGGCAGTGGGCACAGTTTATTAACTGGGCGTTTGATGACGCTATTTTCCAACTTAACCAACGCGACGCGAGCTATTTTGTCATTTCCAAAATATAATTTGGTAATAATACCTAGTGGCCAGTCTAAAGGGGGCAGTCTATGTTCTTTAACTATGACTATTTGCCCCAACTTTATTGGACTACTTGACGTTAGCCATTTTTGGCGTGTTTGTAATGTTGTCAAATATTCTAACTGCCACTTTTCCCAGTATGATTTTATTAATGAATCTAATAAGTATTTACGATGGATTAAATTGGGATTAACTTCGGCAATAGGTAAATGCTTTAATGGGGTTTGAAGTAAAAAATGGGCTGGGGTCAACAATTCTGGATTGTGCTCTGAGCCTTGGGCACACAGAGGACGGGAATTTAAGACTGCTTCTATTTGTGTTAATAGTGTTATCAACTCTTCGTAGCTTAACAATTGTTTACCTATGACCCTAAATAGATGTTTCTTACAACTTTTTATTGCGGCCTCCCAAATTCCTCCGAAATTAGCACTGAAGGGAGGGATTGTTTTCCATTCTATTCCCTTCATTGCTAATTCGCTGGATAGTGTTTTGTGGAATATAGTCGACTGCACAAATTTATATAGCTCGTTGAATTTATTTCGAGCTCCTATAAAGGTGGTGCTATTATCTGAGTATAAATGAGAAATGGGCCCCCTTCTTGATGAAAATCTTTTAAATGCGTTAATAAAGGAGATTACTGTTAAATCCGAGACTACTTCAATATGAATGGCCTTTATTGTTAAACAAATAAAAAGACAAATGTATGCCTTTTTTTGCGTGCTGACCTTTATGCCTAGATTTTATGAATTTAATTGGGCCTGCATAGTCTACGCCTGTATGAGCGAATGGCTTTACTTCAGTTACGCGATAGTTAGGTAAATCCCCCATTTTTGGTTGTGTATTAACCGGTTTTGTCCTGAAGCATTTGTTGCATCTGTACAATTTTTGCTTGATGGCGCCTCTACCAGCAATGATCCAGTATTTTTGCCGAATTATTGCTAGCAGCAAATCTGTTCCAGCATGACAGTTTGAATTATGATAATAATCTATGATTAGTTCTACTATGTGGTCTGACTTGGGCAGTAAAACTGGATGTTTGACTTCAAACGGTAATATTGCGTTGGATAGTCTTCCTCCTACTCGCAATATTCCGTTTTCGTCTAGGAATGGCGCTAGTTTTAGTATTTGTTTATCCTTTATAAGTTTTCCTCTTTGCAGAGTTCTTATTATTTCGTGGAAATATATACTTTGTAAAGCCCTTAGTACATGTGATTCTGCCATGGCTAAATCCGATGCGGAAATATAAGTTTTAAAAAACAGTTTTTTACCGAATTTTAAAATATAACTTGTTATTCTTAGTAACTTGTGCCAAGAAGATATATTTTGTGCCAAAGTATATAAAACGGAATAATCATTCGTAGATGAGGTAGTAGTAAAAGTTTTTGATCTTAGTTCAGGTAGTTGATCAACTGGCAAAGGATTTAATTGCTTAATAGGCCAATTTTCCTCCTTTGTTTGAAGCCAGTTGGGACCATGCCACCATGATTTACAATGAATTAATTGAGTTGGGAGTGCTCCTCTGGATATTAGATCACTTGGATTCTGTTTCCCTGATACATGAAAGAAGTATTTAGGGTCCAAGTTCTCTTGTATTTGAGCTACTCTGTTGCTTACAAATGTTGACCATCTATGTGGAGCTGATTTTATCCAGGATAATACAATCATAGAATCCGAAAATGCATATATATTTTCGATTGGATATTTTTTAATTATTTTTTCACTGACATAATTTACCAACCTTGCCATAAGTAACGCCGCGCAAAGTTCAAGTCTAGCCAGGGTAATAATTTTCATGGGCGCTACCTTTGATTTCGAACATAGTAATCTGCTTGTAATATTGTTAACTTCCGTTATTTGTAGGTAGATGGCGCAACCGTATGCAACTTCGCTGGCATCGCAAAAAGCCACAAGATTTACTTTACAGTTTTCTGAAATACCGATATGGCGAGGAATTGACATTTCCTCCAAATAAATAAATTCTGACATGAGATTGACAAATTTTGCAGAAATATTGTTGGGAGGGATGTCATCCCATGATATCCCAGCTTGCCATAATTCCTTTATTAGCAGCTTGGCATATAGTATAACGGGTGAGACTAATCCAAGTACATCAAACAATCTTGCAACAGTTGATAATATAATTCGTTTCGTACAGTGTGATGTGTCAAAGTTTGACGTTTGGAAAGTAAATGTGTCAGTTTTCAGAGCCCAGGACATGCCTAGAATTTTTAGCTGTTCTCCATGAGAGAAGTCTAGATTTGTTTTGTGTGAATTTGGTAAGCTTTCAATGAGTGATTCATTATTACTGGCCCATTTTACTAATTCGAATCCGCCAGCTGACATTAAGTTAATTGAATCGCGTATAATATTGCTGGCTAAGTTTGTATTTAATGCCGATAAAACTAAGTCGTCCATGTACATTTCAGAGGTTACTAATTGCGCGACATTTGGATAATTTTGACCTTCATCGTCAGCTAATTGGTGGATAGTTCTCATTGCTAAATAAGGGCTAGATTTTATGCCAAAACAAATACGATTGAATTGAAATACTCTGATTGCTTCAGAGGGATTAAATCTATAAAGAATTTTCTGATATTTTCTGTGATGTTCTGACACCATAACTTGTAAGTACATTTGCTTTATGTCAGCTGTCAAAGCTATCGGAAATAGCCTGAAATTTAATAATAAATTGAACAAGTCTGCTTGTAAATTTGGGCCCGGGTATAATAAATCATTCAGCGATAGCCCCGTATGAGTTTTAGCGCTAGCGTCTAGCACTATTCTAACTTTCGTTGTAGCCTTGTCTTCACGAATGACAGCGTGATGTGGAATGAAGTATCCGTCTTCGTTTGACGTTACTTCTGACAGATAACCCTTTTCTAAATACTCATTTATTATGGCGTTATACTGGCTTTGTAAATTTAATGACTGGGAAAAGCGTTTTTCCAAATGAGATAGCCGGCGTTCGGCCATTAAACGAGAATTCCCCAGCAAATCTGGATCCTTCTGAAATGGTAAGTGTACCATATATCTGCCATTCTCCAAACGTTTGGTCGTTTGTACAAATATTTTCTCACATTCAGCATTTTCAGGACTCATTATTGCATTGTTTGGCATTTCTTCTAGCTCCCAAAACTTATGTAAACAGGATGCTAAGTTATTTTGAGTGAATGCAGAAAAGGACGAAAAAGACTCTTGTTGTAATAATTTATTGTCAAGTTCTCCTAAAAGAACATAACCTAACGTTGTTTCATAAGCTGTAGGAGCTTTTCCTACTCGTTTTGAGAGAAGCAGCGACGGATATATTTGAGCCCCCAATATTACGTCGATTTTTCCCGGGATATTCCAAGTATTATCGGCTAAGAGAATGGATTTGAAAGACGGATATTTGGAAACGGTTAGCTTGCAAGAAGGTAAGTTATCCGTTATATGTTCGACTACCAGAGCCTTTAAATTGTATCTATGGGGCGAAACTCGGGATTCTATTTTAAGATTTACATACCCGAAAGCCGGGCGACTTGTCATCCCGATCCCCGTGACTTTTGAATTTTTAAGGGGGGTAATTTTTAATTTTAATCGTTTGCAACAATCTTTAGTTATAAGGTTATTTTGTGACCCATTATCCAGCAAGCATCTGATAACTTGTTTACCCTTGTTTATATCTGTAGCGTAAACTTGTGCAGTTGACAATAGAATATAACCTTGGTTGTTTATGGATACATGACATGAAGTGTCATTCTCCGATTCCGCTATTTTTTTGGCGGGAGATTTTGGAGGAGTTGAAAAATGCAAAAGTGTATGGTGTTTCCCGTGACATACCCGACATGTGGTGAGCAAGGCACAGGCTTTACCTGCATGAACATTGGATAAGCAATTATAACATGCATTTTTAGAGTTGATAAACCCAAATCTGTCGTGGACTGACATTTTAATGAATTTATCACAATAATACAGTTTGGAATGTTCCGCACTGTTACACAAAATACAAGATTTTGGTTTGAATGATTTGATTGGGGTTTCATCTGCCGCCAAAAATGTGCGCTGATGCTTCGCCATTTTTGGTGGGCCTTTTACAGATGAAGACCGCTCCAGGATTTTTGCTTGATCCCGGACAAATTCTAAAAAGGTTTGGCAAGAGGGAAATTCCGTTTTACGGAATATCGTATCAAATAGTTGTACGATCTCTGAATCGACCTTTTTAGACGCGCAGTTTAATAAAACAAAATCCAGAACGTCTGGAATTTTGAGTTGTTTAAGAGCTTCGACTGAAGCTGAGAATTTATTAACAAATGTTATTAAATCATTTGGGTTTCTTGAACTAGACTTTATATTTAGAATGTTATCTAAGTATTGCTTAGCCATTGTTCGATTATCCTGGTATTGCTTTACCAAGCCATCCCAAATAATATTGTAATTTTCGGGTGTGGGCAATATCCCTCCCGTTACTTCCAAAGCATTACCAGTGAGTTTACCTATAAGATAACTAATCCGTTGCTCGTTTGTGAGCGCCACGTTCTCGTGAACGTTTGATTTAAACGACTGGTAAAATAATGGCCACATTTCTACTTTTCCATTAAATGATGGCAGTTCAATAGGGGGAAGTTTTTTAATTTTATTAATTTCCGTACCTGACTTTGACTGTTGTGCCTTGGGAGACGACAAAGCTAGCTCGCTACGCGTTCGTTTGATTTTCGAAAAATACATTTCAATAGTCATTAGAGTTTCGAAGCTAGGTTCAAAACCAGTGTCATTAGCCAGCTCAAGGTCATTTATACGGATACAGGCGTTTTTAAATTCATCTCTCAACAAATCGACTTCTTGGGATTCGTCCAAGAAGCGTTCATTATTACGCATGTCAGTTGGAGTGCATTTTTTCGCGAGTTCGTGCAATTTTACTATACGAGATTCATAGCCCTTTGCTAGGGCTTTCAATGACTTTAATTGGATTTCCATAGTATCAAATTTTTACCGTGGAAAATCCGGCTCGAAGGACCAAAAATTATGTATAATTATGTAAAATGCTCGAAGGACCAATAGACTTTAAATAGTAAACAACAAAAACTCGCAAGCTGAGATTGTGGTGATTGTCAAAAAACTAAAGAAGCACTGACCTTGACTAGAAAAAACGGGATGTGACTAGGAGGCAGGATCTTGACGGGACTTGGAAGACTGGATGAATTCTGCAGACGGTAACTGGTCTGGAAGCGGTGACGGCCAGATTCAGTAAGGTAGGAGGTTCAGAAGGAGGAGGCCTCACACGTGGTTGTGAGGCTGGCAGAGTGACGCCACCAAGGGCGCAGGGCTGGATACGGGCAGAAGCTCCTGCAGGAGGAACTCGAGAGGAGGGCAGTGTAGAAGCAGGGGCGTAATTCGCCGGATTAAAACCGCCAAGTGGCGACAGCACGGTTGGTCCAATTCGTAGATTAAGGTGTGTCCGCTGTTTAGTACAACAGCGGTCTCGGAGCACAACACAAATGCACAACACTTTACACTTTCCTGAAAATATAATTTTGCCCCACTACTAAGTAAAGAAAGAAACGATTTTATGAGAATTATAATTTTGTATTAAGATAAATTGAGGCCCAAAAAAAGGAATGAAAGAAAGAGGAGCCAAACTACTTCTGAACCATTACTTGGCTCATTACTGACTTATTATTATTTTTTTATTTATGTTGCTATGAAGCTTTTTTTTTTTTTTTTTTGTTGCATTCCTTTTTTTCAGATGCCTGTGATTTTTCAAAAAATAAACAATACATGGCTAACTTTTAGCTTTAAATTAAATGTAATAACAAAACATGTTAGTCGCTTGCCAGCTACTCCGATAGTTGTCTTGACAGTCACCACAATACCTGACTTTACAACTTTACAGCACGTTTTAAGTTTAATGGCGATATCTGCGATAAAGCAGATTGGCACACCCAGAAATGGGTAATATGCCGTGAAATGGCGAGAGGTCTTGTGCTGGCCACAACAGATTTTTTTATTTAATATTTTAATTATTATTAATTTTATTATTATTATTATTATTATTATTATTATTATTATTATTATTATTATTATTATTATTATTACTTTAAAACAGTTCAAAGTCAAATACAAATGTTCTAAGTTATCAAAATTAACCTTAAATTTTTGGAATTTCTGCTAGTTCTGCGCAAATAAGAAGTTCGTTTTCTATCTGGTACTTAAATCATGTATCAGAATATGACAGAATACACTATATTTTAGGTTATACAAGCTTTTGAAAGGCTTCCGTGGTGCCCTTTCCTACGCAGTCAATCTGCCGTATAGAAGTTATACAAATTACTGTAAAATAGTCTAAATACACTTATTTTGCTTACAAAACACATTATGAAGCGATTTGGAGACACTGTATAAAAATCAGTTTTTTCATCAAGATTTCAAAGTTTCTCGGTGTAAAACAAATTTTCTAAGTACAACTTTTGGGATACAGTTTTTTCCTTATATTATGATAAAATATGAAAGTTTATGGCATAATATGACAGATTACACTATATTTTAGTGTACACAAACTTTTGTAGGGCTTCCGTGGTGCCCTTTCCTACGCACTCAAACTACCGTATTGAAGTTATACAAATTACTGTAAAACAGTCTAAATACACTTATTTCGCCTAGAAAACACATCATGAAACGATTAGGAGACACTTTATGAATATCAGTTTGTTCATCAAGTTTTCAAAGTTTCTCGGTGTAAATCAAAATTAAACAACAATGAAAATGATGATAACGAAATGGTACATTGCCTTGCACCGCTGGCACACACCCACACAAAGCCCTACAAACCCAAACATATCCAAAAATTATCAGAACTAGCTGCTTGTTCTGACAATCTGCTTTGTAAACATAATTCGCTAATATCATATATGTACCGTGACGGTCCAATACCAGCCGCCAACTTACTGTCACTCATTACTATCGCAGAAAGTGCACCACTTAATATCTTAAAAATACGTATCTAAAAAAAATATCCAAATATATATATATATATAGACAGAGAATCTTACAGACAGATAAATAAATAAAACATGCATACATATAAGTTAAAAATGTACTATCGTATCAGTGTTATATTAAGGGTTTCTGCGGATTTTTAAGTGTATTTTATTAGAAAAGCCGAGTAGTTGGTTTTTTGTTGGGAATATAAGACCAGCCCTGATAAATACTATGCGACGTCTGTCATTGTCATATTTGTCCTACGTAGAAGCCTTTTAGGAGTATTGGTTAGTCACTTTCGTTATTTTATTGATATTTTCTTCATCGTGTCTCAGTCTAAATCGTAAAATGCCAATATACAAGACATACATTGCATCGAACTGAATCATATATTCAAATAATAAAACAATGCAATTAACAATTAAACGGTAACTATGGAAACTTTTAATTTCAACAATATTAATATTACCATTATTTAGAAACTATAGATACGAATTTCGTAAAGGAATACGTATCACGAAATATTTCGTTGCGAATATTTCACTTTATTCTGCGAATAAATATAAAGAAATGAGTATCTTTTTTGTATTTGTGGCAAGTAGTATTGCATCAATTATAATTGGTGCTCTCATTGCCATTGCTCTGGGTCTCCACTATTTTCAACCCGATATCGATGATATGACATCGAATAGTCGACATTATTTTGACGTCGACTGGGAAAAGAAAATAGGGCCTGAGCACCCGAGGCACGTTTTACTTCTCCAATATCTGAAAGCAGGTATGGTGCCAAGCCCACCTGCACAAGAAGGATATTGGATTGAAGATGAAACGTCCTAATTCAAAATTAAAATGAAAACTAATTTTGGCCCATATAATTATTTTTTAATAACATATGATATTCATTTCCAAATCTCGAGTTCCATTTAATTTACATATGACTAGTAGTAATACAGAAATAATGTCCTGGTGTATTAAGTTACACATCATGGATGTGCTTGTGGGCTACACATGACATCAACCTATAAACGGTTGTAAATGTCGTTAGAGTGTAGATGCTACTAATGTAAATTAACAATGGATTTAACTCTGCCTGCAGGGGTGTTTAATATAAATATCCCCTGTTGCCGGTCCCAAGCCCGGATAAAAGAGGAGGGTTGGGCATAGGGCTAATCACCCTATCCCGTAAAAGAACACTGATTAGGAAGCTTAGGGATCAACCTCGGACAAGGCGGAAATAAAAGATAATGTAAAGGAAAATGGATATCCAAATCCGCAACTGGCATATATTTACATATATATGTATATATATGTATTCAGCATGGGAAACTAAACAATGTAACATGGCAGGAAGATAATTGTTTAATTATTATTATTATTATTATTATTATTATTAATAATAATAATATTACTTTAAAACAATTAAAAGTCAAATGGAAATGTTCTCAGTTGTAAAAATTAAACTTAGAACTATTACGAATTCCTGCTAGGTCTGCGAAAATAGGAAAATCGTTTTCTGTCTGGTACTTATATCACACACCTTTCAAATACCGAATGTCGGTTGAGTGATCGAAAATATTGATGCACATATCTCATAACTTACAACGTAAACAAACACTGATTACGAAGCCTAAGGATCAACCTCTGACAGGCTAGAAATAATAAATAAGGCAAAGAAAAATGGATATCCCAATCGGCACCAGGAATAAATAAATAAATAAATATATATATATTCAGCATAAGAAACTAAACAAAGTAACATGGCAGTCCCCGGATATTACTAAAGGAAATAAAATAGACCATGTACTTTATTTGTAAAAAATATCTCATCAGTCCTAGATGTAAGATCATAGAGGTAGCAACAATGACTCGGACCACTATTTGGTTAAAACAAAAATTGAAATTCTATACATATATGTTGTCTACAGAAAATATTTTTACATCTCGCTAAGAGAGGTATTGGATTCATGCTAAAATTCGCATATCCAGATTTTATTGAATAAGCACGATTTAAGGTTCCTACAAGCCGATTATAACTTTTTTAAAATGATGTCTGTGTGTGTTAGTGTGTGAATGTGTGTATGTGTTGGTGTGTGTGTGTGTGTGTATGTGTGTGTGTGTGTGTATGTATGTATGTCTGGATTTTGTAGGCACGATTCCTCAAAAACTATAAGACTTAAAAAATATTTAACTGCAGTTTCCTCAATCAGACATTCCTGGGAAGAGCTGAAAAGGTTTTGGTAACAATTAAACAACCGGAAGTAGTAGTTTCTTAGAAAAAATCTTCTAAATATAATTTTTTGGGAGTTTTTTTTATTAAATATTGAAGAACATAAAATTCTCCATCTAATACACTTAAAATTTTTATTATATCTTGTATAGATTTAAAGATAAAGACTCTATAATTTATAGACTAAACTAATCACAGAGGCCAAGGCACTAAGGAAACCAGTTGACAAATTCTAATGTTTATAACATGACACACATCGACCAAAAAACAAAGGGAGAATTGACAGCTCCATGTTATTTGAAAAGATAGAAGTGCGGGGAGCGAGGGTGGGTGGGGGTTTGGTCAGCAGAGACCTCCGACGGTGATTCCAAAACTCAAGTTGGTAATGAGGGTAGCATGCATCTATTCTGTAATGCGGGCAGCATGCATCTCTTTTGTAATGCGGGCAGCATGCATCTTTTGAATTTAAATATTTAAAAGATTGTAAGTAAATTCAACGTTTCTTTCGCAAACATTCGAAAACATTTTTGATATTAAATTGAATATCAAACATGTTTTCGATATTATATGAAAGAAATATGTAGTTTAATTATTTGTAAATTTATTACAGCAGCAAATAATAATAAAAGTGTTTACAAATTATAACACTGAAATAATAATAATAATAATAATAATAATAATAATAATAATAATAATAATATAAAGTCTCAGACGGCGTACTAAGCACATGTAACGGTTCTGATTGTTCGGCAAAATTAATAAGTTTATCCGTAAAGGTATTGGAAGTTGAAGGTTCCTCAGGTGTATACAGTGTGTCCCATTTAGAGGTGCCACCATTGGGATCTCGAGAACTATAAGCGATACGATGTCGGTTAAATGGAACTTTTTATGCGCCTTTGGAAAGCCATCTCAGATGTGCTTTTATTTTTCCAAAAATTCTCATAGGGCACTAGATAATGACGAAAAACTGAATATTGTTGATTGTTTCTTTCTCAAATAACTTCTAAACTATTAGTATTTGAGAAAAACATTTCAAATATAAAAGATAGATATTTTTATTAACTAACCAGTGGCGTACGAAATAAATTTTTATATCCGTAATTTTTTCAGATATAACACAAACTTATATTTTTTTAAATGGAACCCATATCTGATTTTAGTCTCAAAAAAAAAAAAATATATTTTTTTCTCTTTTCAACGATGTAAGGGTTATTAGGTTTTATATTTGTTTTGCCTTCAAAATTATTATTTTTTCCTTATTTTTTATTAAATTTACAATTATTTTGAAAATATTGGTAGATTTCTATTTGGAAATAATCCTTGTATTTAAATAATTTATTTCGTTAGAAAATTTTGCTCAAAATTCGTATCAAATTAATTATTATAATATTTTATATCAGGTCGCTCTTGGCTCATCATAGTGTAATTTGTAATTATGAGTCTAGAATAAAAATATTAAATAATAAAGGCATAAAACAAATTATTTTGATCAAATACAATATAATTAATAAAAATAATGTTTTTTTGGGAAATAATAAGAAAATTCAGGAAAATAAAGATTCAAAATTAAATTTTAAGAGCAAAACAAATATAAAACATAATAACCCTTACATCATTAAAAAGAGAAAAAAAATATTGATTTTTTTGAGGCTAAAATCAGATATGGGTTCCATTTAAAAAAATATAAGTTTGTGTTATATCTCGAAAATTTACGGATATAAAAATTTATTTCGTACGCTACTGGTTAGTTAATAAAAATATCTATCTTTTATATGTGACACATTTTTCTTAATTACTAATAGTTTAGAAGTTATTTGAGAAAGAAAAAATCTACAATATTCAGTTTTTCGTCATTATCTAGTGCCCTATGAGAATTTTTGGAACGACAAAAGCACATCTGAGATGGCCTTACAAAGGCGCACAAAAAGTTCCATTTATCCGACATTGTATCTCTTATAGTTCTCGAGATCCGAATGGTGGCACTTCTAAATGGGACATACTGTATAGGACATTGAAATTCTCAGAAGACGTACTGAACAACAAATTTGACTGTTTTATCGTTACTGTTTCTCCACGAGTCAAAGTCTCAGAAGCCGTGCATCTGTAATGGTTCTACTTGTTCGGCATTCGACAAAATTAATATCTTTATCAGTAAAGGTCTTGGAAGTTGAAGGTTCTTCAGGCCTAGGTGGCACATTGAAATTCCCAGAAGACGTACAGAACAACAAGTCTGACTGTTTTGTCGTTGCTATTTCTCCACGAGTCAAACATTTATACATTCCTGTAACAGATAATATATAATGGTGTTAACTGCTAGTGTGTAAAAACGATTACAGTTTCTGACAAATTGCGCACGAGAAATCAACTTACACCGTCGATGACTCGAAGAGCCACTCCGTGCGGGTGGGCAAGTTTGCCCCGCACAAAGGCGCCTGATCATGACGGGCGTCAATTCAAGATAATTACTATTTTGTTAATTTGTTTGCATTAGAGCTCTAATTATAAGTTATAAGTATCCTAACAAACCGATATTTTTCTAGCATTGTTATATTGAAATAATAATATTTTGGTTATAGCTCAAGAATATTAATTACAAGAATGAATCCAACAATGAATTTAGTACAAAAAAAGTAAAGTAAATGTCCCGCTAAACGGATAATTTTCTGGCATTGTTATGCTGCAAGCTATAACTGTAAAAAGCTATACTCTCTCTTACTCTCTACCTCCCCTGCTCCACAAGTTCTTTAATCACAAAAAATCCATCAGAAATACCGCCAATCTGGTTAATGAAATGGAACATTTTTTGACATTTAGAAACTTCTTCATACAATGAAAAATAGATATAATTAGAATTATATGTGTGCAGAAGACATGTTAAATGTAAGAAAAAACAATATTTGGGTAATGTTCTGCAAGATTTTGTTATAAAACGACTGTTCGAAAGCGAAGTGCAATACAATACTTATATAGCTTAATATGGAAATGGCACGTTTTAAGTTTAATGGCGATATCTGCGATAAAGCAGATTGGCACACCCAGAAATGGGTAATATGCCGTGAAATGGCGAGAGGTCTTGTGCTGGCCACAACAGATTTTTTTATTTAATATTTTAATTATTATTAATTTTATTATTATTATTATTATTATTACTTTAAAACAGTTCAAAGTCAAATACAAATGTTCTAAGTTATCAAAATTAACCTTAAATTTTTGGAATTTCTGCTAGTTCTGCGCAAATAAGAAGTTCGTTTTCTATCTGGTACTTAAATCATACATCAGAATATGACAGAATACACTATATTTTAGGTTATACAAGCTTTTGAAAGGCTTCCGTGGTGCCCTTTCCTACGCAGTCAATCTGCCGTATAGAAGTTATACAAATTACTGTAAAATAGTCTAAATACACTTATTTTGCTTACAAAACACATTATGAAGCGATTTGGAGACACTGTATAAAAATCAGTTTTTTCATCAAGATTTCAAAGTTTCTCGGTGTAAAACAAATTTTCTAAGTACAACTTTTGGGATACAGTTTTTTCCTTATATTATGATAAAATATGAAAATTTATGGCATAATATGACAGATTACACTATATTTTAGTGTACACAAACTTTTGTAGGGCTTCCGTGGTGCCCTTTCCTACGCACTCAAACTACCGTATTGAAGTTATACAAATTACTGTAAAACAGTCTAAATACACTTATTTCGCCTAGAAAACACATCATGAAACGATTAGGAGACACTTTATGAATATCAGTTTGTTCATCAAGTTTTCAAAGTTTCTCGGTGTAAATCAAAATTAAACAACAATGAAAATGATGATAACGAAATGGTACATTGCCTTGCACCGCTGGCGCACACCCACACAAAGCCCTACAAACCCAAACATATCCAAAAATTATCAGAAGTAGCTGCTTGTTCTGACAATCTGCTTTGTAAACATAATTCGCTAATATCATATATGTACCGTGACGGTCCAATACCAGCCGCCAACTTACTGTCACTCATTACTATCGCAGAAAGTGCACCACTTAATATCTTAAAAATACGTATCTAAAAAAAATATCCAAATATATATATATATATACAGAGAATCTTACAGACAGATAAATAAATAAAACATGCATACATATAAGTTAAAAATGTACTATCGTATCAGTGTTATATTAAGGGTTTCTGCGGATTTTTAAGTGTATTTTATTAGAAAAGCCGAGTAGTTGGTTTTTTGTTGGGAATATAAGACCAGCCCTGATAAATACTATGCGACGTCTGTCATTGTCATATTTGTCCTACGTAGAAGCCTTTTAGGAGTATTGGTTAGTCACTTTCGTTATTTTATTGATATTTTCTTCATCGTGTCTCAGTCTAAATCGTAAAATGCCAATATACAAGACATACATTGCATCGAACTGAATCATATATTCAAATAATAAAACAATGCAATTTGTAACGTACGTGCAACCGTGCAACGCGAAATGCGATGACGCAGTAGTTACGTAATGCACCCTGGATGTTAGGTGTGTAGCCGCTAACTTTTAGACAGTGGGGACGGGCAGGGTTAAAATTAAAGGAGCAACTCCCAAAAGGGTTGTTAGGGCGCCACGTAATTTTTAACCTTAAAATTACGAAAAGGACAAGGTACACACGTGATAAAAAAAAATGCTGTACCTACCGTTAATGTGTTGCCTGAAAACGACAGGATTGAGAGATAAAAAAAAGGATGAATTAAAACAGAATTTAATAATATGAAATTGAATGTGAAATTTTAGTTTGCCAATAAATATAAAAGAATTTATAGCAAAATTAAAAATTTGACAAAAATTGGCAGTACAAACTATTGTTGAACTATGAATCTTATAATTCAGTTTCGAGCGCAAGCGAGCACATCTACGCAGTGCGAAGTTGATCAAATTCGTCAGGCGGGCTACATGCCAGTTGACACACGCGTTCGTCGCCGAATTATAAGTCCCAACAATGGGTACAAGGCGAAAGAATAAAATTTCGAAGTAAATAGTTGTGCCAGAAGTACTGATACGTACTAAAAGTGAGCTGAAGGCTCCAATGTACATAAATACACGTGAATTAAATTATTATATTACAGTCGAATATTTACTAAGCTTCTAATAAATCTAATAATAACGTAAACACATTATCTTCATAAACACAACAATTATGAAGCGCTAAATAATTATCTTTACAATGAATGTACGGCAACTATAGTCCATTTCAGCAACACAATATCTACAGTTCATCAGTAGGTTCTTCCTCGCAACAATAAACCCAAAAAAAAAGGAAGAACAAAGTTATAACAGTAATGTACTTATCTGCAGTGGCGTGTTCGGGGAGTTTTGGGCGATGCTGTAGGGCAATGATGTCGATGGAAAGGGATTGGCGGCGGCTGGCACATCCAAGATGAAAAACGGCAGAGTTGCAGATCCTCCGAAGAGATATGACTTCCAGTGGAGCCAAAGAAATGATGCACGTGATACCACACGTAACACCAACCACAATAATAAACTGGACAGTCAACAGGCACTCCCGATGTCGTAAAAATCCGCACAACGGCGCGACCAAAATTGGTTCCGAAACAACAACGGGTACTCTGCTAATTACGTCGAAAACTGTACCACTATATCAACATCGACAACAACCACGTGTCAAACGGTGATCAAAAATTACATCTGACCCGAAACACAATGCCTATACGAGTGACCACGAGGCTTAAAAATCTTTTCCGGACATCAGCAAAACAACCGGAAACAGAGGGCGCATATTTTACAACAAAAATAGCGAGAAGAAGAAATACCTTCAAAACAATCCGTGCGCCACTGGAGGCTGTTTCCGCTACAAACTTGTCAGCAGACAATAATAAACTCTCTTCAACGGAAGAAGGTTAAAATAAGTTACTAAATATTAGAAATAGGGCTGAAATAAGACTATAGTAGCCTGAAGGAAGAGATAGGTAAGTTAAGGAATAAGAGAAACATATATTACATGAATTATAACTTATAGAAACATTGAACACGGATACAATCAAGGAGTAGCTAGGTTAAACCACAAACACACTTTATAAGCTAAACCACAACCAGGAAGGAACATACAATTGAAAAACACAACAATACACGAAGTACAGACAGTATGGAAAGTAATAGGACGAATAAAACATAGCCAGATTTAGACTAAGAGAGTAAGTAACGTAGAAAAGTAAGAAATCTAGCACAAAATATCACGATGCGTTTTAAACCGTAACAACTCCCCTCTTACCCATTGAGGAAATTTTCCTCGAAAATTTCCGATACGAAACTCAAGAAGGTATACGAAGAAGAAGAGGAGAAGAGAAGAAGAAGAAGAAGAAGAAGAAGAAGAAATGAATATCAAAATCATGAAACCGAATCTACAGCAAGGAACAACAACCCTGAATCCTAACAAAACTACTACACTGAAGTTATGACGGTACGTCGTCCTCTTCAGGATGTGACTTGAGATGTTGAGTACTCCAAGTACCTCTAAGAATATCGCCGTCCAAATTCTTCAACTCATACGTGTCGGACGATACCTTGCGGTGAATCCGAAACGGTCCAACAAATTTTTCCGCTAATTTGGCCGAGTAATACTTTGACGCATCCGACAGTACAAAATTCTTTCTCCAGACCAGTTGGTTTGGCACAAAATTAACTTCGCGGCGGCGAAGATCATACCGAGCCTTCGATTTCAAATAAGCTTTCTGCAATCTGCTAGCTACATCCTTATAGAGCTTTGGGAAATTTGAAGCTCTTTTGAGCACTTTATCCTGGTCGAACCCACTCTCAACCTTTTCCGTATCGTCCTTGTCCTCTGAATCGCGCAGCAAAATAGCCTCACGCCCAAAATTAATAAAGTACGGACTCAACCCCGTGACCTCGTGTTTGGCGGTCCTGAGAGCGCAAGCAACTTTAGGAAGGAGCTTATCCCAGTCTCTTTGATTATCTGAAATAAACGAGATCAACATAGTTTTGAGTACCCGATTTATGCGTTCCGTAGGATTCGCTTGCGGATGATACAAGGATGTGTAGGAGTGTTTCACGCCATAAGATGACAAGAATTGCTGGTACTCCCGAGATCGATACTGTGCCCCATTATCCGAAATTATACGACGAGGTGCCCCAAACAACAAGAAAACGTCATTCTCCAAATGCCTAATTACATTTTTCGCCGTAGGTTTGCGCAAAGGAAAACATAAAGGAAATTTGCTGAAGCAATCTGCCACCACCAAAATATACGAATAACCTTGTCGAGAAGTCGGCAAGGGACCAACCAAATCGGTGCAGATCACCTCCCAAGGACGAGATATTTGCGAGTGTCCACCCATCTTACCCGCAGGTGCTTTCTGTTCGGGCTTAGACTTTATACATGCCGAACACTGCCGAATGTGCTTCAGAACATCGAATTTCATTTTCGGCCAATAATATAGTTGACGAAGGCGGTGGTAGCTCTTGTATATCCCTAGATGTCCACTAGTGGGATGGTTATGGCAACGCTTAATCAAGTCCATGCGTTGAGCTTTCGGAACTACTTTTTTCCACGCGTCGCCGTCATCGGCCAAGCCAACATACTTTGGACGAGTGAATTTGAAAAGTTCACCGTCGCTGACCCTAAACGTAGGAAAACGTAACGGATTTTCTTCAACCAATTTATACAACCTAGAATACCATAAGTCCCCACAATTTACTAACCCAATACTATCTATAGTCGGAACCGAGCGAGATAGTGCATCCGGCACCACATGATCCTTACCCTTCCTGTGGATAATCTCAAAGTCGTACTGTTGGAGGCGTACTGCCCACCGAGCCAATCGACCGGATGGATTTGTCAGCTTATGCAACCACAAGAGAGAATAATGGTCCGTGATTACTTTAAAACGAATACCTTCTATATAGTGCCGCAACTTCTCAATCGACCACAACATTGCCAATAACTCCTTCTCAGTGGTAGAGTACTTACGCTCCTGTGGAGTCAAAGAACGTGATAAGTAACAGATGACCTTGTCTCCGTCCGAGTGTGCCTGCGTCAGTACTGCCCCAAGTCCAAAATCAGACGCGTCCGTCTGCAGCACAAACTCCTTCGAAAAATCCGGACACGACAATATAGGTGCAGACACCAAATGGTTCTGTATCTGCGACCAAGCCTCTTCGCAATTTGCGTCCCAAATGAACTTAGTATTTTTCCTTAAAAGATGTGTCAATGGAGAGATAATCGAGGAGAAATTTGGTACGAAACGTCGGTACCACGATGCCATGCCAACAACTCTACGAACTTCAGAGACAGTCTTAGGTGATTTCAGTTCAAGTATCGCTCGCACCTTCTCTGGATCTACGTGCAACCCATTCCTGTCTACTACGTAGCCCAAATACCTCAACTCTGACCTACAAAACTGACATTTATCACGACCCAAGGTCAGCCCCGCATCCAACAGACGTCGCAAGACTTCCCGCAGAATTTCGAGGTGCTTCTCGAAAGTCTGTGTAACAATGACTATATCGTCAAGGTATACGAAAACGTATGGCTCTAGATCCACCCCAATAATACTGTCAATAAATTTCTGCCAAGTGGCAGGTGCGTTGTGCAATCCGAACGGCATCCTTCTAAACTGAAACAACCCCCGATTAGGTACTGTAAAAGCCGTGAATTTCCTCGATTCTTCCGCCACCGGAATCTGCCAATAAGCCGACTTAATGTCTAGAGATGATAGATACTGGGCGTCTCGCAATTTATCGAGAGTACTCGATACATAAGGCAAGGGATATGCATCTCGTTCCGTAACTCCATTGAGTTTTCGGAAATCTACGCAAAAGCGGTATGTTCCGTCTTTCTTGGGCACCAATAAGATTGGTGATGACCACGGGCTGTTTGAGCGTTCGACAATTCCTTTCTGCAACATGTCATCTAGCTCTCTATCAACATGTCGTTGCATCGCAGGAGACACTGGATAGTAGCGTTGCTTAATTGGTGGACTATTCGTCCGAATAACGTGTTCCACCCGATCCGTACACCCAACCGCATCTGAAGTAGTTTCACCCAACATACCATTTATCAATTGATTCAAATCATCCTCTTGCTTTGGTGTAAGAGACAAACGCGCAGTAACCCCATTAACCGAATCTACTCTAACAGGACTTTCTGAAAATTTCCACTCACCTCTTCGCAAATCTGGGACAACTCCCATAAGTTTCCAAAAATCCGCACCAAGAATGAGAGTGTGCGACAGAGATGGCACTACCAAACAATTTATTAACTTGACCTGATCGCGAAGTCGCACAGGTGCGACAATTTCACCCGGACTATAACAGCGTTCTCCATTGGCTACAGTACAACTACTAGGACTATTACTAAGTTTCAAACCCAATTTTAACAAAATTTCGTAACCCGTTGCCCCAACAACGGTTCGCGAAGCCCCTGAATCCAATAACCCAAACAAAGTCTTACCCAAAATAGATACCTCAAGATAGGGTCGCTCATCACCCTGGACATGGGCGAGCACAAAATCTAATTGCGCCTTCTTCACCGTGGCCGATATTGACGGTCGTCGGTGACGTACTCGACCTTCTACGTCTACCGCTTGTCGTTTCCCGGACGACACTTAGGACACGTGTTGACTGTAACGTCAAGCTTTCCACACTTGTAACAATGACGTTTGCGCTCTGCAGGGCAGTCTCTAGATATATGCCCCGGTTTACTGCAATTCCAGCAAGTACGAGAATTATTGTTTTTACTGACTTCGTTGACTTGATCTGCAGGAGGAGCAACATTACTCTGCGTCGCCGATGGATGATCTACGTAGGCTAAGTCTGGCTCTAGCGACGAATGTTTCCGCGGTGGAGGTGCGAAACGATCAATGGCGTCTTTTCTTTGGTCTAGTCTTTTACAAAGCTTTTGTAACTCAGTGACGGACTTGACTTCGGTCAATGCTAGCTGGCTTTGGTAAAACGGTAGAATATTGCGCATAAGAATATTGACCTTATATTCTTCTGAAAGTTTAGTTCGTAGTCTCTTAAACAATAATGTCATGACCGCGATATATTCTCCGATTGACTCACTTGGACCTTGGGTGCGTCGTTTTATCTCGTCAAAAAGTTTTTCCTCATAGTTGACAGGTAAGAACTCGTCGCGCAATCCTGCGACTAAATCGTCCCAAGTCCGATACAAATGTCTGTTCGCCCTAAACCAAACTAGTGCAATACCATCAAACAAGTCAATAGCAGATGCAATGAGTTGTGTTTTTGTGACATTACGCGCGTGACGTAATTCTTCTACACGCTCTAAAAATGAACTTAACGACATTTTACTACAATCCCCATTAAATTTCAAATTCCACTTTACTACTGGTACTGACATATAACTTGGTTTCACCAATGCCCCAGCTTCATTACTATCTACGGAGCCCGAATCCGAATCCGACAAATCTAATTCGCCTAAGGACGCATGCAGTAAAGGACTAATAAGGGTTGATGAAGTACCCATAACTTTAGCCTTTGATTTAAGTTCCGAACCAAGCGTAACTAACTTCAAAAGAGTTTGAGCGCGCTTCTTAACTTCAGCATTATCTGACGTCACCGCCCTATTTATTCTACCTAAGCCATAAGCAATTTTCGTTCCGATCTTTTTATATGCAGGTGAATTTTTTACATCAGAAAATTCTTCAATTAACTTGGAAATTTCCCCAGTGATTACTTCAAGTGCCGCAGCATCATCCTTAAAACTGAATGGATACTCGGGAAATACAAAACTAGAATTTTTCTCTAATTTAATTAATGCGCGAAGAGATCGTCTCATATCCTCTACCCTACCTACTTCGTCAACACCCCTAATCTTTAATTCGTACACTAATTCGTCCTTACCTAACCGATCTATTTCCATTTTGAACTCCATAGTTCTTGTCGCAATCTACTACCACGGTATAATCAGAAATACAGTACGGAACAGCAAAAGAATAAATTCCTACCACAGAATTGAAATACCCTATCTTAACGGTACCCGCAATCCTAACTACCTAAATTAGCCTAACGATTTCCAAACAACGAAAGCAGAAAGAAAAGATTCGCGTCTTGAAATAACCAGCCCCAAATAACGATATGGCTCCAAAATGGCTCTTTGAATCGCGACGCCAAATTTCTCCACAATGGACAACAACAAAAGAGATTCCAAATGACCAAAATGGCCCCAACACAATTGACATGGAACTATATGACCTTGAACAGTTGTGTCTGCACTAGTCACAACGATAGCATCAGCCGTAATCGCTACAATGACTATAACAATGACGATAACAATGGTCACGATAATGACCACAACAATAGGCACAACAATGGGCTCAATAATGAAATTACAAAGGTCCTTTTTAGCAAAGGGCCCCACGTTGGGCGCCAAATATTTGTAACGTACGTGCAACCGTGCAACGCGAAATGCGATGACGCAGTAGTTACGTAATGCACCCTGGATGTTAGGTGTGCAGCCGCTAACTTTTAGACAGTGGGGACGGGCAGGGTTAAAATTAAAGGAGCAACCCCCAAAAGGGTTGTTAGGGCGCCACGTAATTTTTAACCTTAAAATTACGAAAAGGACAAGGTACACACGTGATAAAAAAAAAATGCTGTACCTACCGTTAATGTGTTGCCTGAAAACGACAGGATTGAGAGATAAAAAAAAGGATGAATTAAAACAGAATTTAATAATATGAAATTGAATGTGAAATTTTAGTTTGCCAATAAATATAAAAGAATTTATAGCAAAATTAAAAATTTGACAAAAATTGGCAGTACAAACTATTGTTGAACTATGAATCTTATAATTCAGTTTCGAGCGCAAGCGAGCACATCTACGCAGTGCGAAGTTGATCAAATTCGTCAGGCGGGCTACATGCCAGTTGACACACGCGTTCGTCGCCGAATTATAAGTCCCAACAATGGGTACAAGGCGAAAGAATAAAATTTCGAAGTAAATAGTTGTGCCAGAAGTACTGATACGTACTAAAAGTGAGCTGAAGGCTCCAATGTACATAAATACACGTGAATTAAATTATTATATTACAGTCGAATATTTACTAAGCTTCTAATAAATCTAATAATAACGTAAACACATTATCTTCATAAACACAACAATTATGAAGCGCTAAATAATTATCTTTACAATGAATGTACGGCAACTATAGTCCATTTCAGCAACACAATATCTACAGTTCATCAGTAGGTTCTTCCTCGCAACAATAAACCCAAAAAAAAAGGAAGAACAAAGTTATAACAGTAATGTACTTATCTGCAGTGGCGTGTTCGGGGAGTTTTGGGCGATGCTGTAGGGCAATGATGTCGATGGAAAGGGATTGGCGGCGGCTGGCACATCCAAGATGAAAAACGGCAGAGTTGCAGATCCTCCGAAGAGATATGACTTCCAGTGGAGCCAAAGAAATGATGCACGTGATACCACACGTAACACCAACCACAATAATAAACTGGACAGTCAACAGGCACTCCCGATGTCGTAAAAATCCGCACAACGGCGCGACCAAAATTGGTTCCGAAACAACAACGGGTACTCTGCTAATTACGTCGAAAACTGTACCACTATATCAACATCGACAACAACCACGTGTCAAACGGTGATCAAAAATTACATCTGACCCGAAACACAATGCCTATACGAGTGACCACGAGGCTTAAAAATCTTTTCCGGACATCAGCAAAACAACCGGAAACAGAGGGCGCATATTTTACAACAAAAATAGCGAGAAGAAGAAATACCTTCAAAACAATCCGTGCGCCACTGGAGGCTGTTTCCGCTACAAACTTGTCAGCAGACAATAATAAACTCTCTTCAACGGAAGAAGGTTAAAATAAGTTACTAAATATTAGAAATAGGGCTGAAATAAGACTATAGTAGCCTGAAGGAAGAGATAGGTAAGTTAAGGAATAAGAGAAACATATATTACATGAATTATAACTTATAGAAACATTGAACACGGATACAATCAAGGAGTAGCTAGGTTAAACCACAAACACACTTTATAAGCTAAACCACAACCAGGAAGGAACATACAATTGAAAAACACAACAATACACGAAGTACAGACAGTATGGAAAGTAATAGGACGAATAAAACATAGCCAGATTTAGACTAAGAGAGTAAGTAACGTAGAAAAGTAAGAAATCTAGCACAAAATATCACGATGCGTTTTAAACCGTAACAAATTAACAATTAAACGGTAACTATGGAAACTTTTAATTTCAACAATATTAATATTACCATTATTTAGAAACTATAGATACGAATTTCGTAAAGGAATACGTATCACGAAATATTTCGTTGCGAATATTTCACTTTATTCTGCGAATAAATATAAAGAAATGAGTATCTTTTTTGTATTTGTGGCAAGTAGTATTGCATCAATTATAATTGGTGCTCTCATTGCCATTGCTCTGGGTCTCCACTATTTTCAACCCGATATCGATGATATGACATCGAATAGTCGACATTATTTTGACGTCGACTGGGAAAAGAAAATAGGGCCTGAGCACCCGAGGCACGTTTTACTTCTCCAATATCTGAAAGCAGGTATGGTGCCAAGCCCACCTGCACAAGAAGGATATTGGATTGAAGATGAAACGTCCTAATTCAAAATTAAAATGAAAACTAATTTTGGCCCATATAATTATTTTTTAATAACATATGATATTCATTTCCAAATCTCGAGTTCCATTTAATTTACATATGACTAGTAGTAATACAGAAATAATGTCCTGGTGTATTAAGTTACACATCATGGATGTGCTTGTGGGCTACACATGACATCAACCTATAAACGGTTGTAAATGTCGTTAGAGTGTAGATGCTACTAATGTAAATTAACAATGGATTTAACTCTGCCTGCAGGGGTGTTTAATATAAATATCCCCTGTTGCCGGTCCCAAGCCCGGATAAAAGAGGAGGGTTGGGCATAGGGCTAATCACCCTATCCCGTAAAAGAACACTGATTAGGAAGCTTAGGGATCAACCTCGGACAAGGCGGAAATAAAAGATAATGTAAAGGAAAATGGATATCCAAATCCGCAACTGGCATATATTTACATATATATGTATATATATGTATTCAGCATGGGAAACTAAACAATGTAACATGGCAGGAAGATAATTGTTTAATTATTATTATTATTATTATTATTATTATTATTAATAATAATAATAATATTACTTTAAAACAATTAAAAGTCAAATGGAAATGTTCTCAGTTGTAAAAATTAAACTTAGAACTATTACGAATTCCTGCTAGGTCTGCGAAAATAGGAAAATCGTTTTCTGTCTGGTACTTATATCACACACCTTTCAAATACCGAATGTCGGTTGAGTGATCGAAAATATTGATGCACATATCTCATAACTTACAACGTAAACAAACACTGATTACGAAGCCTAAGGATCAACCTCTGACAGGCTAGAAATAATAAATAAGGCAAAGAAAAATGGATATCCCAATCGGCACCAGGAATAAATAAATAAATAAATATATATATATATTCAGCATAAGAAACTAAACAAAGTAACATGGCAGTCCCCGGATATTACTAAAGGAAATAAAATAGACCATGTACTTTATTTGTAAAAAATATCTCATCAGTCCTAGATGTAAGATCATAGAGGTAGCAACAATGACTCGGACCACTATTTGGTTAAAACAAAAATTGAAATTCTATACATATATGTTGTCTACAGAAAATATTTTTACATCTCGCTAAGAGAGGTATTGGATTCATGCTAAAATTCGCATATCCAGATTTTATTGAATAAGCACGATTTAAGGTCCCTACAAGCCGATTATAACTTTTTTAAAATGATGTCTGTGTGTGTTAGTGTGTGAATGTGTGTATGTGTTGGTGTGTGTGTGTGTGTGTGTGTGTGTGTGTGTGTGTGTATGTATGTATGTCTGGATTTTGTAGTCACGATTCCTCAAAAACTATAAGACTTAAAAAATATTTAACTGCAGTTTCCTCAATCAGACATTCCTGGGAAGAGCTGAAAAGGTTTTGGTAACAATTGAACAACCGGAAGTAGTAGTTTCTTAGAAAAAATCTTCTAAATATAATTTTTTGGGAGTTTTTTTTTATTAAATATTGAAGAACATAAAATTCTCCATCTAATACACTTAAATTTTTTATTATATCTTGTATAGATTTAAAGATAAAGACTCTATAATTTATAGACTAAACTAATCACAGAGGCCAAGGCACTAAGGAAACCAGTTGACAAATTCTAATGTTTATAACATGACACACACCGACCAAAAAACAAAGGGAGACTTGACAGCTCCATGTTATTTGAAAAGATAGAAGTGCGGGGAGCGAGGGTGGGTGGGGGTTTGGTCAGCAGAGACCTCCGACGGTGATTCCAAAACTCAAGTTGGTAATGAGGGTAGCATGCATCTATTCTGTAATGCGGGCAGCATGCATCTCTTTTGTAATGCGGGCAGCATGCATCTTTTGAATTTAAATATTTAAAAGATTGTAAGTAAATTCAACGTTTCTTTCGCAAACATTCGAAAACATTTTTGATATTAAATTGAATATCAAACATGTTTTCGATATTATATGAAAGAAATATGTAGTTTATTTGGTTTTTACAGATAATATTAGGATATATGGGTTATTAAATTTTACACACGTCATAATTATTTGTAAATTTATTACAGCAGCAAATAATAATAAAAGTGTTTACAAATTATAACACTGAAATAATAATAATAATAATAATAATAATAATAATAATAATAATAATATAAAGTCTCAGACGGCGTACTAAGCACATGTAACGGTTCTGATTGTTCGGCAAAATTAATAAGTTTATCCGTAAAGGTATTGGAAGTTGAAGGTTCCTCAGGTGTATACAGTGTGTCCCATTTAGAGGTGCCACCATTGGGATCTCGAGAACTATAAGCGATACGATGTCGGTTAAATGGAACTTTTTATGCGCCTTTGTAAGGCCATCTCAGATGTGCTTTTGTCGTTCCAAAAATTCTCATAGGGCACTAGATAATGACGAAAAACTGAATATTGTTGATTGTTTCTTTCTCAAATAACTTCTAAACTATTAGTATTTGAGAAAAACATTTCAAATATAAAAGATAGATATTTTTATTAACTAACCAGTGGCGTACGAAATAAATTTTTATATCCGTAATTTTTTCAGATATAACACAAACTTATATTTTTTTAAATGGAACCCATATCTGATTTTAGTCTCAAAAAAAAAAAAAAAATATTTTTTTCTCTTTTCAACGATGTAAGGGTTATTAGGTTTTATATTTGTTTTGCCTTCAAAATTATTATTTTTTCCTTATTTTTTATTAAATTTACAATTATTTTGAAAATATTGGTAGATTTCTATTTGGAAATACTCCTTGTATTTAAATAATTTATTTCGTTAGAAAATTTTGCTCAAAATTCGTATCAAATTAATTATTATAATATTTTATATCAGGTCGCTCTTGGCTCATCATAGTGTAATTTGTAATTATGAGTCTAGAATAAAAATATTAAATAATAAAGGCATAAAACAAATTATTTTGATCAAATACAATATAATTAATAAAAATAATGTTTTTTTCGGAAATAATAAGAAAATTCAGGAAAATAAAGATTCAAAATTAAATTTTAAGAGCAAAACAAATATAAAACATAATAACCCTTACATCATTAAAAAGAGAAAAAAATATTGATTTTTTTGAGGCTAAAATCAGATATGGGTTCCATTTAAAAAAATATAAGTTTGTGTTATATCTCGAAAATTTACGGATATAAAAATTTATTTCGTACGCTACTGGTTAGTTAATAAAAATATCTATCTTTTATATGTGACACATTTTTCTTAATTACTAATAGTTTAGAAGTTATTTGAGAAAGAAAAAATCTACAATATTCAGTTTTTCGTCATTATCTAGTGCCCTATGAGAATTTTTGGAACGACAAAAGCACATCTGAGATGGCCTTACAAAGGCGTACAAAAAGTTCCATTTAACCGACATTGTATCTCTTATAGTTCTCGAGATCCGAATGGTGGCACTTCTAAATGGGACATACTGTATAGGACATTGAAATTCTCAGAAGACGTACTGAACAACAAATTTGACTGTTTTATCGTTACTGTTTCTCCACGAGTCAAAGTCTCAGAAGCCGTGCATCTGTAATGGTTCTACTTGTTCGGCATTCGACAAAATTAATATCTTTATCAGTAAAGGTCTTGGAAGTTGAAGGTTCTTCAGGCCTAGGTGGCACATTGAAATTCCCAGAAGACGTACAGAACAACAAGTCTGACTGTTTTGTCGTTGCTATTTCTCCACGAGTCAAACATTTATACATTCCTGTAACAGATAATATATAATGGTGTTAACTGCTAGTGTGTAAAAACGATTACAGTTTCTGACAAATTGCGCACGAGAAATCAACTTACACCGTCGATGACTCGAAGAGCCACTCCGTGCGGGTGGGCAAGTTTGCCCCGCACAAAGGCGCCTGATCATGATGGGCGTCAATTCAAGATAATTACTATTTTGTTAATTTGTTTGCATTAGAGCTCTAATTATAAGTTATAAGTATCCTAACAAACCGATATTTTTCTAGCATTGTTATATTGAAATAATAATATTTTGGTTATAGCTCAAGAATATTAATTACAAGAATGAATCCAACAATGAATTTAGTACAAAAAAAGTAAAGTAAATGTCCCGCTAAACGGATAATTTTCTGGCATTGTTATGCTGCAAGCTATAACTGTAAAATTGTTGATTACAACAAACGATTTTGATTATAACATAACCATATTGATTACAAGAATGAATCTAACAAAGAAACTTTCATCAATATTTTAAATCTAACATTTTTCGAAAATTCAAAAGTATTTTAGTTTAAACTTGAAAGTGCGTGTTAATTTGCAAATGTACATTACGGGGAGGCGCTGATATATAAATTTGCACAAAGGCGCCTTTTATCCACGGAGCGGCAATAAATGCGGCGCGACAGTTGTATTTTTCTGGCCACTCACGAAAACATTTAAACGTTTTATTTATAATTTTATTGAACAAAAATTTTCAATAGTAAAATAGCGTGCGCATAAGAAACATTATACATAAGTTGCTTACCAAAAGAATTCTGCTTTATTGTAGGAATAACTCCATGGTTTAATTTTTTGAGATCCGGAGGCCGAATACATTTTTCTTCAAAATGTAATCCACACACTTTTATATGGAACCGAATACACAGTGCTTTGTCCATAAATTCTGGAATACCCATATCCGAAGTTCATTGATCCAAAACAATCATGTCTCTTGGCAAAGAAAAAAAACAAGCTCTTTATTATCCCTGCTGTTGCTTTTACAGCCAGGAACAACGCAATACATTGTTCTCATGTTCTGAAATTATAAATTTTGCATTATTTTCATTTTCATGAAAGTCGTTTGGGGTTGATTAATAAAATAAAAATTAAGTTACATACCTTATAAATGTGATTGAAAGATGCACAAAAGCAAAAACCAACACACCAAACACTCTATTAAGAAGCTTCGATTTTAACACCGTCGTTAAATGTCAAGTCAAATCACCAACCAAAAAACAAATGTGTTAACACACGCACTTTTTCCGCCGCCATCTCTGGAGATATTGCAGAAACTATTTGCTAATGTGCTGCCATCTGCCGGTGATTCCAAAGCTATACTCTCTCTTACTCTCTACCTCCCCTGCTCCACAAGTTCTTTAATCACAAAAAATCCATCAGAAATACCGCCAATCTGGTTAATGAAATGGAACATTTTTTGACATTTAGAAACTTCTTCATACAATGAAAAATAGATATAATTAGAATTATATGTGTGCAGAAGACATGTTAAATGTAAGAAAAAACAATATTTGGGTAATGTTCTGCAAGATTTTGTTATAAAACGACTGTTTGAAAGCGAAGTGCAATACAATACGTATATAGCTTAATATGGAAATGGCACGTTTTAAGTTTAATGGCGATATCTGCGATAAAGCAGATTGGCAAACCCAGAAATGGGTAATATGCCGTGAAATGGCGAGAGGTCTTGTGCTGGCCACAACAGATTTTTTTATTTAATATTTTAATTATTATTAATTTTATTATTATTATTATTATTATTATTATTATTACTTTAAAACAGTTCAAAGTCAAATACAAATGTTCTAAGTTATCAAAATTAACCTTAAATTTTTGGAATTTCTGCTAGTTCTGCGCAAATAAGAAGTTCGTTTTCTATCTGGTACTTAAATCATACATCAGAATATGACAGAATACACTATATTTTAGGTTATACAAGCTTTTGAAAGGCTTCCGTGGTGCCCTTTCCTACGCAGTCAATCTGCCGTATAGAAGTTATACAAATTACTGTAAAATAGTCTAAATACACTTATTTTGCTTACAAAACACATTATGAAGCGATTTGGAGACACTGTATAAAAATCAGTTTTTTCATCAAGATTTCAAAGTTTCTCGGTGTAAAACAAATTTTCTAAGTACAACTTTTGGGATACAGTTTTTTCCTTATATTATGATAAAATATGAAAGTTTATGGCATAATATGACAGATTACACTATATTTTAGTGTACACAAACTTTTGTAGGGCTTCCGTGGTGCCCTTTCCTACGCACTCAAACTACCGTATTGAAGTTATACAAATTACTGTAAAACAGTCTAAATACACTTATTTCGCCTAGAAAACACATCATGAAACGATTAGGAGACACTTTATGAATATCAGTTTGTTCATCAAGTTTTCAAAGTTTCTCGGTGTAAATCAAAATTAAACAACAATGAAAATGATGATAACGAAATGGTACATTGCCTTGCACCGCTGGCGCACACCCACACAAAGCCCTACAAACCCAAACATATCCAAAAATTATCAGAACTAGCTGCTTGTTCTGACAATCTGCTTTGTAAACATAATTCGCTAATATCATATATGTACCGTGACGGTCCAATACCAGCCGCCAACTTACTGTCACTCATTACTATCGCAGAAAGTGCACCACTTAATATCTTAAAAATACGTATCTAAAAAAAATATCCAAATATATATATATATATATATATATATATATATATATATATATATATATACAGAGAATCTTACAGACAGATAAATAAATAAAACATGCATACATATAAGTTAAAAATGTACTATCGTATCAGTGTTATATTAAGGGTTTCTGCGGATTTTTAAGTGTATTTTATTAGAAAAGCCGAGTAGTTGGTTTTTTGTTGGGAATATAAGACCAGCCCTGATAAATACTATGCGACGTCTGTCATTGTCATATTTGTCCTACGTAGAAGCCTTTTAGGAGTATTGGTTAGTCACTTTCGTTATTTTATTGATATTTTCTTCATCGTGTCTCAGTCTAAATCGTAAAATGCCAATATACAAGACATACATTGCATCGAACTGAATCATATATTCAAATAATAAAACAATGCAATTAACAATTAAACGGTAACTATGGAAACTTTTAATTTCAACAATATTAATATTACCATTATTTAGAAACTATAGATACGAATTTCGTAAAGGAATACGTATCACGAAATATTTCGTTGCGAATATTTCACTTTATTCTGCGAATAAATATAAAGAAATGAGTATCTTTTTTGTATTTGTGGCAAGTAGTATTGCATCAATTATAATTGGTGCTCTCATTGCCATTGCTCTGGGTCTCCACTATTTTCAACCCGATATCGATGATATGACATCGAATAGTCGACATTATTTTGACGTCGACTGGGAAAAGAAAATAGGGCCTGAGCACCCGAGGCACGTTTTACTTCTCCAATATCTGAAAGCAGGTATGGTGCCAAGCCCACCTGCACAAGAAGGATATTGGATTGAAGATGAAACGTCCTAATTCAAAATTAAAATGAAAACTAATTTTGGCCCATATAATTATTTTTTAATAACATATGATATTCATTTCCAAATCTCGAGTTCCATTTAATTTACATATGACTAGTAGTAATACAGAAATAATGTCCTGGTGTATTAAGTTACACATCATGGATGTGCTTGTAGGCTACACATGACATCAACCTATAAACGGTTGTAAATGTCGTTAGAGTGTAGATGCTACTAATGTAAATTAACAATGGATTTAACTCTGCCTGCAGGGGTGTTTAATATAAATATCCCCTGTTGCCGGTCCCAAGCCCGGATAAAAGAGGAGGGTTGGGCATAGGGCTAATCACCCTATCCCGTAAAAGAACACTGATTAGGAAGCTTAGGGATCAACCTCGGACAAGGCGGAAATAAAAGATAATGTAAAGGAAAATGGATATCCAAATCCGCAACTGGCATATATTTACATATATATGTATATATATGTATTCAGCATGGGAAACTAAACAATGTAACATGGCAGGAAGATAATTGTTTAATTATTATTATTATTATTATTATTATTAATAATAATAATATTACTTTAAAACAATTAAAAGTCAAATGGAAATGTTCTCAGTTGTAAAAATTAAACTTAGAACTATTACGAATTCCTGCTAGGTCTGCGAAAATAGGAAAATCGTTTTCTGTCTGGTACTTATATCACACACCTTTCAAATACCGAATGTCGGTTGAGTGATCGAAAATATTGATGCACATATCTCATAACTTACAACGTAAACAAACACTGATTACGAAGCCTAAGGATCAACCTCTGACAGGCTAGAAATAATAAATAAGGCAAAGAAAAATGGATATCCCAATCGGCACCAGTAATAAATAAATAAATAAATATATATATATTCAGCATAAGAAACTAAACAAAGTAACATGGCAGTCCCCGGATATTACTAAAGGAAATAAAATAGACCATGTACTTTATTTGTAAAAAATATCTCATCAGTCCTAGATGTAAGATCATAGAGGTAGCAACAATGACTCGGACCACTATTTGGTTAAAACAAAAATTGAAATTCTATACATATATGTTGTCTACAGAAAATATTTTTACATCTCGCTAAGAGAGGTATTGGATTCATGCTAAAATTCGCATATCCAGATTTTATTGAATAAGCACGATTTAAGGTCCCTACAAGCCGATTATAACTTTTTTAAAATGATGTCTGTGTGTGTTAGTGTGTGAATGTGTGTATGTGTTGGTGTGTGTGTGTGTGTGTGTGTGTGTGTGTGTGTGTGTATGTATGTATGTCTGGATTTTGTAGTCACGATTCCTCAAAAACTATAAGACTTAAAAAATATTTAACTGCAGTTTCCTCAATCAGACATTCCTGGGAAGAGCTGAAAAGGTTTTGGTAACAATTGAACAACCGGAAGTAGTAGTTTCTTAGAAAAAATCTTCTAAATATAATTTTTTGGGAGTTTTTTTTATTAAATATTGAAGAACATAAAATTCTCCATCTAATACACTTAAAATTTTTATTATATCTTGTATAGATTTAAAGATAAAGACTCTATAATTTATAGACTAAACTAATCACAGAGGCCAAGGCACTAAGGAAACCAGTTGACAAATTCTAATGTTTATAACATGACACACACCGACCAAAAAACAAAGGGAGACTTGACAGCTCCATGTTATTTGAAAAGATAGAAGTGCGGGGAGCGAGGGTGGGTGGGGGTTTGGTCAGCAGAGACCTCCGACGGTGATTCCAAAACTCAAGTTGGTAATGAGGGTAGCATGCATCTATTCTGTAATGCGGGCAGCATGCATCTCTTTTGTAATGCGGGCAGCATGCATCTTTTGAATTTAAATATTTAAAAGATTGTAAGTAAATTCAACGTTTCTTTCGCAAACATTCGAAAACATTTTTGATATTAAATTGAATATCAAACATGTTTTCGATATTATATGAAAGAAATATGTAGTTTATTTGGTTTTTACAGATAATATTAGGATATATGGGTTATTAAATTTTACACACGTCATAATTATTTGTAAATTTATTACAGCAGCAAATAATAATAAAAGTGTTTACAAATTATAACACTGAAATAATAATAATAATAATAATAATAATAATAATAATAATAATAATAATAATAATAATAATAATAATAATAATAATAATAATAATAATATAAAGTCTCAGACGGCGTACTAAGCACATGTAACGGTTCTGATTGTTCGGCAAAATTAATAAGTTTATCCGTAAAGGTATTGGAAGTTGAAGGTTCCTCAGGTGTATACAGTGTGTCCCATTTAGAGGTGCCACCATTGGGATCTCGAGAACTATAAGCGATACGATGTCGGTTAAATGGAACTTTTTATGCGCCTTTGGAAAGCCATCTCAGATGTGCTTTTATTTTTCCAAAAATTCTCATAGGGCACTAGATAATGACGAAAAACTGAATATTGTTGATTGTTTCTTTCTCAAATAACTTCTAAACTATTAGTATTTGAGAAAAACATTTCAAATATAAAAGATAGATATTTTTATTAACTAACCAGTGGCGTACGAAATAAATTTTTATATCCGTAATTTTTTCAGATATAACACAAACTTATATTTTTTTAAATGGAACCCATATCTGATTTTAGTCTCAAAAAAAAAAAAAAAAAATTTTTTTCTCTTTTCAACGATGTAAGGGTTATTAGGTTTTATATTTGTTTTGCCTTCAAAATTATTATTTTTTTTTTCCTTATTTTTTATTAAATTTACAATTATTTTGAAAATATTGGTAGATTTCTATTTGGAAATACTCCTTGTATTTAAATAATTTATTTCGTTAGAAAATTTTGCTCAAAATTCGTATCAAATTAATTATTATAATATTTTATATCAGGTCGCTCTTGGCTCATCATAGTGTAATTTGTAATTATGAGTCTAGAATAAAAATATTAAATAATAAAGGCATAAAACAAATTATTTTGATCAAATACAATATAATTAATAAAAATAATGTTTTTTTGGGAAATAATAAGAAAATTCAGGAAAATAAAGATTCAAAATTAAATTTTAAGAGCAAAACAAATATAAAACATAATAACCCTTACATCATTAAAAAGAGAAAAAAATATTGATTTTTTTGAGGCTAAAATCAGATATGGGTTCCATTTAAAAAAATATAAGTTTGTGTTATATCTCGAAAATTTACGGATATAAAAATTTATTTCGTACGCTACTGATTAGTTAATAAAAATATCTATCTTTTATATGTGACACATTTTTCTTAATTACTAATAGTTTAGAAGTTATTTGAGAAAGAAAAAATCTACAATATTCTGTTTTTCGTCATTATCTAGTGCCCTATGAGAATTTTTGGAACGACAAAAGCACATCTGAGATGGCCTTACAAAGGCGTACAAAAAGTTCCATTTAACCGACATTGTATCTCTTATAGTTCTCGAGATCCGAATGGTGGCACTTCTAAATGGGACATACTGTATAGGACATTGAAATTCTCAGAAGACGTACTGAACAACAAATTTGACTGTTTTATCGTTACTGTTTCTCCACGAGTCAAAGTCTCAGAAGCCGTGCATCTGTAATGGTTCTACTTGTTCGGCATTCGACAAAATTAATATCTTTATCAGTAAAGGTCTTGGAAGTTGAAGGTTCTTCAGGCCTAGGTGGCACATTGAAATTCCCAGAAGACGTACAGAACAACAAGTCTGACTGTTTTGTCGTTGCTATTTCTCCACGAGTCAAACATTTATACATTCCTGTAACAGATAATATATAATGGTGTTAACTGCTAGTGTGTAAAAACGATTACAGTTTCTGACAAATTGCGCACGAGAAATCAACTTACACCGTCGATGACTCGAAGAGCCACTCCGTGCGGGTGGGCAAGTTTGCCCCGCACAAAGGCGCCTGATCATGATGGGCGTCAATTCAAGATAATTACTATTTTGTTAATTTGTTTGCATTAGAGCTCTAATTATAAGTTATAAGTATCCTAACAAACCGATATTTTTCTAGCATTGTTATATTGAAATAATAATATTTTGGTTATAGCTCAAGAATATTAATTACAAGAATGAATCCAACAATGAATTTAGTACAAAAAAAGTAAAGTAAATGTCCCGCTAAACGGATAATTTTCTGGCATTGTTATGCTGCAAGCTATAACTGTAAAATTGTTGATTACAACAAACGATTTTGATTATAACATAACCATATTGATTACAAGAATGAATCTAACAAAGAAACTTTCATCAATATTTTAAATCTAACATTTTTCGAAAATTCAAAAGTATTTTAGTTTAAACTTGAAAGTGCGTGTTAATTTGCAAATGTACATTACGGGGAGGCGCTGATATATAAATTTGCACAAAGGCGCCTTTTATCCACGGAGCGGCAATAAATGCGGCGCGACAGTTGTATTTTTCTGGCCACTCACGAAAACATTTAAACGTTTTATTTATAATTTTATTGAACAAAAATTTTTCAATAGTAAAATAGCGTGCGCATAAGAAACATTATACATAAGTTGCTTACCAAAAGAATGCTGCTTTATTGTAGGAATAACTCCATGGTTTAATTTTTTGAGATCCGGAGGCCGAATACATTTTTCTTCAAAATGTAATCCACACACTTTTATATGGAACCGAATACACAGTGCTTTGTCCATAAATTCTGGAATACCCATATCCGAAGTTCATTGATCCAAAACAATCATGTCTCTTGGCAAAGAAAAAAAACAAGCTCTTTATTATCCCTGCTGTTGCTTTTACAGCCAGGAACAACGCAATACATTGTTCTCATGTTCTGAAATTATAAATTTTGCATTATTTTCATTTTCATGAAAGTCGTTTGGGGTTGATTAATAAAATAAAAATTAAGTTACATACCTTATAAATGTGATTGAAAGATGCACAAAAGCAAAAACCAACACACCAAACACTCTATTAAGAAGCTTCGATTTTAACACCGTCGTTAAATGTCAAGTCAAATCACCAACCAAAAAACAAATGTGTTAACACACGCACTTTTTCCGCCGCCATCTCTGGAGATATTGCAGAAACTATTTGCTAATGTGCTGCCATCTGCCGGTGATTCCAAAGCTATACTCTCTCTTACTCTCTACCTCCCCTGCTCCACAAGTTCTTTAATCACAAAAAATCCATCAGAAATACCGCCAATCTGGTTAATGAAATGGAACATTTTTTGACATTTAGAAACTTCTTCATACAATGAAAAATAGATATAATTAGAATTATATGTGTGCAGAAGACATGTTAAATGTAAGAAAAAACAATATTTGGGTAATGTTCTGCAAGATTTTGTTATAAAACGACTGTTCGAAAGCGAAGTGCAATACAATACTTATATAGCTTAATATGGAAATGGCACGTTTTAAGTTTAATGGCGATATCTGCGATAAAGCAGATTGGCACACCCAGAAATGGGTAATATGCCGTGAAATGGCGAGAGGTCTTGTGCTGGCCACAACAGATTTTTTTATTTAATATTTTAATTATTATTAATTTTATTATTATTATTATTATTATTATTATTATTATTATTACTTTAAAACAGTTCAAAGTCAAATACAAATGTTCTAAGTTATCAAAATTAACCTTAAATTTTTGGAATTTCTGCTAGTTCTGCGCAAATAAGAAGTTCGTTTTCTATCTGGTACTTAAATCATACATCAGAATATGACAGAATACACTATATTTTAGGTTATACAAGCTTTTGAAAGGCTTCCGTGGTGCCCTTTCCTACGCAGTCAATCTGCCGTATAGAAGTTATACAAATTACTGTAAAATAGTCTAAATACACTTATTTTGCTTACAAAACACATTATGAAGCGATTTGGAGACACTGTATAAAAATCAGTTTTTTCATCAAGATTTCAAAGTTTCTCGGTGTAAAACAAATTTTCTAAGTACAACTTTTGGGATACAGTTTTTTCCTTATATTATGATAAAATATGAAAGTTTATGGCATAATATGACAGATTACACTATATTTTAGTGTACACAAACTTTTGTAGGGCTTCCGTGGTGCCCTTTCCTACGCACTCAAACTACCGTATTGAAGTTATACAAATTACTGTAAAACAGTCTAAATACACTTATTTCGCCTAGAAAACACATCATGAAACGATTAGGAGACACTTTATGAATATCAGTTTGTTCATCAAGTTTTCAAAGTTTCTCGGTGTAAATCAAAATTAAACAACAATGAAAATGATGATAACGAAATGGTACATTGCCTTGCACCGCTGGCGCACACCCACACAAAGCCCTACAAACCCAAACATATCCAAAAATTATCAGAACTAGCTGCTTGTTCTGACAATCTGCTTTGTAAACATAATTCGCTAATATCATATATGTACCGTGACGGTCCAATACCAGCCGCCAACTTACTGTCACTCATTACTATCGCAGAAAGTGCACCACTTAATATCTTAAAAATACGTATCTAAAAAAAATATCCAAATATATATATATATATATATACAGAGAATCTTACAGACAGATAAATAAATAAAACATGCATACATATAAGTTAAAAATGTACTATCGTATCAGTGTTATATTAAGGGTTTCTGCGGATTTTTAAGTGTATTTTATTAGAAAAGCCGAGTAGTTGGTTTTTTGTTGGGAATATAAGACCAGCCCTGATAAATACTATGCGACGTCTGTCATTGTCATATTTGTCCTACGTAGAAGCCTTTTAGGAGTATTGGTTAGTCACTTTCGTTATTTTATTGATATTTTCTTCATCGTGTCTCAGTCTAAATCGTAAAATGCCAATATACAAGACATACATTGCATCGAACTGAATCATATATTCAAATAATAAAACAATGCAATTAACAATTAAACGGTAACTATGGAAACTTTTAATTTCAACAATATTAATATTACCATTATTTAGAAACTATAGATACGAATTTCGTAAAGGAATACGTATCACGAAATATTTCGTTGCGAATATTTCACTTTATTCTGCGAATAAATATAAAGAAATGAGTATCTTTTTTGTATTTGTGGCAAGTAGTATTGCATCAATTATAATTGGTGCTCTCATTGCCATTGCTCTGGGTCTCCACTATTTTCAACCCGATATCGATGATATGACATCGAATAGTCGACATTATTTTGACGTCGACTGGGAAAAGAAAATAGGGCCTGAGCACCCGAGGCACGTTTTACTTCTCCAATATCTGAAAGCAGGTATGGTGCCAAGCCCACCTGCACAAGAAGGATATTGGATTGAAGATGAAACGTCCTAATTCAAAATTAAAATGAAAACTAATTTTGGCCCATATAATTATTTTTTAATAACATATGATATTCATTTCCAAATCTCGAGTTCCATTTAATTTACATATGACTAGTAGTAATACAGAAATAATGTCCTGGTGTATTAAGTTACACATCATGGATGTGCTTGTGGGCTACACATGACATCAACCTATAAACGGTTGTAAATGTCGTTAGAGTGTAGATGCTACTAATGTAAATTAACAATGGATTTAACTCTGCCTGCAGGGGTGTTTAATATAAATATCCCCTGTTGCCGGTCCCAAGCCCGGATAAAAGAGGAGGGTTGGGCATAGGGCTAATCACCCTATCCCGTAAAAGAACACTGATTAGGAAGCTTAGGGATCAACCTCGGACAAGGCGGAAATAAAAGATAATGTAAAGGAAAATGGATATCCAAATCCGCAACTGGCATATATTTACATATATATGTATATATATGTATTCAGCATGGGAAACTAAACAATGTAACATGGCAGGAAGATAATTGTTTAATTATTATTATTATTAATAATAATAATAATAATAATACTTTAAAACAATTAAAAGTCAAATGGAAATGTTCTCAGTTGTAAAAATTAAACTTAGAACTATTACGAATTCCTGCTAGGTCTGCGAAAATAGGAAAATCGTTTTCTGTCTGGTACTTATATCACACACCTTTCAAATACCGAATGTCGGTTGAGTGATCGAAAATATTGATGCACATATCTCATAACTTACAACGTAAACAAACACTGATTACGAAGCCTAAGGATCAACCTCTGACAGGCTAGAAATAATAAATAAGGCAAAGAAAAATGGATATCCCAATCGGCACCAGGAATAAATAAATAAATAAATATATATATATATTCAGCATAAGAAACTAAACAAAGTAACATGGCAGTCCCCGGATATTACTAAAGGAAATAAAATAGACCATGTACTTTATTTGTAAAAAATATCTCATCAGTCCTAGATGTAAGATCATAGAGGTAGCAACAATGACTCGGACCACTATTTGGTTAAAACAAAAATTGAAATTCTATACATATATGTTGTCTACAGAAAATATTTTTACATCTCGCTAAGAGAGGTATTGGATTCATGCTAAAATTCGCATATCCAGATTTTATTGAATAAGCACGATTTAAGGTCCCTACAAGCCGATTATAACTTTTTTAAAATGATGTCTGTGTGTGTTAGTGTGTGAATGTGTGTATGTGTTGGTGTGTGTGTGTGTGTGTGTGTGTGTGTATGTATGTATGTCTGGATTTTGTAGTCACGATTCCTCAAAAACTATAAGACTTAAAAAATATTTAACTGCAGTTTCCTCAATCAGACATTCCTGGGAAGAGCTGAAAAGGTTTTGGTAACAATTGAACAACCGGAAGTAGTAGTTTCTTAGAAAAAATCTTCTAAATATAATTTTTTGGGAGTTTTTTTTATTAAATATTGAAGAACATAAAATTCTCCATCTAATACACTTAAAATTTTTATTATATCTTGTATAGATTTAAAGATAAAGACTCTATAATTTATAGACTAAACTAATCACAGAGGCCAAGGCACTAAGGAAACCAGTTGACAAATTCTAATGTTTATAACATGACACACACCGACCAAAAAACAAAGGGAGACTTGACAGCTCCATGTTATTTGAAAAGATAGAAGTGCGGGGAGCGAGGGTGGGTGGGGGTTTGGTCAGCAGAGACCTCCGACGGTGATTCCAAAACTCAAGTTGGTAATGAGGGTAGCATGCATCTATTCTGTAATGCGGGCAGCATGCATCTCTTTTGTAATGCGGGCAGCATGCATCTTTTGAATTTAAATATTTAAAAGATTGTAAGTAAATTCAACGTTTCTTTCGCAAACATTCGAAAACATTTTTGATATTAAATTGAATATCAAACATGTTTTCGATATTATATGAAAGAAATATGTAGTTTATTTGGTTTTTACAGATAATATTAGGATATATGGGTTATTAAATTTTACACACGTCATAATTATTTGTAAATTTATTACAGCAGCAAATAATAATAAAAGTGTTTACAAATTATAACACTGAAATAATAATAATAATAATAATAATAATAATAATAATAATAATAATAATAATAATATAAAGTCTCAGACGGCGTACTAAGCACATGTAACGGTTCTGATTGTTCGGCAAAATTAATAAGTTTATCCGTAAAGGTATTGGAAGTTGAAGGTTCCTCAGGTGTATACAGTGTGTCCCATTTAGAGGTGCCACCATTGGGATCTCGAGAACTATAAGCGATACGATGTCGGTTAAATGGAACTTTTTATGCGCCTTTGGAAAGCCATCTCAGATGTGCTTTTATTTTTCCAAAAATTCTCATAGGGCACTAGATAATGACGAAAAACTGAATATTGTTGATTGTTTCTTTCTCAAATAACTTCTAAACTATTAGTATTTGAGAAAAACATTTCAAATATAAAAGATAGATATTTTTATTAACTAACCAGTGGCGTACGAAATAAATTTTTATATCCGTAATTTTTTCAGATATAACACAAACTTATATTTTTTTAAATGGAACCCATATCTGATTTTAGTCTCAAAAAAAAAAAAAAAAAAATATTTTTTTCTCTTTTCAACGATGTAAGGGTTATTAGGTTTTATATTTGTTTTGCCTTCAAAATTATTATTTTTTTTTTCCTTATTTTTTATTAAATTTACAATTATTTTGAAAATATTGGTAGATTTCTATTTGGAAATACTCCTTGTATTTAAATAATTTATTTCGTTAGAAAATTTTGCTCAAAATTCGTATCAAATTAATTATTATAATATTTTATATCAGGTCGCTCTTGGCTCATCATAGTGTAATTTGTAATTACGAGTCTAGAATAAAAATATTAAATAATAAAGGCATAAAACAAATTATTTTGATCAAATACAATATAATTAATAAAAATAATGTTTTTTTGGGAAATAATAAGAAAATTCAGGAAAATAAAAATTCAAAATTAAATTTTAAGAGCAAAACAAATATAAAACATGATAACCCTTACATCATTAAAAAGAGAAAAAAATATTGATTTTTTTGAGGCTAAAATCAGATATGGGTTCCATTTAAAAAAATATAAGTTTGTGTTATATCTCGAAAATTTACGGATATAAAAATTTATTTCGTACGCTACTGGTTAGTTAATAAAAATATCTATCTTTTATATGTGACACATTTTTCTTAATTACTAATAGTTTAGAAGTTATTTGAGAAAGAAAAAATCTACAATATTCAGTTTTTCGTCATTATCTAGTGCCCTATGAGAATTTTTGGAACGACAAAAGCACATCTGAGATGGCCTTACAAAGGCGTACAAAAAGTTCCATTTAACCGACATTGTATCTCTTATAGTTCTCGAGATCCGAATGGTGGCACTTCTAAATGGGACATACTGTATAGGACATTGAAATTCTCAGAAGACGTACTGAACAACAAATTTGACTGTTTTATCGTTACTGTTTCTCCACGAGTCAAAGTCTCAGAAGCCGTGCATCTGTAATGGTTCTACTTGTTCGGCATTCGACAAAATTAATATCTTTATCAGTAAAGGTCTTGGAAGTTGAAGGTTCTTCAGGCCTAGGTGGCACATTGAAATTCCCAGAAGACGTACAGAACAACAAGTCTGACTGTTTTGTCGTTGCTATTTCTCCACGAGTCAAACATTTATACATTCCTGTAACAGATAATATATAATGGTGTTAACTGCTAGTGTGTAAAAACGATTACAGTTTCTGACAAATTGCGCACGAGAAATCAACTTACACCGTCGATGACTCGAAGAGCCACTCCGTGCGGGTGGGCAAGTTTGCCCCGCACAAAGGCGCCTGATCATGACGGGCGTCAATTCAAGATAATTACTATTTTGTTAATTTGTTTGCATTAGAGCTCTAATTATAAGTTATAAGTATCCTAACAAACCGATATTTTTCTAGCATTGTTATATTGAAATAATAATATTTTGGTTATAGCTCAAGAATATTAATTACAAGAATGAATCCAACAATGAATTTAGTACAAAAAAAGTAAAGTAAATGTCCCGCTAAACGGATAATTTTCTGGCATTGTTATGCTGCAAGCTATAACTGTAAAATTGTTGATTACAACAAACGATTTTGATTATAACATAACCATATTGATTACAAGAATGAATCTAACAAAGAAACTTTCATCAATATTTTAAATCTAACATTTTTCGAAGATTCAAAAGTATTTTAGTTTAAACTTGAAAGTGCGTGTTAATTTGCAAATGTACATTACGGGGAGGCGCTGATATATAAATTTGCACAAAGGCGCCTTTTATCCACGGAGCGGCAATAAATGCGGCGCGACAGTTGTATTTTTCTGGCCACTCACGAAAACATTTAAACGTTTTATTTATAATTTTATTGAACAAAAATTTTTCAATAGTAAAATAGCGTGCGCATAAGAAACATTATACATAAGTTGCTTACCAAAAGAATGCTGCTTTATTGTAGGAATAACTCCATGGTTTAATTTTTTGAGATCCGGAGGCCGAATACATTTTTCTTCAAAATGTAATCCACACACTTTTATATGGAACCGAATACACAGTGCTTTGTCCATAAATTCTGGAATACCCATATCCGAAGTTCATTGATCCAAAACAATCATGTCTCTTGGCAAAGAAAAAAAACAAGCTCTTTATTATCCCTGCTGTTGCTTTTACAGCCAGGAACAACGCAATACATTGTTCTCATGTTCTGAAATTATAAATTTTGCATTATTTTCATTTTCATGAAAGTCGTTTGGGGTTGATTAATAAAATAAAAATTAAGTTACATACCTTATAAATGTGATTGAAAGATGCACAAAAGCAAAAACCAACACACCAAACACTCTATTAAGAAGCTTCGATTTTAACACCGTCGTTAAATGTCAAGTCAAATCACCAACCAAAAAACAAATGTGTTAACACACGCACTTTTTCCGCCGCCATCTCTGGAGATATTGCAGAAACTATTTGCTAATGTGCTGCCATCTGCCGGTGATTCCAAAGCTATACTCTCTCTTACTCTCTACCTCCCCTGCTCCACAAGTTCTTTAATCACAAAAAATCCATCAGAAATACCGCCAATCTGGTTAATGAAATGGAACATTTTTTGACATTTAGAAACTTCTTCATACAATGAAAAATAGATATAATTAGAATTATATGTGTGCAGAAGACATGTTAAATGTAAGAAAAAACAATATTTGGGTAATGTTCTGCAAGATTTTGTTATAAAACGACTGTTCGAAAGCGAAGTGCAATACAATACTTATATAGCTTAATATGGAAATGGCACGTTTTAAGTTTAATGGCGATATCTGCGATAAAGCAGATTGGCACACCCAGAAATGGGTAATATGCCGTGAAATGGCGAGAGGTCTTGTGCTGGCCACAACAGATTTTTTTATTTAATATTTTAATTATTATTAATTTTATTATTATTATTATTATTATTACTTTAAAACAGTTCAAAGTCAAATACAAATGTTCTAAGTTATCAAAATTAACCTTAAATTTTTGGAATTTCTGCTAGTTCTGCGCAAATAAGAAGTTCGTTTTCTATCTGGTACAAACGTTTTATTTATAATTTTATTGAACAAAAATTTTTCAATAGTAAAATAGCGTGCGCATAAGAAACATTATACATAAGTTGCTTACCAAAAGAATGCTGCTTTATTGTAGGAATAACTCCATGGTTTAATTTTTTGAGATCCGGAGGCCGAATACATTTTTCTTCAAAATGTAATCCACACACTTTTATATGGAACCGAATACACAGTGCTTTGTCCATAAATTCTGGAATACCCATATCCGAAGTTCATTGATCCAAAACAATCATGTCTCTTGGCAAAGAAAAAAAACAAGCTCTTTATTATCCCTGCTGTTGCTTTTACAGCCAGGAACAACGCAATACATTGTTCTCATGTTCTGAAATTATAAATTTTGCATTATTTTCATTTTCATGAAAGTCGTTTGGGGTTGATTAATAAAATAAAAATTAAGTTACATACCTTATAAATGTGATTGAAAGATGCACAAAAGCAAAAACCAACACACCAAACACTCTATTAAGAAGCTTCGATTTTAACACCGTCGTTAAATGTCAAGTCAAATCACCAACCAAAAAACAAATGTGTTAACACACGCACTTTTTCCGCCGCCATCTCTGGAGATATTGCAGAAACTATTTGCTAATGTGCTGCCATCTGCCGGTGATTCCAAAGCTATACTCTCTCTTACTCTCTATCTCCCCTGCTCCACAAGTTCTTTAATCACAAAAAATCCATCAGAAATACCGCCAATCTGGTTAATGAAATGGAACATTTTTTGACATTTAGAAACTTCTTCATACAATGAAAAATAGATATAATTAGAATTATATGTGTGCAGAAGACATGTTAAATGTAAGAAAAAACAATATTTGGGTAATGTTCTGCAAGATTTTGTTATAAAACGACTGTTCGAAAGCGAAGTGCAATATAATACTTATATAGCTTAATATGGAAATGGCACGTTTTAAGTTTAATGGCGATATCTGCGATAAAGCAGATTGGCACACCCAGAAATGGGTAATATGCCGTGAAATGGCGAGAGGTCTTGTGCTGGCCACAACAGATTTTTTTATTTAATATTTTAATTATTATTATTATTATTATTATTATTACTTTAAAACAGTTCAAAGTCAAATACAAATGTTCTAAGTTATCAAAATTAACCTTAAATTTTTGGAATTTCTGCTAGTTCTGCGCAAATAAGAAGTTCGTTTTCTATCTGGTACTTAAATCATACATCAGAATATGACAGAATACACTATATTTTAGGTTATACAAGCTTTTGAAAGGCTTCCGTGGTGCCCTTTCCTACGCAGTCAATCTGCCGTATAGAAGTTATACAAATTACTGTAAAATAGTCTAAATACACTTATTTTGCTTACAAAACACATTATGAAGCGATTTGGAGACACTGTATAAAAATCAGTTTTTTCATCAAGATTTCAAAGTTTCTCGGTGTAAAACAAATTTTCTAAGTACAACTTTTGGGATACAGTTTTTTCCTTATATTATGATAAAATATGAAAGTTTATGGCATAATATGACAGATTACACTATATTTTAGTGTACACAAACTTTTGTAGGGCTTCCGTGGTGCCCTTTCCTACGCACTCAAACTACCGAATTGAAGTTATACAAATTACTGTAAAACAGTCTAAATACACTTATTTCGCCTAGAAAACACATCATGAAACGATTAGGAGACACTTTATGAATATCAGTTTGTTCATCAAGTTTTCAAAGTTTCTCGGTGTAAATCAAAATTAAACAACAATGAAAATGATGATAACGAAATGGTACATTGCCTTGCACCGCTGGCGCACACCCACACAAAGCCCTACAAACCCAAACATATCCAAAAATTATCAGAACTAGCTGCTTGTTCTGACAATCTGCTTTGTAAACATAATTCGCTAATATCATATATGTACCGTGACGGTCCAATACCAGCCGCCAACTTACTGTCACTCATTACTATCGCAGAAAGTGCACCACTTAATATCTTAAAAATACGTATCTAAAAAAAATATCCAAATATATATATATATATATACAGAGAATCTTACAGACAGATAAATAAATAAAACATGCATACATATAAGTTAAAAATGTACTATCGTATCAGTGTTATATTAAGGGTTTCTGCGGATTTTTAAGTGTATTTTATTAGAAAAGCCGAGTAGTTGGTTTTTTGTTGGGAATATAAGACCAGCCCTGATAAATACTATGCGACGTCTGTCATTGTCATATTTGTCCTACGTAGAAGCCTTTTAGGAGTATTGGTTAGTCACTTTCGTTATTTTATTGATATTTTCTTCATCGTGTCTCAGTCTAAATCGTAAAATGCCAATATACAAGACATACATTGCATCGAACTGAATCATATCGACGGTGTTCTGACAGAAAGGCGTAAGCGACTTTAACCTAATTTGGCAGGGAACGAAAAAAACGATATTTTCTTTTAATAATGTTTTTTCAGAAATCATTTTAAACATGGTAATGTTAATTATTATAATAAGGTTTAATCCTGCAAAAAAATAAAGTTATACCTTCAAATTACATTTTTATATGTAATTTTGTCGCTTACGACTTTTGAGAATAGCTCCATGGAGATTAAGTCTTTTTGATTGGTGTTTGAGCCTCTTTTTTACTAAAGGAATCGCGTTCAAATGGCGCTTAAGCCTTCGATGTGCCTTTCTAATTTACCAAACTCTACACAGAGATGTCGTTTACGATTATGTGTGAGGAAAAGCGGATCGTGAAATAATGCTATTATTTATTAAAAACAAAATAGGATTTGGTTTATAAATATACGAGATTTGTACAAAGAAATATATTGTTTATTCGGAAACTCAAAGGAACATGAACAAAATTCTTAAAAACTACTTAAATCTTTTTAAGAAAACAGTAAAGGTACACAAATTTGGTATAATTATAAAATTAAGTAAACATAACATTAAATAAAATTCCCGGCAAAATTATTTCGAAATAACAAACTATAGATTGTCTCAAAGGAACAACAATTTACATATAGACTTTCAAATTAAACTAATGGAAATTGAAATTCTAAAACTTTAGAATAATTTTTGATTGAAAATTTAAATTAACAAAATTCTTTTCTATATTCTTGTAGGAGCAAATTATTCAATGTTCTTCCCAGCATTAAAATGAATATACCACAAAAATAAGTAGGAACAGAACACTATTATTTATTATAGTTTTAAGTCATTCCGAATCCTCTAAATCACTTTCTGGTAGTGTATCGGGGACGGAAGCATTAGAGGTTAATGTAAAATATTCTGCATGGTAGTTTTCTTTTATTGCTCCTTTCTTGCACAAATCTAATAGGTTGCTCAACTTCTTTTTACATATGGGCAGATCGGAGAAGTAAAGCCGTGGAATTAGATCAATATTTTTAATACGAAATTCTATGTCAAAGTGATTCTCTACATCGTATTCAGTATAAACACGAATATTCGTCAGATCAGTTTTAGAAAATTTTGCTACTTTTATAGAATTTATTTTGATTTCTGCTCCTTTTTTTGTTTTTAGTTTTTTCGGAGGAGAAATAGATTTCCAATCAAAAAACTGAGTGTAATTTAGGGTTTTAACTTCATAGGGTTTAGGACGTTTTCTAGCGTTCCGAATTATCGTGGCCCATTCTGAAGGAGCCTGCACATTCATTTTGTTTGTAAAATTCTCTATGACAGCATGAATGCTATCTACTGGCATATAAGTATGCCCTACAACTAGATACGTTAATGTTATGGTTTTAATATTTGTGGAAGTTCTCAAAAAATATAAGAGCATAGCTAGAACGAATTTATTTTTATTCTGCCCTGGACAATTGTCACAAAACAGTGATAAAGATGAGAATTCTCCTTCCTTATCCAGCTGCAGCAAATATGAATGCAGGATACTGCATATTTCGTTAACACCTCTCTTCCCATCTTTCTCTCCCCACAGAAAACAATATCCATTTTGCGTCTTACTTTCGTAGACAGTGAAGTTATACACTGCATATTTTCTACTAAAGCCATACAACATTCCTGGACTATGCGGAGTGGCCAATACCTTTTGGAGATCAAAGGATGATACAAGAAACCCATCCCGACTTGACTTGTTTTGCTCTGCTAGAAAGAGCTCCTTAGCTTTATTTTTTTCTATTTGATGATTCAGATATTCGTCTTTTACTGCATCAGTTTTTGACTTTTCATCTAAGTTTTTATATTTTTCGCACTTGGCACATTTATCTTTTCTAGGTACGTGTATACCTATATTATAGTTTCTTCTAAACATTTTTTTGAAGCAGCTTATACTAACTGGCTTTGACCCTGCATCTTTCATACTTGTATTATATATCCGATAAAGATTCGTGATGGTTTTAATTTCTGATGGAAGATATAGCTTAGCACTAGAGCCTCGGCAATAATGGGAAGGGACTGCCGGCAATCCTTCAACAAATTTCTTGAATGCTGCTATTTGTTCGGGAGTGATTTTGTGCTTTGGTGCATGTTTTCCCCTTTTATCGCGGTTCTCTTCTATTTTTCCTTGCAAAGCGCTTCTCATTAATTTTTGCGTTATATTAAGGGTATTTAATAAAAACTGTAAACATATCCTAACCTGCGAGTCATTTTTCATCATAAAATACTGGTATGTTAAGTTTCTTCTCGAATTTTCTTGTGACGTTCTTTTTCTTTTCACAGGAATAATATTTGCACATCCATTAAGAAACGCTCTCTTGTCGATGTGAGTTTGTAAATTCCAAAATAGCTCAAATACGTTCTGTCTCTCTTCTTCAGTGAACGAGTTACATTTATTTACACAGTTCTTCCCTAAACATGGGTTTGGTAAAACTTTTTTCTCGGCAACTAATTCATTTCTATAGTTTTTATAAGCCTTTCCTGCAAGTTTCAATCTTTTGTTCGTTTCTGTTACACTCGTAAAACGTTTCTTTCTTTTTCTTCCTTTGAATGTATCATTTTGGTTCGGGTTAAAGTCACTGTTTGTGGTCTCACTGGTAATACTTTCGGCAAAAGAACATTCAGAATCAGATTCACAATGTTGTTCAACAATCTTATCTTGTTTATTATTCTCAAGTGAAAAATTTTCATTTGGCACGAGATTTTTTTCATCTTCGCACATTCGGTTTTCACCACAATTTTCTAGCTTCTTGGCATTTGCTCTTTTCACGGCATTATCTTCTTCTGAAGAATCAGTGTCAGAGCACGAGTAATTGACAAGGCTGTACTGTTGAACATTCTCTGAATTCATAGGCTTTGGAATATTACTAGTGGGAATTTCAATATCTGAGTCGCTAGAAGACCAGTGGTTATTTTCCCCTGCTCCTACTTGTAAATAATTTATATTTTCATCAGTCTCATGCTCTCCGTTTTCAGCCTCTGTTAAAATATCACAGGTAATAATACTATTTGCTGAATTATCTATGAACGTATTATAAAGATAAGTTTCGTCTCCCAGATCTAGCGAACTGTTCACTTTGCTTATAGACTGTATTTGAGTATCATCAAGGATAATATCGTGCATTAATGCTTCATCAAGTTCCATTGATACTAACATAGGATCGCTCATTTTCAGGGCAAGATTCAAAATTTTCTGGCCTCGAGACATCTAAAAAATAAGGGACGTAAGCGACATGATGAACTAGATTTTTATAATTGATTATAACAAAAATCACAAAACCAGAACGAATTTGATTTCAATTTTTATATAAAATGATACTTTTCCCTCTAGAACATAATAATACAGAGTAATTCAGATACAAAAATAAGGTTGAAATAGGTTTCAAAAGTTAGCATTGTTCAGCATAGGGAAATGGTGCTTACGTCTATAACAATGTGAGAAATTTAAATGGCTTAAGCGATATGATTAATATCACGGAATTTTATGGTGATAAACTTGATTACAACACTTGCATCCTATATAGAATAGATAATAAAACTACCAAGAAGAGAATAACAGTATTATAAGACTTACCTTATTTGAAATAATGCACTTATACACTCTGGGCTTAAGCGTACGTTACTAAGCTGGTTAGAACCACGGCACTCTGGCGTGAACTGTCGCTTACAAACTTTCAGGGCAGAAATAAACACATTCTGTATTTTTGTCGCATACCAACGAAGCTATACTAGATGGAGTTTGAATTCTACTTTCGAATGGCGCCAAAATCCTAAATTTTAAATTTTTGTCGCTTACGCCTTTCTGTCAGAACACCGTCGATATATTCAAATAATAAAACAATGCAATTAACAATTAAACGGTAACTATGGAAACTTTTAATTTCAACAATATTAATATTACCATTATTTAGAAACTATAGATACGAATTTCGTAAAGGAATACGTATCACGAAATATTTCGTTGCGAATATTTCACTTTATTCTGCGAATAAATATAAAGAAATGAGTATCTTTTTTGTATTTGTGGCAAGTAGTATTGCATCAATTATAATTGGTGCTCTCATTGCCATTGCTCTGGGTCTCCACTATTTTCAACCCGATATCGATGATATGACATCGAATAGTCGACATTATTTTGACGTCGACTGGGAAAAGAAAATAGGGCCTGAGCACCCGAGGCACGTTTTACTTCTCCAATATCTGAAAGCAGGTATGGTGCCAAGCCCACCTGCACAAGAAGGATATTGGATTGAAGATGAAACGTCCTAATTCAAAATTAAAATGAAAACTAATTTTGGCCCATATAATTATTTTTTAATAACATATGATATTCATTTCCAAATCTCGAGTTCCATTTAATTTACATATGACTAGTAGTAATACAGAAATAATGTCCTGGTGTATTAAGTTACACATCATGGATGTGCTTGTGGGCTACACATGACATCAACCTATAAACGGTTGTAAATGTCGTTAGAGTGTAGATGCTACTAATGTAAATTAACAATGGATTTAACTCTGCCTGCAGGGGTGTTTAATATAAATATCCCCTGTTGCCGGTCCCAAGCCCGGATAAAAGAGGAGGGTTGGGCATAGGGCTAATCACCCTATCCCGTAAAAGAACACTGATTAGGAAGCTTAGGGATCAACCTCGGACAAGGCGGAAATAAAAGATAATGTAAAGGAAAATGGATATCCAAATCCGCAACTGGCATATATTTACATATATATATATATATATATATATATATATATATATATATATATATATATATATATATATATATATATATATATGTATGTATTCAGCATGGGAAACTAAACAATGTAACATGGCAGGAAGATAATTGTTTAATTATTATTATTATTATTATTAATAATAATAATATTACTTTAAAACAATTAAAAGTCAAATGGAAATGTTCTCAGTTGTAAAAATTAAACTTAGAACTATTACGAATTCCTGCTAGGTCTGCGAAAATAGGAAAATCGTTTTCTGTCTGGTACTTATATCACACACCTTTCAAATACCGAATGTCGGTTGAGTGATCGAAAATATTGATGCACATATCTCATAACTTACAACGTAAACAAACACTGATTACGAAGCCTAAGGATCAACCTCTGACAGGCTAGAAATAATAAATAAGGCAAAGAAAAATGGATATCCCAATCGGCACCAGGAATAAATAAATAAATAAATAAATAAATAAATATATATATATATATATATATATATATATATATATATATATATATATATATATATATATTCAGCATAAGAAACTAAACAAAGTAACATGGCAGTCCCCGGATATTACTAAAGGAAATAAAATAGACCATGTACTTTATTTGTAAAAAATATCTCATCAGTCCTAGATGTAAGATCATAGAGGTAGCAACAATAACTCGGACCACTATTTGGTTAAAACAAAAATTGAAATTCTATACATATATGTTGTCTACAGAAAATATTTTTACATCTCGCTAAGAGAGGTATTGGATTCATGCTAAAATTCGCATATCCAGATTTTATTGAATAAGCACGATTTAAGGTCCCTACAAGCCGATTATAACTTTTTTAAAATGATGTCTGTGTGTGTTAGTGTGTGAATGAGTGTATGTGTTGGTGTGTGTGTGTGTGTGTGTGTGTGTGTGTGTGTGTGTATGTATGTATGTCTGGATTTTGTAGTCACGATTCCTCAAAAACTATAAGACTTAAAAAATATTTAACTGCAGTTTCCTCAATCAGACATTCCTGGGAAGAGCTGAAAAGGTTTTGGTAACAATTGAACAACCGGAAGTAGTAGTTTCTTAGAAAAAATCTTCTAAATATAATTTTTTGGGAGTTTTTTTTATTAAATATTGAAGAACATAAAATTCTCCATCTAATACACTTAAAATTTTTATTATATCTTGTATAGATTTAAAGATAAAGACTCTATAATTTATAGACTAAACTAATCACAGAGGCCAAGGCACTAAGGAAACCAGTTGACAAATTCTAATGTTTATAACATGACACACACCGACCAAAAAACAAAGGGAGACTTGACAGCTCCATGTTATTTGAAAAGATAGAAGTGCGGGGAGCGAGGGTGGGTGGGGGTTTGGTCAGCAGAGACCTCCGACGGTGATTCCAAAACTCAAGTTGGTAATGAGGGTAGCATGCATCTATTCTGTAATGCGGGCAGCATGCATCTCTTTTGTAATGCGGGCAGCATGCATCTTTTGAATTTAAATATTTAAAAGATTGTAAGTAAATTCAACGTTTCTTTCGCAAACATTCGAAAACATTTTTAATATTAAATTGAATATCAAACATGTTTTCGATATTATATGAAAGAAATATGTAGTTTATTTGGTTTTTACAGATAATATTAGGATATATGGGTTATTAAATTTTACACACGTCATAATTATTTGTAAATTTATTACAGCAGCAAATAATAATAAAAGTGTTTACAAATTATAACACTGAAATAATAATAATAATAATAATAATAATAATAATAATAATAATAATAATAATAATAATAATATAAAGTCTCAGACGGCGTACTAAGCACATGTAACGGTTCTGATTGTTCGGCAAAATTAATAAGTTTATCCGTAAAGGTATTGGAAGTTGAAGGTTCCTCAGGTGTATACAGTGTGTCCCATTTAGAGGTGCCACCATTGGGATCTCGAGAACTATAAGCGATACGATGTCGGTTAAATGGAACTTTTTATGCGCCTTTGGAAAGCCATCTCAGATGTGCTTTTATTTTTCCAAAAATTCTCATAGGGCACTAGATAATGACGAAAAACTGAATATTGTTGATTGTTTCTTTCTCAAATAACTTCTAAACTATTAGTATTTGAGAAAAACATTTCAAATATAAAAGATAGATATTTTTATTAACTAACCAGTGGCGTACGAAATAAATTTTTATATCCGTAATTTTTTCAGATATAACACAAACTTATATTTTTTTAAATGGAACCCATATCTGATTTTAGTCTCAAAAAAAAAAAATATATTTTTTTCTCTTTTCAACGATGTAAGGGTTATTAGGTTTTATATTTGTTTTGCCTTCAAAATTATTATTTTTTTTTTCCTTATTTTTTATTAAATTTACAATTATTTTGAAAATATTGGTAGATTTCTATTTGGAAATACTCCTTGTATTTAAATAATTTATTTCGTTAGAAAATTTTGCTCAAAATTCGTATCAAATTAATTATTATAATATTTTATATCAGGTCGCTCTTGGCTCATCATAGTGTAATTTGTAATTATGAGTCTAGAATAAAAATATTAAATAATAAAGGCATAAAACAAATTATTTTGATCAAATACAATATAATTAATAAAAATAATGTTTTTTTGGGAAATAACAAGAAAATTCAGGAAAATAAAGATTCAAAATTAAATTTTAAGAGCAAAACAAATATAAAACATAATAACCCTTACATCATTAAAAAGAGAAAAAAATATTGATTTTTTTGAGGCTAAAATCAGATATGGGTTCCATTTAAAAAAATATAAGTTTGTGTTATATCTCGAAAATTTACGGATATAAAAATTTATTTCGTACGCTACTGGTTAGTTAATAAAAATATCTATCTTTTATATGTGACACATTTTTCTTAATTACTAATAGTTTAGAAGTTATTTGAGAAAGAAAAAATCTACAATATTCAGTTTTTCGTCATTATCTAGTGCCCTATGAGAATTTTTGGAACGACAAAAGCACATCTGAGATGGCCTTACAAAGGCGTACAAAAAGTTCCATTTAACCGACATTGTATCTCTTATAGTTCTCGAGATCCGAATGGTGGCACTTCTAAATGGGACATACTGTATAGGACATTGAAATTCTCAGAAGACGTACTGAACAACAAATTTGACTGTTTTATCGTTACTGTTTCTCCACGAGTCAAAGTCTCAGAAGCCGTGCATCTGTAATGGTTCTACTTGTTCGGCATTCGACAAAATTAATATCTTTATCAGTAAAGGTCTTGGAAGTTGAAGGTTCTTCAGGCCTAGGTGGCACATTGAAATTCCCAGAAGACGTACAGAACAACAAGTCTGACTGTTTTGTCGTTGCTATTTCTCCACGAGTCAAACATTTATACATTCCTGTAACAGATAATATATAATGGTGTTAACTGCTAGTGTGTAAAAACGATTACAGTTTCTGACAAATTGCGCACGAGAAATCAACTTACACCGTCGATGACTCGAAGAGCCACTCCGTGCGGGTGGGCAAGTTTGCCCCGCACAAAGGCGCCTGATCATGACGGGCGTCAATTCAAGATAATTACTATTTTGTTAATTTGTTTGCATTAGAGCTCTAATTATAAGTTATAAGTATCCTAACAAACCGATATTTTTCTAGCATTGTTATATTGAAATAATAATATTTTGGTTATAGCTCAAGAATATTAATTACAAGAATGAATCCAACAATGAATTTAGTACAAAAAAAGTAAAGTAAATGTCCCGCTAAACGGATAATTTTCTGGCATTGTTATGCTGCAAGCTATAACTGTAAAATTGTTGATTACAACAAACGATTTTGATTATAACATAACCATATTGATTACAAGAATGAATCTAACAAAGAAACTTTCATCAATATTTTAAATCTAACATTTTTCGAAGATTCAAAAGTATTTTAGTTTAAACTTGAAAGTGCGTGTTAATTTGCAAATGTACATTACGGGGAGGCGCTGATATATAAATTTGCACAAAGGCGCCTTTTATCCACGGAGCGGCAATAAATGCGGCGCGACAGTTGTATTTTTCTGGCCACTCACGAAAACATTTAAACGTTTTATTTATAATTTTATTGAACAAAAATTTTTCAATAGTAAAATAGCGTGCGCATAAGAAACATTATACATAAGTTGCTTACCAAAAGAATGCTGCTTTATTGTAGGAATAACTCCATGGTTTAATTTTTTGAGATCCGGAGGCCGAATACATTTTTCTTCAAAATGTAATCCACACACTTTTATATGGAACCGAATACACAGTGCTTTGTCCATAAATTCTGGAATACCCATATCCGAAGTTCATTGATCCAAAACAATCATGTCTCTTGGCAAAGAAAAAAAAACAAGCTCTTTATTATCCCTGCTGTTGCTTTTACAGCCAGGAACAACGCAATACATTGTTCTCATGTTCTGAAATTATAAATTTTGCATTATTTTCATTTTCATGAAAGTCGTTTGGGGTTGATTAATAAAATAAAAATTAAGTTACATACCTTATAAATGTGATTGAAAGATGCACAAAAGCAAAAACCAACACACCAAACACTCTATTAAGAAGCTTCGATTTTAACACCGTCGTTAAATGTCAAGTCAAATCACCAACCAAAAAACAAATGTGTTAACACACGCACTTTTTCCGCCGCCATCTCTGGAGGTATTGCAGAAACTATTTGCTAATGTGCTGCCATCTGCCGGTGATTCCAAAGCTATACTCTCTCTTACTCTCTACCTCCCCTGCTCCACAAGTTCTTTAATCACAAAAAATTCATCAGAAATACCGCCAATCTGGTTAATGAAATGGAACATTTTTTGACATTTAGAAACTTCTTCATACAATGAAAAATAGATATAATTAGAATTATATGTGTGCAGAAGACATGTTAAATGTAAGAAAAAACAATATTTGGGTAATGTTCTGCAAGATTTTGTTATAAAACGACTGTTCGAAAGCGAAGTGCAATACAATACTTATATAGCTTAATATGGAAATGGCACGTTTTAAGTTTAATGGCGATATCTGCGATAAAGCAGATTGGCACACCCAGAAATGGGTAATATGCCGTGAAATGGCGAGAGGTCTTGTGCTGGCCACAACAGATTTTTTTATTTAATATTTTAATTATTATTAATTTTATTATTATTATTATTATTATTATTATTATTACTTTAAAACAGTTCAAAGTCAAATACAAATGTTCTAAGTTATCAAAATTAACCTTAAATTTTTGGAATTTCTGCTAGTTCTGCGCAAATAAGAAGTTCGTTTTCTATCTGGTACTTAAATCATACATCAAAATATGACAGAATACACTATATTTTAGGTTATACAAGCTTTTGAAAGGCTTCCGTGGTGCCCTTTCCTACGCAGTCAATCTGCCGTATAGAAGTTATACAAATTACTGTAAAATAGTCTAAATACACTTATTTTGCTTACAAAACACATTATGAAGCGATTTGGAGACACTGTATAAAAATCAGTTTTTTCATCAAGATTTCAAAGTTTCTCGGTGTAAAACAAATTTTCTAAGTACAACTTTTGGGATACAGTTTTTTCCTTATATTATGATAAAATATGAAAGTTTATGGCATAATATGACAGATTACACTATATTTTAGTGTACACAAACTTTTGTAGGGCTTCCGTGGTGCCCTTTCCTACGCACTCAAACTACCGTATTGAAGTTATACAAATTACTGTAAAACAGTCTAAATACACTTATTTCGCCTAGAAAACACATCATGAAACGATTAGGAGACACTTTATGAATATCAGTTTGTTCATCAAGTTTTCAAAGTTTCTCGGTGTAAATCAAAATTAAACAACAATGAAAATGATGATAACGAAATGGTACATTGCCTTGCACCGCTGGCGCACACCCACACAAAGCCCTACAAACCCAAACATATCCAAAAATTATCAGAACTAGCTGCTTGTTCTGACAATCTGCTTTGTAAACATAATTCGCTAATATCATATATGTACCGTGACGGTCCAATACCAGCCGCCAACTTACTGTCACTCATTACTATCGCAGAAAGTGCACCACTTAATATCTTAAAAATACGTATCTAAAAAAAATATCCAAATATATATATATATATACAGAGAATCTTACAGACAGATAAATAAATAAAACATGCATACATATAAGTTAAAAATGTACTATCGTATCAGTGTTATATTAAGGGTTTCTGCGGATTTTTAAGTGTATTTTATTAGAAAAGCCGAGTAGTTGGTTTTTTGTTGGGAATATAAGACCAGCCCTGATAAATACTATGCGACGTCTGTCATTGTCATATTTGTCCTACGTAGAAGCCTTTTAGGAGTATTGGTTAGTCACTTTCGTTATTTTATTGATATTTTCTTCATCGTGTCTCAGTCTAAATCGTAAAATGCCAATATACAAGACATACATTGCATCGAACTGAATCATATATTCAAATAATAAAACAATGCAATTAACAATTAGAACGGTAACTATGGAAACTTTTAATTTCAACAATATTAATATTACCATTATTTAGAAACTATAGATACGAATTTCGTAAAGGAATACGTATCACGAAATATTTCGTTGCGAATATTTCACTTTATTCTGCGAATAAATATAAAGAAATGAGTATCTTTTTTGTATTTGTGGCAAGTAGTATTGCATCAATTATAATTGGTGCTCTCATTGCCATTGCTCTGGGTCTCCACTATTTTCAACCCGATATCGATGATATGACATCGAATAGTCGACATTATTTTGACGTCGACTGGGAAAAGAAAATAGGGCCTGAGCACCCGAGGCACGTTTTACTTCTCCAATATCTGAAAGCAGGTATGGTGCCAAGCCCACCTGCACAAGAAGGATATTGGATTGAAGATGAAACGTCCTAATTCAAAATTAAAATGAAAACTAATTTTGGCCCATATAATTATTTTTTAATAACATATGATATTCATTTCCAAATCTCGAGTTCCATTTAATTTACATATGACTAGTAGTAATACAGAAATAATGTCCTGGTGTATTAAGTTACACATCATGGATGTGCTTGTGGGCTACACATGACATCAACCTATAAACGGTTGTAAATGTCGTTAGAGTGTAGATGCTACTAATGTAAATTAACAATGGATTTAACTCTGCCTGCAGGGGTGTTTAATATAAATATCCCCTGTTGCCGGTCCCAAGCCCGGATAAAAGAGGAGGGTTGGGCATAGGGCTAATCACCCTATCCCGTAAAAGAACACTGATTAGGAAGCTTAGGGATCAACCTCGGACAAGGCGGAAATAAAAGATAATGTAAAGGAAAATGGATATCCAAATCCGCAACTGGCATATATTTACATATATATATATATATATATATATATATATATATATATATATATATATATATATATATATATATATATATATATGTATTCAGCATGGGAAACTAAACAATGTAACATGGCAGGAAGATAATTGTTTAATTATTATTATTATTATTATTATTATTATTATTATTATTATTATTATTAATAATAATAATAATATTACTTTAAAACAATTAAAAGTCAAATGGAAATGTTCTCAGTTGTAAAAATTAAACTTAGAACTATTACGAATTCCTGCTAGGTCTGCGAAAATAGGAAAATCGTTTTCTGTCTGGTACTTATATCACACACCTTTCAAATACCGAATGTCGGTTGAGTGATCGAAAATATTGATGCACATATCTCATAACTTACAACGTAAACAAACACTGATTACGAAGCCTAAGGATCAACCTCTGACAGGCTAGAAATAATAAATAAGGCAAAGAAAAATGGATATCCCAATCGGCACCAGGAATAAATAAATAAATAAATATATATATATTCAGCATAAGAAACTAAACAAAGTAACATGGCAGTCCCCGGATATTACTAAAGGAAATAAAATAGACCATGTACTTTATTTGTAAAAAATATCTCATCAGTCCTAGATGTAAGATCATAGAGGTAGCAACAATGACTCGGACCACTATTTGGTTAAAACAAAAATTGAAATTCTATACATATATGTTGTCTACAGAAAATATTTTTACATCTCGCTAAGAGAGGTATTGGATTCATGCTAAAATTCGCATATCCAGATTTTATTGAATAAGCACGATTTAAGGTCCCTACAAGCCGATTATAACTTTTTTAAAATGATGTCTGTGTGTGTTAGTGTGTGAATGTGTGTATGTGTTGGTGTGTGTGTGTGTGTGTGTGTGTGTGTGTGTGTGTGTGTATGTATGTATGTCTGGATTTTGTAGTCACGATTCCTCAAAAACTATAAGACTTAAAAAATATTTAACTGCAGTTTCCTCAATCAGACATTCCTGGGAAGAGCTGAAAAGGTTTTGGTAACAATTGAACAACCGGAAGTAGTAGTTTCTTAGAAAAAATCTTCTAAATATAATTTTTTGGGAGTTTTTTTTATTAAATATTGAAGAACATAAAATTCTCCATCTAATACACTTAAAATTTTTATTATATCTTGTATAGATTTAAAGATAAAGACTCTATAATTTATAGACTAAACTAATCACAGAGGCCAAGGCACTAAGGAAACCAGTTGACAAATTCTAATGTTTATAACATGACACACACCGACCAAAAACCAAAGGGAGACTTGACAGCTCCATGTTATTTGAAAAGATAGAAGTGCGGGGAGCGAGGGTGGGTGGGGGTTTGGTCAGCAGAGACCTCCGACGGTGATTCCAAAACTCAAGTTGGTAATGAGGGTAGCATGCATCTATTCTGTAATGCGGGCAGCATGCATCTCTTTTGTAATGCGGGCAGCATGCATCTTTTGAATTTAAATATTTAAAAGATTGTAAGTAAATTCAACGTTTCTTTCGCAAACATTCGAAAACATTTTTGATATTAAATTTAATATCAAACATGTTTTCGATATTATATGAAAGAAACATGTAGTTTATTTGGTTTTTACAGATAATATTAGGATATATGGGTTATTAAATTTTACACACGTCATAATTATTTGTAAATTTATTACAGCAGCAAATAATAATAAAAGTGTTTACAAATTATAACACTGAAATAATAATAATAATAATAATAATAATAATAATAATAATAATAATAATAATAATAATAATAATAATAATAATAATATAAAGTCTCAGACGGCGTACTAAGCACATGTAACGGTTCTGATTGTTCGGCAAAATTAATAAGTTTATCCGTAAAGGTATTGGAAGTTGAAGGTTCCTCAGGTGTATACAGTGTGTCCCATTTAGAGGTGCCACCATTGGGATCTCGAGAACTATAAGCGATACGATGTCGGTTAAATGGAACTTTTTATGCGCCTTTGGAAAGCCATCTCAGATGTGCTTTTATTTTTCCAAAAATTCTCATAGGGCACTAGATAATGACGAAAAACTGAATATTGTTGATTGTTTCTTTCTCAAATAACTTCTAAACTATTAGTATTTGAGAAAAACATTTCAAATATAAAAGATAGATATTTTTATTAACTAACCAGTGGCGTACGAAATAAATTTTTATATCCGTAATTTTTTCAGATATAACACAAACTTATATTTTTTTAAATGGAACCCATATCTGATTTTAGTCTCAAAAAAAAAAAATATATTTTTTTCTCTTTTCAACGATGTAAGGGTTATTAGGTTTTATATTTGTTTTGCCTTCAAAATTATAATTTTTTTTTTCCTTATTTTTTATTAAATTTACAATTATTTTGAAAATATTGGTAGATTTCTATTTGGAAATACTCCTTGTATTTAAATAATTTATTTCGTTAGAAAATTTTGCTCAAAATTCGTATCAAATTAATTATTATAATATTTTATATCAGGTCGCTCTTGGCTCATCATAGTGTAATTTGTAATTATGAGTCTAGAATAAAAATATTAAATAATAAAGGCATAAAACAAATTATTTTGATCAAATACAATATAATTAATAAAAATAATGTTTTTTTGGGAAATAATAAGAAAATTCAGGAAAATAAAGATTCAAAATTAAATTTTAAGAGCAAAACAAATATAAAACATAATAACCCTTACATCATTAAAAAGAGAAAAAAATATTGATTTTTTTGAGGCTAAAATCAGATATGGGTTCCATTTAAAAAAATATAAGTTTGTGTTATATCTCGAAAATTTACGGATATAAAAATTTATTTCGTACGCTACTGGTTAGTTAATAAAAATATCTATCTTTTATATGAGACACATTTTTCTTAATTACTAATAGTTTAGAAGTTATTTGAGAAAGAAAAAATCTACAATATTCAGTTTTTCGTCATTATCTAGTGCCCTATGAGAATTTTTGGAACGACAAAAGCACATCTGAGATGGCCTTACAAAGGCGTACAAAAAGTTCCATTTAACCGACATTGTATCTCTTATAGTTCTCGAGATCCGAATGGTGGCACTTCTAAATGGGACATACTGTATAGGACATTGAAATTCTCAGAAGACGTACTGAACAACAAATTTGACTGTTTTATCGTTACTGTTTCTCCACGAGTCAAAGTCTCAGAAGCCGTGCATCTGTAATGGTTCTACTTGTTCGGCATTCGACAAAATTAATATCTTTATCAGTAAAGGTCTTGGAAGTTGAAGGTTCTTCAGGCCTAGGTGGCACATTGAAATTCCCAGAAGACGTACAGAACAACAAGTCTGACTGTTTTGTCGTTGCTATTTCTCCACGAGTCAAACATTTATACATTCCTGTAACAGATAATATATAATGGTGTTAACTGCTAGTGTGTAAAAACGATTACAGTTTCTGACAAATTGCGCACGAGAAATCAACTTACACCGTCGATGACTCGAAGAGCCACTCCGTGCGGGTGGGCAAGTTTGCCCCGCACAAAGGCGCCTGATCATGACGGGCGTCAATTCAAGATAATTACTATTTTGTTAATTTGTTTGCATTAGAGCTCTAATTATAAGTTATAAGTATCCTAACAAACCGATATTTTTCTAGCATTGTTATATTGAAATAATAATATTTTGGTTATAGCTCAAGAATATTAATTACAAGAATGAATCCAACAATGAATTTAGTACAAAAAAAGTAAAGTAAATGTCCCGCTAAACGGATAATTTTCTGGCATTGTTATGCTGCAAGCTATAACTGTAAAATTGTTGATTACAACAAACGATTTTGATTATAACATAACCATATTGATTACAAGAATGAATCTAACAAAGAAACTTTCATCAATATTTTAAATCTAACATTTTTCGAAGATTCAAAAGTATTTTAGTTTAAACTTGAAAGTGCGTGTTAATTTGCAAATGTACATTACGGGGAGGCGCTGATATATAAATTTGCACAAAGGCGCCTTTTATCCACGGAGCGGCAATAAATGCGGCGCGACAGTTGTATTTTTCTGGCCACTCACGAAAACATTTAAACGTTTTATTTATAATTTTATTGAACAAAAATTTTTCAATAGTAAAATAGCGTGCGCATAAGAAACATTATACATAAGTTGCTTACCAAAAGAATGCTGCTTTATTGTAGGAATAACTCCATGGTTTAATTTTTTGAGATCCGGAGGCCGAATACATTTTTCTTCAAAATGTAATCCACACACTTTTATATGGAACCGAATACACAGTGCTTTGTCCATAAATTCTGGAATACCCATATCCGAAGTTCATTGATCCAAAACAATCATGTCTCTTGGGAAAGAAAAAAAACAAGCTCTTTATTATCCCTGCTGTTGCTTTTACAGCCAGGAACAACGCAATACATTGTTCTCATGTTCTGAAATTATAAATTTTGCATTATTTTCATTTTCATGAAAGTCGTTTGGGGTTGATTAATAAAATAAAAATTAAGTTACATACCTTATAAATGTGATTGAAAGATGCACAAAAGCAAAAACCAACACACCAAACACTCTATTAAGAAGCTTCGATTTTAACACCGTCGTTAAATGTCAAGTCAAATCACCAATCAAAAAACAAATGTGTTAACACACGCACTTTTTCCGCCGCCATCTCTGGAGATATTGCAGAAACTATTTGCTAATGTGCTGCCATCTGCCGGTGATTCCAAAGCTATACTCTCTCTTACTCTCTATCTCCCCTGCTCCACAAGTTCTTTAATCACAAAAAATCCATCAGAAATACCGCCAATCTGGTTAATGAAATGGAACATTTTTTGACATTTAGAAACTTCTTCATACAATGAAAAATAGATATAATTAGAATTATATGTGTGCAGAAGACATGTTAAATGTAAGAAAAAACAATATTTGGGTAATGTTCTGCAAGATTTTGTTATAAAACGACTGTTCGAAAGCGAAGTGCAATACAATACTTATATAGCTTAATATGGAAATGGCACGTTTTAAGTTTAATGGCGATATCTGCGATAAAGCAGATTGGCACACCCAGAAATGGGTAATATGCCGTGAAATGGCGAGAGGTCTTGTGCTGGCCACAACAGATTTTTTTATTTAATATTTTAATTATTATTAATTTTATTATTATTATTATTATTATTATTATTATTATTATTATTACTTTAAAACAGTTCAAAGTCAAATACAAATGTTCTAAGTTATCAAAATTAACCTTAAATTTTTGGAATTTCTGCTAGTTCTGCGCAAATAAGAAGTTCGTTTTCTATCTGGTACTTAAATCATACATCAGAATATGACAGAATACACTATATTTTAGGTTATACAAGCTTTTGAAAGGCTTCCGTGGTGCCCTTTCCTACGCAGTCAATCTGCCGTATAGAAGTTATACAAATTACTGTAAAATAGTCTAAATACACTTATTTTGCTTACAAAACACATTATGAAGCGATTTGGAGACACTGTATAAAAATCAGTTTTTTCATCAAGATTTCAAAGTTTCTCGGTGTAAAACAAATTTTCTAAGTACAACTTTTGGGATACAGTTTTTTCCTTATATTATGATAAAATATGAAAGTTTATGGCATAATATGACAGATTACACTATATTTTAGTGTACACAAACTTTTGTAGGGCTTCCGTGGTGCCCTTTCCTACGCACTCAAACTACCGTATTGAAGTTATACAAATTACTGTAAAACAGTCTAAATACACTTATTTCGCCTAGAAAACACATCATGAAACGATTAGGAGACACTTTATGAATATCAGTTTGTTCATCAAGTTTTCAAAGTTTCTCGGTGTAAATCAAAATTAAACAACAATGAAAATGATGATAACGAAATGGTACATTGCCTTGCACCGCTGGCGCACACCCACACAAAGCCCTACAAACCCAAACATATCCAAAAATTATCAGAACTAGCTGCTTGTTCTGACAATCTGCTTTGTAAACATAATTCGCTAATATCATATATGTACCGTGACGGTCCAATACCAGCCGCCAACTTACTGTCACTCATTACTATCGCAGAAAGTGCACCACTTAATATCTTAAAAATACGTATCTAAAAAAAATATCCAAATATATATATATATATATATATATATATATATATATATATATATATATATATATATACAGAGAATCTTACAGACAGATAAATAAATAAAACATGCATACATATAAGTTAAAAATGTACTATCGTATCAGTGTTATATTAAGGGTTTCTGCGGATTTTTAAGTGTATTTTATTAGAAAAGCCGAGTAGTTGGTTTTTTGTTGGGAATATAAGACCAGCCCTGATAAATACTATGCGACGTCTGTCATTGTCATATTTGTCCTACGTAGAAGCCTTTTAGGAGTATTGGTTAGTCACTTTCGTTATTTTATTGATATTTTCTTCATCGTGTCTCAGTCTAAATCGTAAAATGCCAATATACAAGACATACATTGCATCGAACTGAATCATATATTCAAATAATAAAACAATGCAATTAACAATTAGAACGGTAACTATGGAAACTTTTAATTTCAACAATATTAATATTACCATTATTTAGAAACTATAGATACGAATTTCGTAAAGGAATACGTATCACGAAATATTTCGTTGCGAATATTTCACTTTATTCTGCGAATAAATATAAAGAAATGAGTATCTTTTTTGTATTTGTGGCAAGTAGTATTGCATCAATTATAATTGGTGCTCTCATTGCCATTGCTCTGGGTCTCCACTATTTTCAACCCGATATCGATGATATGACATCGAATAGTCGACATTATTTTGACGTCGACTGGGAAAAGAAAATAGGGCCTGAGCACCCGAGGCACGTTTTACTTCTCCAATATCTGAAAGCAGGTATGGTGCCAAGCCCACCTGCACAAGAAGGATATTGGATTGAAGATGAAACGTCCTAATTCAAAATTAAAATGAAAACTAATTTTGGCCCATATAATTATTTTTTAATAACATATGATATTCATTTCCAAATCTCGAGTTCCATTTAATTTACATATGACTAGTAGTAATACAGAAATAATGTCCTGGTGTATTAAGTTACACATCATGGATGTGCTTGTGGGCTACACATGACATCAACCTATAAACGGTTGTAAATGTCGTTAGAGTGTAGATGCTACTAATGTAAATTAACAATGGATTTAACTCTGCCTGCAGGGGTGTTTAATATAAATATCCCCTGTTGCCGGTCCCAAGCCCGGATAAAAGAGGAGGGTTGGGCATAGGGCTAATCACCCTATCCCGTAAAAGAACACTGATTAGGAAGCTTAGGGATCAACCTCGGACAAGGCGGAAATAAAAGATAATGTAAAGGAAAATGGATATCCAAATCCGCAACTGGCATATATTTACATATATATATATATATATATATATATATATATATATATATATATATATATATATATATATATATATATATATGTATTCAGCATGGGAAACTAAACAATGTAACATGGCAGGAAGATAATTGTTTAATTATTATTATTATTATTATTATTATTATTATTATTATTAATAATAATAATAATATTACTTTAAAACAATTAAAAGTCAAATGGAAATGTTCTCAGTTGTAAAAATTAAACTTAGAACTATTACGAATTCCTGCTAGGTCTGCGAAAATAGGAAAATCGTTTTCTGTCTGGTACTTATATCACACACCTTTCAAATACCGAATGTCGGTTGAGTGATCGAAAATATTGATGCACATATCTCATAACTTACAACGTAAACAAACACTGATTACGAAGCCTAAGGATCAACCTCTGACAGGCTAGAAATAATAAATAAGGCAAAGAAAAATGGATATCCCAATCGGCACCAGGAATAAATAAATAAATAAATATATATATATTCAGCATAAGAAACTAAACAAAGTAACATGGCAGTCCCCGGATATTACTAAAGGAAATAAAATAGACCATGTACTTTATTTGTAAAAAATATCTCATCAGTCCTAGATGTAAGATCATAGAGGTAGCAACAATGACTCGGACCACTATTTGGTTAAAACAAAAATTGAAATTCTATACATATATGTTGTCTACAGAAAATATTTTTACATCTCGCTAAGAGAGGTATTGGATTCATGCTAAAATTCGCATATCCAGATTTTATTGAATAAGCACGATTTAAGGTCCCTACAAGCCGATTATAACTTTTTTAAAATGATGTCTGTGTGTGTTAGTGTGTGAATGTGTGTATGTGTTGGTGTGTGTGTGTGTGTGTGTGTGTGTGTGTGTGTGTGTGTGTGTATGTATGTATGTCTGGATTTTGTAGTCACGATTCCTCAAAAACTATAAGACTTAAAAAATATTTAACTGCAGTTTCCTCAATCAGACATTCCTGGGAAGAGCTGAAAAGGTTTTGGTAACAATTGAACAACCGGAAGTAGTAGTTTCTTAGAAAAAATCTTCTAAATATAATTTTTTGGGAGTTTTTTTTATTAAATATTGAAGAACATAAAATTCTCCATCTAATACACTTAAAATTTTTATTATATCTTGTATAGATTTAAAGATAAAGACTCTATAATTTATAGACTAAACTAATCACAGAGGCCAAGGCACTAAGGAAACCAGTTGACAAATTCTAATGTTTATAACATGACACACACCGACCAAAAACCAAAGGGAGACTTGACAGCTCCATGTTATTTGAAAAGATAGAAGTGCGGGGAGCGAGGGTGGGTGGGGGTTTGGTCAGCAGAGACCTCCGACGGTGATTCCAAAACTCAAGTTGGTAATGAGGGTAGCATGCATCTATTCTGTAATGCGGGCAGCATGCATCTCTTTTGTAATGCGGGCAGCATGCATCTTTTGAATTTAAATATTTAAAAGATTGTAAGTAAATTCAACGTTTCTTTCGCAAACATTCGAAAACATTTTTGATATTAAATTTAATATCAAACATGTTTTCGATATTATATGAAAGAAACATGTAGTTTATTTGGTTTTTACAGATAATATTAGGATATATGGGTTATTAAATTTTACACACGTCATAATTATTTGTAAATTTATTACAGCAGCAAATAATAATAAAAGTGTTTACAAATTATAACACTGAAATAATAATAATAATAATAATAATAATAATAATAATAATAATAATAATAATAATAATAATAATATAAAGTCTCAGACGGCGTACTAAGCACATGTAACGGTTCTGATTGTTCGGCAAAATTAATAAGTTTATCCGTAAAGGTATTGGAAGTTGAAGGTTCCTCAGGTGTATACAGTGTGTCCCATTTAGAGGTGCCACCATTGGGATCTCGAGAACTATAAGCGATACGATGTCGGTTAAATGGAACTTTTTATGCGCCTTTGGAAAGCCATCTCAGATGTGCTTTTATTTTTCCAAAAATTCTCATAGGGCACTAGATAATGACGAAAAACTGAATATTGTTGATTGTTTCTTTCTCAAATAACTTCTAAACTATTAGTATTTGAGAAAAACATTTCAAATATAAAAGATAGATATTTTTATTAACTAACCAGTGGCGTACGAAATAAATTTTTATATCCGTAATTTTTTCAGATATAACACAAACTTATATTTTTTTAAATGGAACCCATATCTGATTTTAGTCTCAAAAAAAAAAAATATATTTTTTTCTCTTTTCAACGATGTAAGGGTTATTAGGTTTTATATTTGTTTTGCCTTCAAAATTATTATTTTTTTTTTCCCTTATTTTTTATTAAATTTACAATTATTTTGAAAATATTGGTAGATTTCTATTTGGAAATACTCCTTGTATTTAAATAATTTATTTCGTTAGAAAATTTTGCTCAAAATTCGTATCAAATTAATTATTATAATATTTTATATCAGGTCGCTCTTGGCTCATCATAGTGTAATTTGTAATTATGAGTCTAGAATAAAAATATTAAATAATAAAGGCATAAAACAAATTATTTTGATCAAATACAATATAATTAATAAAAATAATGTTTTTTTGGGAAATAATAAGAAAATTCAGGAAAATAAAGATTCAAAATTAAATTTTAAGAGCAAAACAAATATAAAACATAATAACCCTTACATCATTAAAAAGAGAAAAAAATATTGATTTTTTTGAGGCTAAAATCAGATATGGGTTCCATTTAAAAAAATATAAGTTTGTGTTATATCTCGAAAATTTACGGATATAAAAATTTATTTCGTACGGTACTGGTTAGTTAATAAAAATATCTATCTTTTATATGTGACACATTTTTCTTAATTACTAATAGTTTAGAAGTTATTTGAGAAAGAAAAAATCTACAATATTCAGTTTTTCGTCATTATCTAGTGCCCTATGAGAATTTTTGGAACGACAAAAGCACATCTGAGATGGCCTTACAAAGGCGTACAAAAAGTTCCATTTAACCGACATTGTATCTCTTATAGTTCTCGAGATCCGAATGGTGGCACTTCTAAATGGGACATACTGTATAGGACATTGAAATTCTCAGAAGACGTACTGAACAACAAATTTGACTGTTTTATCGTTACTGTTTCTCCACGAGTCAAAGTCTCAGAAGCCGTGCATCTGTAATGGTTCTACTTGTTCGGCATTCGACAAAATTAATATCTTTATCAGTAAAGGTCTTGGAAGTTGAAGGTTCTTCAGGCCTAGGTGGCACATTGAAATTCCAAGAAGACGTACAGAACAACAAGTCTGACTGTTTTGTCGTTGCTATTTCTCCATGAGTCAAACATTTATACATTCCTGTAACAGATAATATATAATGGTGTTAACTGCTAGTGTGTAAAAACGATTACAGTTTCTGACAAATTGCGCACGAGAAATCAACTTACACCGTCGATGACTCGAAGAGCCACTCCGTGCGGGTGGGCAAGTTTGCCCCGCACAAAGGCGCCTGATCATGACGGGCGTCAATTCAAGATAATTACTATTTTGTTAATTTGTTTGCATTAGAGCTCTAATTATAAGTTATAAGTATCCTAACAAACCGATATTTTTCTAGCATTGTTATATTGAAATAATAATATTTTGGTTATAGCTCAAGAATATTAATTACAAGAATGAATCCAACAATGAATTTAGTACAAAAAAAGTAAAGTAAATGTCCCGCTAAACGGATAATTTTCTGGCATTGTTATGCTGCAAGCTATAACTGTAAAATTGTTGATTACAACAAACGATTTTGATTATAACATAACCATATTGATTACAAGAATGAATCTAACAAAGAAACTTTCATCAATATTTTAAATCTAACATTTTTCGAAGATTCAAAAGTATTTTAGTTTAAACTTGAAAGTGCGTGTTAATTTGCAAATGTACATTACGGGGAGGCGCTGATATATAAATTTGCACAAAGGCGCCTTTTATCCACGGAGCGGCAATAAATGCGGCGCGACAGTTGTATTTTTCTGGCCACTCACGAAAACATTTAAACGTTTTATTTATAATTTTATTGAACAAAAATTTTTCAATAGTAAAATAGCGTGCGCATAAGAAACATTATACATAAGTTGCTTACCAAAAGAATGCTGCTTTATTGTAGGAATAACTCCATGGTTTAATTTTTTGAGATCCGGAGGCCGAATACATTTTCTTCAAAATGTAATCTACACACTTTTATATGGAACCGAATACACAGTGCTTTGTCCATAAATTCTGGAATACCCATATCCGAAGTTCATTGATCCAAAACAATCATGTCTCTTGGCAAAGAAAAAAAACAAGCTCTTTATTATCCCTGCTGTTGCTTTTACAGCCAGGAACAACGCAATACATTGTTCTCATGTTCTGAAATTATAAATTTTGCATTATTTTCATTTTCATGAAAGTCGTTTGGGGTTGATTAATAAAATAAAAATTAAGTTACATACCTTATAAATGTGATTGAAAGATGCACAAAAGCAAAAACCAACACACCAAACACTCTATTAAGAAGCTTTGATTTTAACACCGTCGTTAAATGTCAAGTCAAATCACCAACCAAAAAAACAAATGTGTTAACACACGCACTTTTTCCGCCGCCATCTCTGGAGATATTGCAGAAACTATTTGCTAATGTGCTGCCATCTGCCGGTGATTCCAAAGCTATACTCTCTCTTACTCTCTACCTCCCCTGCTCCACAAGTTCTTTAATCACAAAAAATCCATCAGAAATACCGCCAATCTGGTTAATGAAATGGAACATTTTTTGACATTTAGAAACTTCTTCATACAATGAAAAATAGATATAATTAGAATTATATGTGTGCAGAAGACATGTTAAATGTAAGAAAAAACAATATTTGGGTAATGTTCTGCAAGATTTTGTTATAAAACGACTGTTCGAAAGCGAAGTGCAATACAATACTTATATAGCTTAATATGGAAATGGCACGTTTTAAGTTTAATGGCGATATCTGCGATAAAGCAGATTGGCACACCCAGAAATGGGTAATATGCCGTGAAATGGCGAGAGGTCTTGTGCTGGCCACAACAGATTTTTTTATTTAATATTTTAATTATTATTATTATTATTACTTTAAAACAGTTCAAAGTCAAATACAAATGTTCTAAGTTATCAAAATTAACCTTAAATTTTTGGAATTTCTGCTAGTTCTGCGCAAATAAGAAGTTCGTTTTCTATCTGGTACTTAAATCATACATCAGAATATGACAGAATACACTATATTTTAGGTTATACAAGCTTTTGAAAGGCTTCCGTGGTGCCCTTTCCTACGCAGTCAATCTGCCGTATAGAAGTTATACAAATTACTGTAAAATAGTCTAAATACACTTATTTTGCTTACAAAACACATTATGAAGCGATTTGGAGACACTGTATAAAAATCAGTTTTTTCATCAAGATTTCAAAGTTTCTCGGTGTAAAACAAATTTTCTAAGTACAACTTTTGGGATACAGTTTTTTCCTTATATTATGATAAAATATGAAAGTTTATGGCATAATATGACAGATTACACTATATTTTAGTGTACACAAACTTTTGTAGGGCTTCCGTGGTGCCCTTTCCTACGCACTCAAACTACCGTATTGAAGTTATACAAATTACTGTAAAACAGTCTAAATACACTTATTTCGCCTAGAAAACACATCATGAAACGATTAGGAGACACTTTATGAATATCAGTTTGTTCATCAAGTTTTCAAAGTTTCTCGGTGTAAATCAAAATTAAACAACAATGAAAATGATGATAACGAAATGGTACATTGCCTTGCACCGCTGGCGCACACCCACACAAAGCCCTACAAACCCAAACATATCCAAAAATTATCAGAACTAGCTGCTTGTTCTGACAATCTGCTTTGTAAACATAATTCGCTAATATCATATATGTACCGTGACGGTCCAATACCAGCCGCCAACTTACTGTCACTCATTACTATCGCAGAAAGTGCACCACTTAATATCTTAAAAATACGTATCTAAAAAAAATATCCAATATATATATATATATATATATATATATATATATATATATATATATATACAGAGAATCTTACAGACAGATAAATAAATAAAACATGCATACATATAAGTTAAAAATGTACTATCGTATCAGTGTTATATTAAGGGTTTCTGCGGATTTTTAAGTGTATTTTATTAGAAAAGCCGAGTAGTTGGTTTTTTGTTGGGAATATAAGACCAGCCCTGATAAATACTATGCGACGTCTGTCATTGTCATATTTGTCCTACGTAGAAGCCTTTTAGGAGTATTGGTTAGTCACTTTCGTTATTTTATTGATATTTTCTTCATCGTGTCTCAGTCTAAATCGTAAAATGCCAATATACAAGACATACATTGCATCGAACTGAATCATATATTCAAATAATAAAACAATGCAATTAACAATTAGAACGGTAACTATGGAAACTTTTAATTTCAACAATATTAATATTACCATTATTTAGAAACTATAGATACGAATTTCGTAAAGGAATACGTATCACGAAATATTTCGTTGCGAATATTTCACTTTATTCTGCGAATAAATATAAAGAAATGAGTATCTTTTTTGTATTTGTGGCAAGTAGTATTGCATCAATTATAATTGGTGCTCTCATTGCCATTGCTCTGGGTCTCCACTATTTTCAACCCGATATCGATGATATGACATCGAATAGTCGACATTATTTTGACGTCGACTGGGAAAAGAAAATAGGGCCTGAGCACCCGAGGCACGTTTTACTTCTCCAATATCTGAAAGCAGGTATGGTGCCAAGCCCACCTGCACAAGAAGGATATTGGATTGAAGATGAAACGTCCTAATTCAAAATTAAAATGAAAACTAATTTTGGCCCATATAATTATTTTTTAATAACATATGATATTCATTTCCAAATCTCGAGTTCCATTTAATTTACATATGACTAGTAGTAATACAGAAATAATGTCCTGGTGTATTAAGTTACACATCATGGATGTGCTTGTGGGCTACACATGACATCAACCTATAAACGGTTGTAAATGTCGTTAGAGTGTAGATGCTACTAATGTAAATTAACAATGGATTTAACTCTGCCTGCAGGGGTGTTTAATATAAATATCCCCTGTTGCCGGTCCCAAGCCCGGATAAAAGAGGAGGGTTGGGCATAGGGCTAATCACCCTATCCCGTAAAAGAACACTGATTAGGAAGCTTAGGGATCAACCTCGGACAAGGCGGAAATAAAAGATAATGTAAAGGAAAATGGATATCCAAATCCGCAACTGGCATATATTTACATATATATATATATATATATATATATATATATATATATATATATATATATATATATATATATATATATGTATTCAGCATGGGAAACTAAACAATGTAACATGGCAGGAAGATAATTGTTTAATTATTATTATTATTATTATTATTATTATTAATAATAATAATAATAATATTACTTTAAAACAATTAAAAGTCAAATGGAAATGTTCTCAGTTGTAAAAATTAAACTTAGAACTATTACGAATTCCTGCTAGGTCTGCGAAAATAGGAAAATCGTTTTCTGTCTGGTACTTATATCACACACCTTTCAAATACCGAATGTCGGTTGAGTGATCGAAAATATTGATGCACATATCTCATAACTTACAACGTAAACAAACACTGATTACGAAGCCTAAGGATCAACCTCTGACAGGCTAGAAATAATAAATAAGGCAAAGAAAAATGGATATCCCAATCGGCACCAGGAATAAATAAATAAATAAATATATATATATATTCAGCATAAGAAACTAAACAAAGTAACATGGCAGTCCCCGGATATTACTAAAGGAAATAAAATAGACCATGTACTTTATTTGTAAAAAATATCTCATGAGTCCTAGATGTAAGATCATAGAGGTAGCAACAATGACTCGGACCACTATTTGGTTAAAACAAAAATTGAAATTCTATACATATATGTTGTCTACAGAAAATATTTTTACATCTCGCTAAGAGAGGTATTGGATTCATGCTAAAATTCGCATATCCAGATTTTATTGAATAAGCACGATTTAAGGTTCCTACAAGCCGATTATAACTTTTTTAAAATTATGTCTGTGTGTGTTAGTGTGTGAATGTGTGTATGTGTTGGTGTGTGTGTGTGTGTGTGTGTGTGTGTGTGTGTGTGTGTGTGTATGTATGTATGTATGTCTGGATTTTGTAGGCACGATTCCTCAAAAACTATAAGACTTAAAAAATATTTAACTGCAGTTTCCTCAATCAGACATTCCTGGGAAGAGCTGAAAAGGTTTTGGTAACAATTGAACAACCGGAAGTAGTAGTTTCTTAGAAAAAATCTTCTAAATATAATTTTTTGGGAGTTTTTTTTATTAAATATTGAAGAACATAAAATTCTCCATCTAATACACTTAAAATTTTTATTATATCTTGTATAGATTTAAAGATAAAGACTCTATAATTTATAGACTAAACTAATCACAGAGGCCAAGGCACTAAGGAAACCAGTTGACAAATTCTAATGTTTATAACATGACACACACCGACCAAAAAACAAAGGGAGACTTGACAGCTCCATGTTATTTGAAAAGATAGAAGTGCGGGGAGCGAGGGTGGGTGGGGGTTTGGTCAGCAGAGACCTCCGACGGTGATTCCAAAACTCAAGTTGGTAATGAGGGTAGCATGCATCTATTCTGTAATGCGGGCAGCATGCATCTCTTTTGTAATGCGGGCAGCATGCATCTTTTGAATTTAAATATTTAAAAGATTGTAAGTAAATTCAACGTTTCTTTCGCAAACATTCGAAAACATTTTTGATATTAAATTTAATATCAAACATGTTTTCGATATTATATGAAAGAAATATGTAGTTTATTTGGTTTTTACAGATAATATTAGGATATATGGGTTATTAAATTTTACACACGTCATAATTATTTGTAAATTTATTACAGCAGCAAATAATAATAAAAGTGTTTACAAATTATAACACTGAAATAATAATAATAATAATAATAATAATAATAATAATAATAATAATAATAATAATAATATAAAGTCTCAGACGGCGTACTAAGCACATGTAACGGTTCTGATTGTTCGGCAAAATTAATAAGTTTATCCGTAAAGGTATTGGAAGTTGAAGGTTCCTCAGGTGTATACAGTGTGTCCCATTTAGAGGTGCCACCATTGGGATCTCTAGAACTATAAGCGATACGATGTCGGTTAAATGGAACTTTTTATGCGCCTTTGGAAAGCCATCTCAGATGTGCTTTTATTTTTCCAAAAATTCTCATAGGGCACTAGATAATGACGAAAAACTGAATATTGTTGATTGTTTCTTTCTCAAATAACTTCTAAACTATTAGTATTTGAGAAAAACATTTCAAATATAAAAGATAGATATTTTTATTAACTAACCAGTGGCGTACGAAATAAATTTTTATATCCGTAATTTTTTCAGATATAACACAAACTTATATTTTTTTAAATGGAACCCATATCTGATTTTAGTCTCAAAAAAAAAAAAAAATATATTTTCTTCTCTTTTCAACGATGTAAGGGTTATTAGGTTTTATATTTGTTTTGCCTTCAAAATTATTATTTTTTTTTTTCCTTATTTTTTATTAAATTTACAATTATTTTGAAAATATTGGTAGATTTCTATTTGGAAATACTCCTTGTATTTAAATAATTTATTTCGTTAGAAAATTTTGCTCAAAATTCGTATCAAATTAATTATTATAATATTTTATATCAGGTCGCTCTTGGCTCATCATAGTGTAATTTGTAATTATGAGTCTAGAATAAAAATATTAAATAATAAAGGCATAAAACAAATTATTTTGATCAAATACAATATAATTAATAAAAATAATGTTTTTTTGGGAAATAATAAGAAAATTCAGGAAAATAAAGATTCAAAATTAAATTTTAAGAGCAAAACAAATATAAAACATAATAACCCTTACATCATTAAAAAGAGAAAAAAATATTGATTTTTTTGAGGCTAAAATCAGATATGGGTTCCATTTAAAAAAATATAAGTTTGTGTTATATCTCGAAAATTTACGGATATAAAAATTTATTTCGTACGCTACTGGTTAGTTAATAAAAATATCTATCTTTTATATGTGACACATTTTTCTTAATTACTAATAGTTTAGAAGTTATTTGAGAAAGAAAAAATCTACAATATTCAGTTTTTCGTCATTATCTAGTGCCCTATGAGAATTTTTGGAACGACAAAAGCACATCTGAGATGGCCTTACAAAGGCGTACAAAAAGTTCCATTTAACCGACATTGTATCTCTTATAGTTCTCGAGATCCGAATGGTGGCACTTCTAAATGGGACATACTGTATAGGACATTGAAATTCTCAGAAGACGTACTGAACAACAAATTTGACTGTTTTATCGTTACTGTTTCTCCACGAGTCAAAGTCTCAGAAGCCGTGCATCTGTAATGGTTCTACTTGTTCGGCATTCGACAAAATTAATATCTTTATCAGTAAAGGTCTTGGAAGTTGAAGGTGGCACATTGAAATTCCAAGAAGACGTACAGAACAACAAGTCTGACTGTTTTGTCGTTGCTATTTCTCCACGAGTCAAACATTTATACATTCCTGTAACAGATAATATATAATGGTGTTAACTGCTAGTGTGTAAAAACGATTACAGTTTCTGACAAATTGCGCACGAGAAATCAACTTACACCGTCGATGACTCGAAGAGCCACTCCGTGCGGGTGGGCAAGTTTGCCCCGCACAAAGGCGCCTGATCATGACGGGCGTCAATTCAAGATAATTACTATTTTGTTAATTTGTTTGCATTAGAGCTCTAATTATAAGTTATAAGTATCCTAACAAACCGATATTTTTCTAGCATTGTTATATTGAAATAATAATATTTTGGTTATAGCTCAAGAATATTAATTACAAGAATGAATCCAACAATGAATTTAGTACAAAAAAAGTAAAGTAAATGTCCCGCTAAACGGATAATTTTCTGGCATTGTTATGCTGCAAGCTATAACTGTAAAATTGTTGATTACAACAAACGATTTTGATTATAACATAACCATATTGATTACAAGAATGAATCTAACAAAGAAACTTTCATCAATATTTTAAATCTAACATTTTTCGAAGATTCAAAAGTATTTTAGTTTAAACTTGAAAGTGCGTGTTAATTTGCAAATGTACATTACGGGGAGGCGCTGATATATAAATTTGCACAAAGGCGCCTTTTATCCACGGAGCGGCAATAAATGCGGCGCGACAGTTGTATTTTTCTGGCCACTCACGAAAACATTTAAACGTTTTATTTATAATTTTATTGAACAAAAATTTTTCAATAGTAAAATAGCGTGCGCATAAGAAACATTATACATAAGTTGCTTACCAAAAGAATACTGCTTTATTGTAGGAATAACTCCATGGTTTAATTTTTTGAGATCCGGAGGCCGAATACATTTTTCTTCAAAATGTAATCCACACACTTTTATATGGAACCGAATACACAGTGCTTTGTCCATAAATTCTGGAATACCCATATCCGAAGTTCATTGATCCAAAACAATCATGTCTCTTGGCAAAGAAAAAAAACAAGCTCTTTATTATCCCTGCTGTTGCTTTTACAGCCAGGAACAACGCAATACATTGTTCTCATGTTCTGAAATTATAAATTTTGCATTATTTTCATTTTCATGAAAGTCGTTTGGGGTTGATTAATAAAATAAAAATTAAGTTACATACCTTATAAATGTGATTGAAAGATGCACAAAAGCAAAAACCAACACACCAAACACTCTATTAAGAAGCTTCGATTTTAACACCGTCGTTAAATGTCAAGTCAAATCACCAACCAAAAAACAAATGTGTTAACACACGCACTTTTTCAACCGCCATCTCTGGAGATATTGCAGAAACTATTTGCTAATGTGCTGCCATCTGCCGGTGATTCCAAAGCTATACTCTCTCTTACTCTCTACCTCCCCTGCTCCACAAGTTCTTTAATCACAAAAAATCCATCAGAAATACCGCCAATCTGGTTAATGAAATGGAACATTTTTTGACATTTAGAAACTTCTTCATACAATGAAAAATAGATATAATTAGAATTATATGTGTGCAGAAGACATGTTAAATGTAAGAAAAAACAATATTTGGGTAATGTTCTGCAAGATTTTGTTATAAAACGACTGTTCGAAAGCGAAGTGCAATACAATACTTATATAGCTTAATATGGAAATGGCACGTTTTAAGTTTAATGGCGATATCTGCGATAAAGCAGATTGGCACACCCAGAAATGGGTAATATGCCGTGAAATGGCGAGAGGTCTTGTGCTGGCCACAATAGATTTTTTTATTTAATATTTTAATTATTATTATTATTATTACTTTAAAACAGTTCAAAGTCAAATACAAATGTTCTAAGTTATCAAAATTAACCTTAAATTTTTGGAATTTCTGCTAGTTCTGCGCAAATAAGAAGTTCGTTTTCTATCTGGTACTTAAATCATACATCAGAATATGACAGAATACACTATATTTTAGGTTATACAAGCTTTTGAAAGGCTTCCGTGGTGCCCTTTCCTACGCAGTCAATCTGCCGTATAGAAGTTATACAAATTACTGTAAAATAGTCTAAATACACTTATTTTGCTTACAAAACACATTATGAAGCGATTTGGAGACACTGTATAAAAATCAGTTTTTTCATCAAGATTTCAAAGTTTCTCGGTGTAAAACAAATTTTCTAAGTACAACTTTTGGGATACAGTTTTTTCCTTATATTATGATAAAATATGAAAGTTTATGGCATAATATGACAGATTACACTATATTTTAGTGTACACAAACTTTTGTAGGGCTTCCGTGGTGCCCTTTCCTACGCACTCAAACTACCGTATTGAAGTTATACAAATTACTGTAAAACAGTCTAAATACACTTATTTCGCCTAGAAAACACATCATGAAACGATTAGGAGACACTTTATGAATATCAGTTTGTTCATCAAGTTTTCAAAGTTTCTCGGTGTAAATCAAAATTAAACAACAATGAAAATGATGATAACGAAATGGTACATTGCCTTGCACCGCTGGCGCACACCCACACAAAGCCCTACAAACCCAAACATATCCAAAAATTATCAGAACTAGCTGCTTGTTCTGACAATCTGCTTTGTAAACATAATTCGCTAATATCATATATGTACCGTGACGGTCCAATACCAGCCGCCAACTTACTGTCACTCATTACTATCGCAGAAAGTGCACCACTTAATATCTTAAAAATACGTATCTAAAAAAAATATCCAAATATATATATATATATTATATATATATATATATATATATATATATATATATATATATACAGAGAATCTTACAGACAGATAAATAAATAAAACATGCATACATATAAGTTAAAAATGTACTATCGTATCAGTGTTATATTAAGGGTTTCTGCGGATTTTTAAGTGTATTTTATTAGAAAAGCCGAGTAGTTGGTTTTTTGTTGGGAATATAAGACCAGCCCTGATAAATACTATGCGACGTCTGTCATTGTCATATTTGTCCTACGTAGAAGCCTTTTAGGAGTATTGGTTAGTCACTTTCGTTATTTTATTGATATTTTCTTCATCGTGTCTCAGTCTAAATCGTAAAATGCCAATATACAAGACATACATTGCATCGAACTGAATCATATATTCAAATAATAAAACAATGCAATTAACAATTAAACGGTAACTATGGAAACTTTTAATTTCAACAATATTAATATTACCATTATTTAGAAACTATAGATACGAATTTCGTAAAGGAATACGTATCACGAAATATTTCGTTGCGAATATTTCACTTTATTCTGCGAATAAATATAAAGAAATGAGTATCTTTTTTGTATTTGTGGCAAGTAGTATTGCATCAATTATAATTGGTGCTCTCATTGCCATTGCTCTGGGTCTCCACTATTTTCAACCCGATATCGATGATATGACATCGAATAGTCGACATTATTTTGACGTCGACTGGGAAAAGAAAATAGGGCCTGAGCACCCGAGGCACGTTTTACTTCTCCAATATCTGAAAGCAGGTATGGTGCCAAGCCCACCTGCACAAGAAGGATATTGGATTGAAGATGAAACGTCCTAATTCAAAATTAAAATGAAAACTAATTTTGGCCCATATAATTATTTTTTAATAACATATGATATTCATTTCCAAATCTCGAGTTCCATTTAATTTACATATGACTAGTAGTAATACAGAAATAATGTCCTGGTGTATTAAGTTACACATCATGGATGTGCTTGTGGGCTACACATGACATCAACCTATAAACGGTTGTAAATGTCGTTAGAGTGTAGATGCTACTAATGTAAATTAACAATGGATTTAACTCTGCCTGCAGGGGTGTTTAATATAAATATCCCCTGTTGCCGGTCCCAAGCCCGGATAAAAGAGGAGGGTTGGGCATAGGGCTAATCACCCTATCCCGTAAAAGAACACTGATTAGGAAGCTTAGGGATCAACCTCGGACAAGGCGGAAATAAAAGATAATGTAAAGGAAAATGGATATCCAAATCCGCAACTGGCATATATTTACATATATATATATATATATATATATATATATATATATATATATATATGTATTCAGCATGGGAAACTAAACAATGTAACATGGCAGGAAGATAATTGTTTAATTATTATTATTATTATTATTATTATTAATAATAATAATAATAATAATATTACTTTAAAACAATTAAAAGTCAAATGGAAATGTTCTCAGTTGTAAAAATTAAACTTAGAACTATTACGAATTCCTGCTAGGTCTGCGAAAATAGGAAAATCGTTTTCTGTCTGGTACTTATATCACACACCTTTCAAATACCGAATGTCGGTTGAGTGATCGAAAATATTGATGCACATATCTCATAACTTACAACGTAAACAAACACTGATTACGAAGCCTAAGGATCAACCTCTGACAGGCTAGAAATAATAAATAAGGCAAAGAAAAATGGATATCCCAATCGGCACCAGGAATAAATAAATAAATAAATAAATATATATATATATATATATATATATATATATATATATATATATATAATATATATTCAGCATAAGAAACTAAACAAAGTAACATGGCAGTCCCCGGATATTACTAAAGGATATAAAATAGACCATGTACTTTATTTGTAAAAAATATCTCATGAGTCCTAGATGTAAGATCATAGAGGTAGCAACAATGACTCGGACCACTATTTGGTTAAAACAAAAATTGAAATTCTATACATATATGTTGTCTACAGAAAATATTTTTACATCTCGCTAAGAGAGGTATTGGATTCATGCTAAAATTCGCATATCCAGATTTTATTGAATAAGCACGATTTAAGGTCCCTACAAGCCGATTATAACTTTTTTAAAATGATGTCTGTGTGTGTTAGTGTGTGAATGTGTGTATGTGTTGGCGTGTGTGTGTGTGTGTGTGTGTGTGTGTGTGTGTGTGTGTGTGTGTGTATGTATGTATGTCTGGATTTTGTAGTCACGATTCCTCAAAAACTATAAGACTTAAAAAATATTTAACTGCAGTTTCCTCAATCAGACATTCCTGGGAAGAGCTGAAAAGGTTTTGGTAACAATTGAACAACCGGAAGTAGTAGTTTCTTAGAAAAAATCTTCTAAATATAATTTTTTGGGAGTTTTTTTTATTAAATATTGAAGAACATAAAATTCTCCATCTAATACACTTAAAATTTTTATTATATCTTGTATAGATTTAAAGATAAAGACTCTATAATTTATAGACTAAACTAATCACAGAGGCCAAGGCACTAAGGAAACCAGTTGACAAATTCTAATGTTTATAACATGACACACACCGACCAAAAAACAAAGGGAGACTTGACAGCTCCATGTTATTTGAAAAGATAGAAGTGCGGGGAGCGAGGGTGGGTGGGGGTTTGGTCAGCAGAGACCTCCGACGGTGATTCCAAAACTCAAGTTGTTAATGAGGGTAGCATGCATCTATTCTGTAATGCGGGCAGCATGCATCTCTTTTGTAATGCGGGCAGCATGCATCTTTTGAATTTAAATATTTAAAAGATTGTAAGTAAATTCAACGTTTCTTTCGCAAACATTCGAAAACATTTTTGATATTAAATTTAATATCAAACATGTTTTCGATATTATATGAAAGAAATATGTAGTTTATTTGGTTTTTACAGATAATATTAGGATATATGGGTTATTAAATTTTACACACGTCATAATTATTTGTAAATTTATTACAGCAGCAAATAATAATAAAAGTGTTTACAAATTATAACACTGAAATAATAATAATAATAATAATAATAATAATAATAATAATAATAATAATAATAATAATAATAATAATATAAAGTCTCAGACGGCGTACTAAGCACATGTAACGGTTCTGATTGTTCGGCAAAATTAATAAGTTTATCCGTAAAGGTATTGGAAGTTGAAGGTTCCTCAGGTGTATACAGTGTGTCCCATTTAGAGGTGCCACCATTGGGATCTCGAGAACTATAAGCGATACGATGTCGGTTAAATGGAACTTTTTATGCGCCTTTGGAAAGCCATCTCAGATGTGCTTTTATTTTTCCAAAAATTCTCATAGGGCACTAGATAATGACGAAAAACTGAATATTGTTGATTGTTTCTTTCTCAAATAACTTCTAAACTATTAGTATTTGAGAAAAATATTTCAAATATAAAAGATAGATATTTTTATTAACTAACCAGTGGCGTACGAAATAAATTTTTATATCCGTAATTTTTTCAGATATAACACAAACTTATATTTTTTTAAATGGAACCCATATCTGATTTTAGTCTCAAAAAAAAAAAAAAAAAATATTTTTTTCTCTTTTCAACGATGTAAGGGTTATTAGGTTTTATATTTGTTTTGCCTTCAAAATTATTATTTTTTTTTTCCTTATTTTTTATTAAATTTACAATTATTTTGAAAATATTGGTAGATTTCTATTTGGAAATACTCCTTGTATTTAAATAATTTATTTCGTTAGAAAATTTTGCTCAAAATTCGTATCAAATTAATTATTATAATATTTTATATCAGGTCGCTCTTGGCTCATCATAGTGTAATTTGTAATTATGAGTCTAGAATAAAAATATTAAATAATAAAGGCATAAAACAAATTATTTTGATCAAATACAATATAATTAATAAAAATAATGTTTTTCTGGGAAATAATAAGAAAATTCAGGAAAATAAAGATTCAAAATTAAATTTTAAGAGCAAAACAAATATAAAACATAATAACCCTTACATCATTAAAAAGAGAAAAAAATATTGATTTTTTTGAGGCTAAAATCAGATATGGGTTCCATTTAAAAAAATATAAGTTTGTGTTATATCTCGAAAATTTACGGATATAAAAATTTATTTCGTACGCTACTGGTTAGTTAATAAAAATATCTATCTTTTCTATGTGACACATTTTTCTTAATTACTAATAGTTTAGAAGTTATTTGAGAAAGAAAAAATCTACAATATTCAGTTTTTCGTCATTATCTAGTGCCCTATGAGAATTTTTGGAACGACAAAAGCACATCTGAGATGGCCTTACAAAGGCGCACAAAAAGTTCCATTTAACCGACATTGTATCTCTTATAGTTCTCGAGATCCGAATGGTGGCACTTCTAAATGGGACATACTGTATAGGACATTGAAATTCTCAGAAGACGTACTGAACAACAAATTTGACTGTTTTATCGTTACTGTTTCTCCACGAGTCAAAGTCTCAGAAGCCGTGCATCTGTAATGGTTCTACTTGTTCGGCATTCGACAAAATTAATATCTTTATCAGTAAAGGTCTTGGAAGTTGAAGGTTCTTCAGGCCTAGGTGGCACATTGAAATTCCCAGAAGACGTACAGAACAACAAGTCTGACTGTTTTGTCGTTGCTATTTCTCCACGAGTCAAACATTTATACATTCCTGTAACAGATAATATATAATGGTGTTAACTGCTAGTGTGTAAAAACGATTACAGTTTCTGACAAATTGCGCACGAGAAATCAACTTACACCGTCGATGACTCGAAGAGCCACTCCGTGCGGGTGGGCAAGTTTGCCCCGCACAAAGGCGCCTGATCATGATGGGCGTCAATTCAAGATAATTACTATTTTGTTAATTTGTTTGCTTTAGAGCTCTAATTATAAGTTATAAGTATCCTAACAAACCGATATTTTTCTAGCATTGTTATATTGAAATAATAATATTTTGGTTATAGCTCAAGAATATTAATTACAAGAATGAATCCAACAATGAATTTAGTACAAAAAAAGTAAAGTAAATGTCCCGCTAAACGGATAATTTTCTGGCATTGTTATGCTGCAAGCTATAACTGTAAAATTGTTGATTACAACAAACGATTTTGATTATAACATAACCATATTGATTACAAGAATGAATCTAACAAAGAAACTTTCATCAATATTTTAAATCTAACATTTTTTGAAGATTCAAAAGTATTTTAGTTTAAACTTGAAAGTGCGTGTTAATTTGCAAATGTACATTACGGGGAGGCGCTGATATATAAATTTGCACAAAGGCGCCTTTTATCCACGGAGCGGCAATAAATGCGGCGCGACAGTTGTATTTTTCTGGCCACTCACGAAAACATTTAAACGTTTTATTTATAATTTTATTGAACAAAAATTTTTGAATAGTAAAATAGCGTGCGCATAAGAAACATTATACATAAGTTGCTTACCAAAAGAATGCTGCTTTATTGTAGGAATAACTCCATGGTTTAATTTTTTGAGATCCGGAGGCCGAATACATTTTTCTTCAAAATGTAATCCACACACTTTTATATGGAACCGAATACACAGTGCTTTGTCCATAAATTCTGGAATACCCATATCCGAAGTTCATTGATCCAAAACAATCATGTCTCTTGGCAAAGAAAAAAAACAAGCTCTTTATTATCCCTGCTGTTGCTTTTACAGCCAGGAACAACGCAATACATTGTTCTCATGTTCTGAAATTATAAATTTTGCATTATTTTCATTTTCATGAAAGTCGTTTAGGGTTGATTAATAAAATAAAAATTAAGTTACATACCTTATAAATGTGATTGAAAGATGCACAAAAGCAAAAACCAACACACCAAACACTCTATTAAGAAGCTTCGATTTTAACACCGTCGATAAATGTCAAGTCAAATCACCAACCAAAAAACAAATGTGTTAACACACGCACTTTTTCCGCCGCCATCTCTGGAGATATTGCAGAAACTATTTGCTAATGTGCTGCCATCTGCCGGTGATTCCAAAGCTATACTCTCTCTTACTCTCTACCTCCCCTGCTCCACAAGTTCTTTAATCACAAAAAATCCATCAGAAATGCCGCCAATCTGGTTAATGAAATGGAACATTTTTTGACATTTAGAAACTTCTTCATACAATGAAAAATAGATATAATTAGAATTATATGTGTGCAGAAGACATGTTAAATGTAAGAAAAAACAATATTTGGGTAATGTTCTGCAAGATTTTGTTATAAAACGAAGCGAAGTGCAATACAATACTTATATAGCTTAATATGGAAATGGCACGTTTTAAGTTTAATGGCGATATCTGCGATAAAGCAGATTGGCACACCCAGAAATGGGTAATATGCCGTGAAATGGCGAGAGGTCTTGTGCTGGCCACAACAGATTTTTTTATTTAATATTTTAATTATTATTATTATTATTATTACTTTAAAACAGTTCAAAGTCAAATACAAATGTTCTAAGTTATCAAAATTAACCTTAAATTTTTGGAATTTCTGCTAGTTCTGCGCAAATAAGAAGTTCGTTTTCTATCTGGTACTTAAATCATACATCAGAATATGACAGAATACACTATATTTTAGGTTATACAAGCTTTTGAAAGGCTTCCGTGGTGCCCTTTCCTACGCAGTCAATCTGCCGTATAGAAGTTATACAAATTACTGTAAAATAGTCTAAATACACTTATTTTGCTTACAAAACACATTATGAAGCGATTTGGAGACACTGTATAAAAATCAGTTTTTTCATCAAGATTTCAAAGTTTCTCGGTGTAAAACAAATTTTCTAAGTACAACTTTTGGGATACAGTTTTTTCCTTATATTATGATAAAATATGAAAGTTTATGGCATAATATGACAGATTACACTATATTTTAGTGTACACAAACTTTTGTAGGGCTTCCGTGGTGCCCTTTCCTACGCACTCAAACTACCGTATTGAAGTTATACAAATTACTGTAAAACAGTCTAAATACACTTATTTCGCCTAGAAAACACATCATGAAACGATTAGGAGACACTTTATGAATATCAGTTTGTTCATCAAGTTTTCAAAGTTTCTCGGTGTAAATCAAAATTAAACAACAATGAAAATGATGATAACGAAATGGTACATTGCCTTGCACCGATGGCGCACACCCACACAAAGCCCTACAAACCCAAACATATCCAAAAATTATCAGAACTAGCTGCTTGTTCTGACAATCTGCTTTGTAAACATAATTCGCTAATATCATATATGTACCGTGACGGTCCAATACCAGCCGCCAACTTACTGTCACTCATTACTATCGCAGAAAGTGCACCACTTAATATCTTAAAAATACGTATCTAAAAAAATATCCAAATATATATATATATATATATATATATATATATATATATATATATATATACAGAGAATCTTACAGACAGATAAATAAATAAAACATGCATACATATAAGTTAAAAATGTACTATCGTATCAGTGTTATATTAAGGGTTTCTGCGGATTTTTAAGTGTATTTTATTAGAAAAGCCGAGTAGTTGGTTTTTTGTTGGGAATATAAGACCAGCCCTGATAAATACTATGCGACGTCTGTCATTGTCATATTTGTCCTACGTAGAAGCCTTTTAGGAGTATTGGTTAGTCACTTTCGTTATTTTATTGATATTTTCTTCATCGTGTCTCAGTCTAAATCGTAAAATGCCAATATACAAGACATACATTGCATCGAACTGAATCATATATTCAAATAATAAAACAATGCAATTAACAATTAAACGGTAACTATGGAAACTTTTAATTTCAACAATATTAATATTACCATTATTTAGAAACTATAGATACGAATTTCGTAAAGGAATACGTATCACGAAATATTTCGTTGCGAATATTTCACTTTATTCTGCGAATAAATATAAAGAAATGAGTATCTTTTTTGTATTTGTGGCAAGTAGTATTGCATCAATTATAATTGGTGCTCTCATTGCCATTGCTCTGGGTCTCCACTATTTTCAACCCGATATCGATGATATGACATCGAATAGTCGACATTATTTTGACGTCGACTGGGAAAAGAAAATAGGGCCTGAGCACCCGAGGCACGTTTTACTTCTCCAATATCTGAAAGCAGGTATGGTGCCAAGCCCACCTGCACAAGAAGGATATTGGATTGAAGATGAAACGTCCTAATTCAAAATTAAAATGAAAACTAATTTTGGCCCATATAATTATTTTTTAATAACATATGATATTCATTTCCAAATCTCGAGTTCCATTTAATTTACATATGACTAGTAGTAATACAGAAATAATGTCCTGGTGTATTAAGTTACACATCATGGATGTGCTTGTGGGCTACACATGACATCAACCTATAAACGGTTGTAAATGTCGTTAGAGTGTAGATGCTACTAATGTAAATTAACAATGGATTTAACTCTGCCTGCAGGGGTGTTTAATATAAATATCCCCTGTTGCCGGTCCCAAGCCCGGATAAAAGAGGAGGGTTGGGCATAGGGCTAATCACCCTATCCCGTAAAAGAACACTGATTAGGAAGCTTAGGGATCAACCTCGGACAAGGCGGAAATAAAAGATAATGTAAAGGAAAATGGATATCCAAATCCGCAACTGGCATATATTTACATATATATATATATATATATATATATATATATATATATATGTATTCAGCATGGGAAACTAAACAATGTAACATGGCAGGAAGATAATTGTTTAATTATTATTATTATTATTATTATTATTAATAATAATAATAATATTACTTTAAAACAATTAAAAGTCAAATGGAAATGTTCTCAGTTGTAAAAATTAAACTTAGAACTATTACGAATTCCTGCTAGGTCTGCGAAAATAGGAAAATCGTTTTCTGTCTGGTACTTATATCACACACCTTTCAAATACCGAATGTCGGTTGAGTGATCGAAAATATTGATGCACATATCTCATAACTTACAACGTAAACAAACACTGATTACGAAGCCTAAGGATCAACCTCTGACAGGCTAGAAATAATAAATAAGGCAAAGAAAAATGGATATCCCAATCGGCACCAGGAATAAATAAATAAATAAATATATATATATTCAGCATAAGAAACTAAACAAAGTAACATGGCAGTCCCCGGATATTACTAAAGGAAATAAAATAGACCATGTACTTTATTTGTAAAAAATATCTCATCAGTCCTAGATGTAAGATCATAGAGGTAGCAACAATGACTCGGACCACTATTTGGTTAAAACAAAAATTGAAATTCTATACATATATGTTGTCTACAGAAAATATTTTTACATCTCGCTAAGAGAGGTATTGGATTCATGCTAAAATTCGCATATCCAGATTTTATTGAATAAGCACGATTTAAGGTCCCTACAAGCCGATTATAACTTTTTTAAAATGATGTCTGTGTGTGTTATATGACAGATTACACTATATTTTAGTGTACACAAACTTTTGTAGGGCTTCCGTGGTGCCCTTTCCTACGCACTCAAACTACCGTATTGAAGTTATACAAATTACTGTAAAACAGTCTAAATACACTTATTTCGCCTAGAAAACACATCATGAAACGATTAGGAGACACTTTATGAATATCAGTTTGTTCATCAAGTTTTCAAAGTTTCTCGGTGTAAATCAAAATTAAACAACAATGAAAATGATGATAACGAAATGGTACATTGCCTTGCACCGATGGCGCACACCCACACAAAGCCCTACAAACCCAAACATATCCAAAAATTATCAGAACTAGCTGCTTGTTCTGACAATCTGCTTTGTAAACATAATACGCTAATATCATATATGTACCGTGACGGTCCAATACCAGCCGCCAACTTACTGTCACTCATTACTATCGCAGAAAGTGCACCACTTAATATCTTAAAAATACGTATCTAAAAAAAATATCCAAATATATATATATATATATATATATATATATATATATATATATATATATACAGAGAATCTTACAGACAGATAAATAAATAAAACATGCATACATATAAGTTAAAAACGTACATGTTTGCTTCATTGATCTAGAGAAAGCGTTTGATAGAATCAATAGAGAAGACATATGGAAAACGCTAAGAAAAAGGGGAATATCAAATACGTTAATAACAGGAATTCAGAGCCTATATTCAAAGACTAAGAGCTATGTAAGAGTGAAACAAGAGACCTCCAATACATTTGAAACTACAGCCGGAGTAAGACAAGGATGCATTTTGAGCCCGCTTCTGTTTACGCTAATTCTTGACGAAGGAATAAAAGAGACAAAGAAAGAAGTAAAGAAATACTACATAGGACATTGGAAATTGAGAAGAGTGGAAATAGCAGAACTATGCTATGCAGATGACATGGTCATCATAGCAGAAGACGAAAAAACCTTAACAAGGAATATAGAAATATATGACAAAGCGCTACAAAAATTAAACATGAAGATCAATAAAGAAAAAACGAAAACCATGATACTAGGAAGAAATGAACAACACCACACGATACAACTAAAAAATGAAAATCTACAGCAAGTCCAAAAATTTAAATACCTGGGGTCAATGATCTCAGAAGATGGAAGATTTGATGAAGAAATAAAAGAAAGAAGAACAACAGGAGGCAAAATATTCAATAGCATCAAACACGGCTTCTTAGGAAAGAAAGAAATACCGAAAGAGACCAGAGTACAAATATTTAAGAAAGTAGTGACACCTATACTCATACACGGAGCTGAAACATGGACATTAACGCAAAGACAAAAAGAAAAAATTACGGCTATCGAAATGAGGTTCTTGAGAAAAATAGAGGGGAAAACAAGACTGGACAAAATTGAAAACACAACCCACAGACAAAACTTAAAAGTAAAAGCAATAGAAGATAAGATAGCAGAAGGACAGATGAGATGGTATGGGCATGTAGAAAGGATGGGAGAGGAGAGAATAGTTAAAAAAGTGTTTGAAGCAAAAATTGGAAGAAAGAAACCACGAGGACGACCAAGAAGAACGTGGCTGGAAGAAGTAAAGGAGGCAGCGCAAAGAAGAGGTTTAACTTGGGAAGAAACGAAGACAGCAACACAAGATAGAGCAGAGTGGAAAGAAATATGGAGAAGACCAACAAATCAGAACTCAACTCCCTCCCCCGCAGGCCGGGGGAACGCCTTACACCCGTGAGGGTAGAAAGGTGCAGGATTAAGTAAGTTATTAGAAAAGCCGAGTAGTTGGTTTTTTGTTGGGAATATAAGACCAGCCCTGATAAATACTATGCGACGTCTGTCATTGTCATATTTGTCCTACGTAGAAGCCTTTTAGGAGTATTGGTTAGTCACTTTCGTTATTTTATTGATATTTTCTTCATCGTGTCTCAGTCTAAATCGTAAAATGCCAATATACAAGACATACATTGCATCGAACTGAATCATATATTCAAATAATAAAACAATGCAATTAACAATTAAACGGTAACTATGGAAACTTTTAATTTCAACAATATTAATATTACCATTATTTAGAAACTATAGATACGAATTTCGTAAAGGAATACGTATCACGAAATATTTCGTTGCGAATATTTCACTTTATTCTGCGAATAAATATAAAGAAATGAGTATCTTTTTTGTATTTGTGGCAAGTAGTATTGCATCAATTATAATTGGTGCTCTCATTGCCATTGCTCTGGGTCTCCACTATTTTCAACCCGATATCGATGATATGACATCGAAAAGTCGACATTATTTTGACGTCGACTGGGAAAAGAAAATAGGGCCTGAGCACCCGAGGCACGTTTTACTTCTCCAATATCTGAAAGCAGGTATGGTGCCAAGCCCACCTGCACAAGAAGGATATTGGATTGAAGATGAAACGTCCTAATTCAAAATTAAAATGAAAACTAATTTTGGCCCATATAATTATTTTTTAATAACATATGATATTCATTTCCAAATCTCGAGTTCCATTTAATTTACATATGACTAGTAGTAATACAGAAATAATGTCCTGGTGTATTAAGTTACACATCATGGATGTGCTTGTGGGCTACACATGACATCAACCTATAAACGGTTGTAAATGTCGTTAGAGTGTAGATGCTACTAATGTAAATTAACAATGGATTTAACTCTGCCTGCAGGGGTGTTTAATATAAATATCCCCTGTTGCCGGTCCCAAGCCCGGATAAAAGAGGAGGGTTGGGCATAGGGCTAATCACCCTATCCCGTAAAAGAACACTGATTAGGAAGCTTAGGGATCAACCTCGGACAAGGCGGAAATAAAAGATAATGTAAAGGAAAATGGATATCCAAATCCGCAACTGGCATATATTTACATATATATATATATATATATATATATATATATATATATATATATATATATATATATATATGTATTCAGCATGGGAAACTAAACAATGTAACATGGCAGGAAGATAATTGTTTAATTATTATTATTATTATTATTATTAATAATAATAATAATAATAATATTACTTTAAAACAATTAAAAGTCAAATGGAAATGTTCTCAGTTGTAAAAATTAAACTTAGAACTATTACGAATTCCTGCTAGGTCTGCGAAAATAGGAAAATCGTTTTCTGTCTGGTACTTATATCACACACCTTTCAAATACCGAATGTCGGTTGAGTGATCGAAAATATTGATGCACATATCTCATAACTTACAACGTAAACAAACACTGATTACGAAGCCTAAGGATCAACCTCTGACAGGCTAGAAATAATAAATAAGGCAAAGAAAAATGGATATCCCAATCGGCACCAGGAATAAATAAATAAATAAATATATATATATATATATATATATTCAGCATAAGAAACTAAACAAAGTAACATGGCAGTCCCCGGATATTACTAAAGGAAATAAAATAGACCATGTACTTTATTTGTAAAAAATATCTCATCAGTCCTAGATGTAAGATCATAGAGGTAGCAACAATGACTCGGACCACTATTTGGTTAAAACAAAAATTGAAATTCTATACATATATGTTGTCTACAGAAAATATTTTTACATCTCGCTAAGAGAGGTATTGGATTCATGCTAAAATTCGCATATCCAGATTTTATTGAATAAGCACGATTTAAGGTCCCTACAAGCCGATTATAACTTTTTTAAAATGATGTCTGTGTGTGTTAGTGTGTGAATGTGTGTATGTGTTGGTGTGTGTGTGTGTGTGTGTGTGTGTGTGTGTGTGTGTGTGTGTGTGTGTGTGTATGTATGTATGTCTGGATTTTGTAGTCACGATTCCTCAAAAACTATAAGACTTAAAAAATATTTAACTGCAGTTTCCTCAATCTGACATTCCTGGGAAGAGCTGAAAAGGTTTTGGTAACAATTGAACAACCGGAAGTAGTAGTTTCTTAGAAAAAATCTTCTAAATATAATTTTTTTGGGAGTTTTTTTTATTAAATATTGAAGAACATAAAATTCTGCATCTAATACACTTAAAATTTTTATTATATCTTGTATAGATTTAAAGATAAAGACTCTATAATTTATAGACTAAACTAATCACAGAGGCCAAGGCACTAAGGAAACCAGTTGACAAATTCTAATGTTTATAACATGACACACACCGACCAAAAAACAAAGGGAGACTTGACAGCTCCATGTTATTTGAAAAGATAGAAGTGCGGGGAGCGAGGGTGGGTGGGGGTTTGGTCAGCAGAGACCTCCGACGGTGATTCCAAAACTCAAGTTGGTAATGAGGGTAGCATGCATCTATTCTGTAATGCGGGCAGCATGCATCTCTTTTGTAATGCGGGCAGCATGCATCTTTTGAATTTAAATATTTAAAAGATTGTAAGTAAATTCAACGTTTCTTTCGCAAACATTCGAAAACATTTTTGATATTAAATTGAATATCAAACATGTTTTCGATATTATATGAAAGAAATATGTAGTTTATTTGGTTTTTACAGATAATATTAGGATATATGGGTTATTAAATTTTACACACGTCATAATTATTTGTAAATTTATTACAGCAGCAAATAATAATAAAAGTGTTTACAAATTATAACACTGAAATAATAATAATAATAATAATAATAATAATAATAATAATAATAATAATAATAATATAAAGTCTCAGACGGCGTACTAAGCACATGTAACGGTTCTGATTGTTCGGCAAAATTAATAAGTTTATCCGTAAAGGTATTGGAAGTTGAAGGTTCCTCAGGTGTATACAGTGTGTCCCATTTAGAGGTGCCACCATTGGGATCTCGAGAACTATAAGCGATACGATGTCGGTTAAATGGAACTTTTTATGCGCCTTTGGAAAGCCATCTCAGATGTGCTTTTATTTTTCCAAAAATTCTCATAGGGCACTAGATAATGACGAAAAACTGAATATTGTTGATTGTTTCTTTCTCAAATAACTTCTAAACTATTAGTATTTGAGAAAAACATTTCAAATATAAAAGATAGATATTTTTATTAACTAACCAGTGGCGTACGAAATAAATTTTTATATCCGTAATTTTTTCAGATATAACACAAACTTATATTTTTTTAAATGGAACCCATATCTGATTTTAGTCTCAAAAAAAAAAAAAAAAAATATTTTTTTCTCTTTTCAACGATGTAAGGGTTATTAGGTTTTATATTTGTTTTGCCTTCAAAATTATTATTTTTTCCTTATTTTTTATTAAATTTACAATTATTTTGAAAATATTGGTAGATTTCTATTTGGAAATACTCCTTGTATTTAAATAATTTATTTCGTTAGAAAATTTTGCTCAAAATTCGTATCAAATTAATTATTATAATATTTTATATCAGGTCGCTCTTGGCTCATCATAGTGTAATTTGTAATTATGAGTCTAGAATAAAAATATTAAATAATAAAGGCATAAAACAAATTATTTTGATCAAATACAATATAATTAATAAAAATAATGTTTTTTTGGGAAATAATAAGAAAATTCAGGAAAATAAAGATTCAAAATTAAATTTTAAGAGCAAAACAAATATAAAACATAATAACCCTTACATCATTAAAAAGAGAAAAAAATATTGATTTTTTTGAGGCTAAAATCAGATATGGGTTCCATTTAAAAAAATATAAGTTTGTGTTATATCTCAAAAATTTACGGATATAAAAATTTATTTCGTACGCTACTGGTTAGTTAATAAAAATATCTATCTTTTATATGTGACACATTTTTCTTAATTACTAATAGTTTAGAAGTTATTTGAGAAAGAAAAAATCTACAATATTCAGTTTTTCGTCATTATCTAGTGCCCTATGAGAATTTTTGGAACGACAAAAGCACATCTGAGATGGCCTTACAAAGGCGCACAAAAAGTTCCATTTAACCGACATTGTATCTCTTATAGTTCTCGAGATCCGAATGGTGGCACTTCTAAATGGGACATACTGTATAGGACATTGAAATTCTCAGAAGACGTACTGAACAACAAATTTGACTGTTTTATCGTTACTGTTTCTCCACGAGTCAAAGTCTCAGAAGCCGTGCATCTGTAATGGTCAGGCCCGTATCCAGGATTTCATTTCGGAGGGGGTTCTGGTAATTATATTATTTTTCAAGGAGATTAACATGAGCAATTTTTTGCAGACTGTTATCCTTGTTTTGACTGATAACCATGGTTGTGGTATCAAAAGAAAGATAAAAAATTTCTGCATCAAATGACAAATTTAATAATTAATTTATGGGACTAAAATATTACATAATTTACATTTATTTGTTGTCATTTGATACAATCTTTCTACTGATACCACAACTACTGTTGTCCGTCAATACTGGGCGCAACAGTTTGCAAAAAAAAACTGATTTCCCATTTTAATCTTCTATGTACACCTTTAAAAAAACACCCGGTATACAATTCTCGGGGAAATAATAAAATAAAGAGAGTGTCTACTGCACTGTCCAGACAGAGCAGCAAAAAAAAAAATAGTGAACCAAACCCAAAACAATACCTAACTGACAATTCTTAATTGGTAGACAGTGGTTTTTCGGTAGATGGGAGAAGTGGCCGCTAGAATTGTCCGCTAGATTCCGTTCAGGTGCGACAGTTCACAAATTTTTATTGCGGCTCTGTCTGGACAGTACAGTAGATACTTCCTAAAATAAAACAATATTTTGGCCTTTACGTATATCTTTATTTAATTGTAAATTGCAATTGTGAATGTTATACTCGCAGTTTGGGACGCGTGCTATGATAGCGCTAACTTCTTGGTTAGACTTCTTTAAATTTTTTAGTATTTTATATTACATTTCAGGGGGGGGGGGGTTGAACCCCCAAATCCCCCCCCTTGGATACGGCCTTGGTAATGGTTCTACTTGTTCGGCATTCGACAAAATAATATCTTTATCAGTAAAGGTCTTGGAAGTTGAAGGTTCTTCAGGCCTAGGTGGCACATTGAAATTCCCAGAAGACGTACAGAACAACAAGTCTGACTGTTTTGTCGTTGCTATTTCTCCACGAGTCAAACATTTATACATTACTGTAACAGATAATATATAATGGTGTTAACTGCTAGTGTGTAAAAACGATTACAGTTTCTGACAAATTGCGCACGAGAAATCAACTTACACCGTCGATGACTCGAAGAGCCACTCCGTGCGGGTGGGCAAGTTTGCCCCGCACAAAGGCGCCTGATCATGACGGGCGTCAATTCAAGATAATTACTATTTTGTTAATTTGTTTGCATTAGAGCTCTAATTATAAGTTATAAGTATCCTAACAAACCGATATTTTTCTAGCATTGTTATATTGAAATAATAATATTTTGGTTATAGCTCAAGAATATTAATTACAAGAATGAATCCAACAATGAATTTAGTACAAAAAAAGTAAAGTAAATGTCCCGCTAAACGGATAATTTTCTGGCATTGTTATGCTGCAAGCTATAACTGTAAAATTGTTGATTACAACAAACGATTTTGATTATAACATAACCATATTGATTACAAGAATGAATCTAACAAAGAAACTTTCATCAATATTTTAAATCTAACATTTTTCGAAGATTCAAAAGTATTTTAGTTTAAACTTGAAAGTGCGTGTTAATTTGCAAATGTACATTACGAGGAGGCGCTGATATATAAATTTGCACAAAGGCGCCTTTTATCCACGGAGCGGCAATAAATGCGGCGCGACAGTTGTATTTTTCTGGCCACTCACGAAAACATTTAAACGTTTTATTTATAATTTTATTGAACAAAAATTTTTGAATAGTAAAATAGCGTGCGCATAAGAAACATTATACATAAGTTGCTTACCAAAAGAATGCTGCTTTATTGTAGGAATAACTCCATGGTTTAATTTTTTGAGATCCGGAGGCCGAATACATTTTTCTTCAAAATGTAATCCACACACTTTTATATGGAACCGAATACACAGTGCTTTGTCCATAAATTCTGGAATACCCATATCCGAAGTTCATTGATCCAAAACAATCATGTCTCTTGGCAAAGAAAAAAAACAAGCTCTTTATTATCCCTGCTGTTGCTTTTACAGCCAGGAACAACGCAATACATTGTTCTCATGTTCTGAAATTATAAATTTTGCATTATTTTCATTTTCATGAAAGTCGTTTGGGGTTGATTAATAAAATAAAAATTAAGTTACATACCTTATAAATGTGATTGAAAGATGCACAAAAGCAAAAACCAACACACCAAACACTCTATTAAGAAGCTTCGATTTTAACACCGTCGTTAAATGTCAAGTCAAATCACCAACCAAAAAACAAATGTGTTAACACACGCACTTTTTCCGCCGCCATCTCTGGAGATATTGCAGAAACTATTTGCTAATGTGCTGCCATCTGCCGGTGATTCCAAAGCTATACTCTCTCTTACTCTCTACCTCCCCTGCTCCACAAGTTCTTTAATCACAAAAAATCCATCAGAAATGCCGCCAATCTGGTTAATGAAATGGAACATTTTTTGACATTTAGAAACTTCTTCATACAATGAAAAATAGATATAATGAGAATTATATGTGTGCAGAAGACATGTTAAAATGTAAGAAAAAACAATATTTGGGTAATGTTCTGCAAGATTTTGTTATAAAACGAAGCGAAGTGCAATACAATACTTATATAGCTTAATATGGAAATGGCACGTTTTAAGTTTAATGGCGATATCTGCGATAAAGCAGATTGGCACACCCAGAAATGGGTAATATGCCGTGAAATGGCGAGAGGTCTTGTGCTGGCCACAACAGATTTTTTTATTTAATATTTTAATTATTATTAATTTTATTATTATTATTATTATTATTATTATTATTATTATTATTATTATTATTATTATTATTATTATTATTATTATTATTACTTTAAAACAGTTCAAAGTCAAATACAAATGTTCTAAGTTATCAAAATTAACCTTAAATTTTTGGAATTTCTGCTAGTTCTGCGCAAATAAGAAGTTCGTTTTCTATCTGGTACTTAAATCATACATCAGAATATGACAGAATACACTATATTTTAGGTTATACAAGCTTTTGAAAGGCTTCCGTGGTGCCCTTTCCTACGCAGTCAATCTGCCGTATAGAAGTTATACAAATTACTGTAAAATAGTCTAAATACACTTATTTTGCTTACAAAACACATTATGAAGCGATTTGGAGACACTGTATAAAAATCAGTTTTTTCATCAAGATTTCAAAGTTTCTCGGTGTAAAACAAATTTTCTAAGTACAACTTTTGGGATACAGTTTTTTCCTTATATTATGATAAAATATGAAAGTTTATGGCATAATATGACAGATTACACTATATTTTAGTGTACACAAACTTTTGTAGGGCTTCCGTGGTGCCCTTTCCTACGCACTCAAACTACCGTATTGAAGTTATACAAATTACTGTAAAACAGTCTAAATACACTTATTTCGCCTAGAAAACACATCATGAAACGATTAGGAGACACTTTATGAATATCAGTTTGTTCATCAAGTTTTCAAAGTTTCTCGGTGTAAATCAAAATTAAACAACAATGAAAATGATGATAACGAAATGGTACATTGCCTTGCACCGCTGGCGCACACCCACACAAAGCCCTACAAACCCAAACATATCCAAAAATTATCAGAACTAGCTGCTTGTTCTGACAATCTGCTTTGTAAACATAATTCGCTAATATCATATATGTACCGTGACGGTCCAATACCAGCCGCCAACTTACTGTCACTCATTACTATCGCAGAAAGTGCACCACTTAATATCTTAAAAATACGTATCTAAAAAAAATATCCCAATATATATATATATATACAGAGAATCTTACAGACAGATAAATATATAAAACATGCATACATATAAGTTAAAAATGTACTATCGTATCAGTGTTATATTAAAGGTTTCTGCGGATTTTTAAGTGTATTTTATTAGAAAAGCCGAGTAGTTGGTTTTTTGTTGGGAATATAAGACCAGCCCTGATAAATACTATGCGACGTCTGTCATTGTCATATTTGTCCTACGTAGAAGCCTTTTAGGAGTATTGGTTAGTCACTTTCGTTATTTTATTGATATTTTCTTCATCGTGTCTCAGTCTAAATCGTAAAATGCCAATATACAAGACATACATTGCATCGAACTGAATCATATATTCAAATAATAAAACAATGCAATTAACAATTAAACGGTAACTATGGAAACTTTTAATTTCAACAATATTAATATTACCATTATTTAGAAACTATAGATACGAATTTCGTAAAGGAATACGTATCACGAAATATTTCGTTGCGAATATTTCACTTTATTCTGCGAATAAATATAAAGAAATGAGTATCTTTTTTGTATTTGTGGCAAGTAGTATTGCATCAATTATAATTGGTGCTCTCATTGCCATTGCTCTGGGTCTCCACTATTTTCAACCCGATATCGATGATATGACATCGAATAGTCGACATTATTTTGACGTCGACTGGGAAAAGAAAATAGGGCCTGAGCACCCGAGGCACGTTTTACTTCTCCAATATCTGAAAGCAGGTATGGTGCCAAGCCCACCTGCACAAGAAGGATATTGGATTGAAGATGAAACGTCCTAATTCAAAATTAAAATGAAAACTAATTTTGGCCCATATAATTATTTTTTAATAACATATGATATTCATTTCCAAATCTCGAGTTCCATTTAATTTACATATGACTAGTAGTAATACAGAAATAATGTCCTGGTGTATTAAGTTACACATCATGGATGTGCTTGTGGGCTACACATGACATCAACCTATAAACGGTTGTAAATGTCGTTAGAGTGTAGATGCTACTAATGTAAATTAACAATGGATTTAACTCTGCCTGCAGGGGTGTTTAATATAAATATCCCCTGTTGCCGGTCCCAAACCCGGATAAAAGAGGAGGGTTGGGCATAGGGCTAATCACCCTATCCCGTAAAAGAACACTGATTAGGAAGCTTAGGGATCAACCTCGGACAAGGCGGAAATAAAAGATAATGTAAAGGAAAATGGATATCCAATTCCGCAACTGGCATATATTTACATATATATATATATATATATATATATATATATATATACAGAGAATCTTACAGACAGATAAATAAATAAAACATGCATACATATAAGTCAAAAATGTACTATCGTATCAGTGTTATATTAAGGGTTTCTGCGGATTTTTAAGTGTATTTTATTAGAAAAGCCGAGTAGTTGGTTTTCTGTTGGGAATATAAGACCAGCCCTGATAAATACTATGCGACGTCTGTCATTGTCATATTTGTCCTACGTAGAAGCCTTTTAGGAGTATTGGTTAGTCACTTTCGTTATTTTATTGATATTTTCTTCATCGTGTCTCAGTGTAAATCGTAAAATGCCAATATACAAGACATACATTGCATAGAACTGAATCATATATTCAAATAATAAAACAATGCAATTAACAATTAAACGGTAACTATAGAAACTTTTAATTTCAACAATATTAATATTACCATTATTTAGAAACTATAGATACGAATTTCGTAAAGGAATACGTATCACGAAATATTTCGTTGCGAATATTTCACTTTATTCTACGAATAAATATAAAGAAATGAGTATCTTTTTTGTATTTGTGGCAAGTAGTATTGCATCAATTATAATTGGTGCTCTCATTGCCATTGCTCTGGGGCTCCACTATTTTCAACCCGATATCGATGATATGACATCGAATAGTCGAAATTATTTTGACGTCGACTGGGAAAAGAAAATAGGGCCTGAGCACCCGAGGCACGTTTTACTTCTCCAATATCTGAAAGCAGGTATGGTGCCAAACCCACCTGCACAAAAAGGATATTGGATTGAAGATGAAACGTCCTAATTCAAAATTAAAATGAAAACTAATTTTGGCCCGTATAATTATTTTTTAATAACATATGATATTCATTTCCAAATCTTGAGTTCCATTTAATTTACATATGACTAGTAGTAATACAGAAATAATGTCCTGGTGTATTAAGTTACACATCATGGATGTGCTTGTGGGCTACACATGACATCAACCTATAAACGGTTGTAAATGTCGTTAGAGTGTAGATGCTACTAATGTAAATTAATAATGGATTTAACTCTGCCTGCAGGGGTGTTTAATATAAATATCCCCTGTTGCCGGTCCCAAGCCCGGATAAAAGAGGCGGGTTGGGCCTAGGGCTAATCACCCTATCCCGTAAAAGAACATTGATTAGGAAGCTTAGGGATCAACCTCGGACAAGGCGGAAATAAAAGATAATGTAAAGGAAAATGGATATCCAAATCCGCAACTGGCATATATTTACATATATATATATATATATATATATATATATATATATATATATATATATATATATATATATATATATATGTATGTATTCAGCATGGGAAACTAAACAATGTAACATGGCAGGAAGATAATTGTTTAATTATTATTATTATTATTAATAATAATAATAATAATATTACTTTAAAACAATTAAAAGTCAAATGGAAATGTTCTCAGTTGTAAAAATTAAACTTGGAACTATTACGAATTCCCGCTAGGTCTGCGAAAATAGGAAAATCGTTTTCTGTCTGGTACTTATATCACACACCTTTCAAATACCGAATGTCGGTTGAGCGATCGAAAATATTGATGCACATATCTCATAACTTACAACGTAAACAAACACTGATTACGAAGCCTAAGGATCAACCTCTGACAGGCCAGAAATAATAAATAAGGCAAAGAAAAATGGATATCCCAATCGGCACCAGGAATAAATAAATAAATAAATATATATATTCAGCATAAGAAACTAAACAAAGTAACATGGCAGTCCCCGGATATTACTAAAGGAAATAAAATAGACCATGTACTTTATTTGTAAAAAATATCTCATCAGTCCTAGATGTAAGATCATAGAGGTAGCAACAATGACTCGGACCACTATTTGGTTAAAACAAAAATTGAAATTCTATACATATATGTTGTCTACAGAAAATATTTTTACCTCTCGCTAAGAGAGGTATTGGATTCATGCTAAAATTCGCATATCCAGATTTTATTGAATAAGCACGATTTAAGGTCCCTACAAGCCGATTATAACTTTTTTAAAATGATGTCTGTGTGTGTTAGTGTGTGAATGTGTGTATGTGTGTATGTGTTTGTGTGTGTGTGTGTGTGTGTGTGTGTGTATGTATGTCTGGATGTTGTAGTCACGATTCCTCAAAAACTATGAGACTTAAAAAATATTTAACTGCAGTTTCCTCAATCTGACATTCCTGGAAAGAGCTGAAAAGGTTTTGGTAACAATTGAACAATTGGAAGTAGTAGTTTCTTAGAAAAGCTCCATGTTATTTGAAAAGATAGAAGTGCGGGGAGCGAGGGTGGGTGGGGGTTTGGTCAGCAGAGACCTCCGACGGAGATTCCAAAACTCAAGTTGGTAATGAGGGTAGCATGCATCTATTCTGTAATGCGGGCAGCATGCATCTCTTTTGTAATGCGGGCAGCATGCATCTTTTGAATTTAAATATTTAAAAGATTGTAAGTAAATTCAACGTTTCTTTCGCAAACATTCGAAGACATTTTTGATATTAAATTGAATATCAAACATGTTTTCGATATTATATGAAAGAAATATGTAGTTTATTTGGTTTTTACAGATAATATTAGGATATATGAGTTATTAAATTTTACACACGTCATAATTATATGTAAATTTATTACAGCAGCAAATAATAATAAAAGTGTTTACAAATTATAACACTGAAATAATAATAATAATAATAATAATAATAATAATAATAATAATAATAATATAAAGTCTCAGACGGCGTACTAAGCACATGTAACGGTTCTGATTGTTCGGCAAAATTAATAAGTTTATCCGTAAAGGTATTGGAAGTTGAAGGTTCCTCAGGTGTATACAGTGTGTCCCATTTAGAGGTGCCACCATTGGGATCTCGAGAACTATAAGCGATACGATGTCGGTTAAATGGAACTTTTTATGCGCCTTTGGAAAGCCATCTCAGATGTGCTTTTATTTTTCCAAAAATTCTCATAGGGCACTAGATAATGACGAAAAACTGAATATTGTTGATTGTTTCTTTCTCAAATAACTTCTAAACTATTAGTATTTGAGAAAAACATTTCAAATATAAAAGATAGATATTTTTATTAACTAACCAGTGGCGTACGAAATAAATTTTTATATCCGTAATTTTTTCAGATATAACACAAACTTATATTTTTTTAAATGGAACCCATATCTGATTTTAGTCTCAAAAAAAAAAATATTTTTTTCTCTTTTCAACGATGTAAGGGTTATTAGGTTTTATATTTGTTTTGCCTTCAAAATTATTATTTTTTCCTTATTTTTTATTAAATTTACAATTATTTTGAAAATATTGGTAGATTTCTATTTGGAAATACTCCTTGTATTTAAATAATTTATTTCGTTAGAAAATTTTGTTCAAAATTCGTATCAAATTAATTGTTATAATATTTTATATCAGGTCGCTCTTGGCTCATCATAGTGTAATTTGTAATTATGAGTCTAGAATGAAAATATTAAATAATAAAGGCATAAAACAAATTATTTTGATCAAATACAATATAATTAATAAAAATAATGTTTTTTTGGGAAATAATAAGAAAATTCAGGAAAATAAAGATTCAAAATTAAATTTTAAGAGTAAAACAAATATAAAACATAATAACCCTTACATCATTAAAAAGAGAAAAAAATATTGATTTTTTTGAGGCTAAAATCAGATATGGGTTCCATTTAAAAAAATATAAGTTTGTGTTATATCTCGAAAATTTACGGATATAAAAATTTATTTCGTACGCTACTGGTCAGTTAATAAAAATATCTATCTTTTATATGTGACACATTTTTCTTAATTACTAATAGTTTAGAAGTTATTTGAGAAAGAAAAAATCTACAATATTCAGTTTTTCGTCATTATCTAGTGCCCTATGAGAATTTTTGGAACAACAAAAGCACATCTGAGATGGCCTTACAAAGGCGCACAAAAAGTTCCATTTAACCGACATTGTATCTCTTATAGTTCTCGAGATCCGAATGGTGGCACTTCTAAATGGAACATACTGTATAGGACATTGAAATTCTCAGAAGACGTACTGAACAACAAATTTGACTGTTTTATCGTTACTGTTTCTCCACGAGTCAAAGTCTCAGAAGCCGTGCATCTGTAATGGTTCTACTTGTTCGGCATTCGACAAAATTAATATCTTTATCAGTAAAGGTCTTGGAAGTTGAAGGTTCTTCAGGCCTAGGTGGCACATTGAAATTCCCAGAAGACGTACAGAACAACAAGTCTGACTGTTTTGTCGTTGCTATTTCTCCACGAGTCAAACATTTATACATTCCTGTAACAGATAATATATAATGGTGTTAACTTCTAGTGTGTAAAAACGATTACAGTTTCTGACAAATTGCGCACGAGAAATCAACTTACACCGTCGATGACTCGGAGAGCCACTCCGTGCGGGTGGGCAAGTTTGCCCCGCACAAAGGCGCCTGATCATGACGGGCGTCAATTCAAGATAATTACTATTTTGTTAATTTGTTTGCATTAGAGCTCTAATTATAAGTTATAAGTATCCTAACAAACCGATATTTTTCTAGCATTGTTATATTGAAATAATAATATTTTGGTTATAGCTCAAGAATATTAATTACAAGAATAAATCCAACAATGAATTTAGTACAAAAAAAGTAAAGTAAATGTCCCGCTAAACGGATAATTTTCTGGCATTGTTATGCTGCAAGCTATAACTGTAAAATTGTTGATTACAACAAACGATTTTGATTATAACATAACCATATTGATTACAAGAATGAATCTAACAAAGAAACTTTCATCAATATTTTAAATCTAACATTTTTCGAAGATTCAAAAGTATTTTAGTTTAAACTTGAAAGTGCGTGTTAATTTGCAAATGTACATTACGGGGAGGCGCTGATATATAAATTTGCACAAAGGCGCCTTTTATCCACGGAGCGGCAATAAATGCGGCGCGACAGTTGTATTTTTCTGGCCACTCACGAAAACATTTAAACGTTTTATTTATCATTTTATTGAACAAAAATTTTTGAATAGTAAAATAGCGTGCGCATAAGAAACATTATACATAAGTTGCTTACCAAAAGAATTCTGCTTTATTGTAGGAATAACTCCACGGTTTAATTTTTTGAGACCCGGAGGCCGAATACATTTTTCTTCAAAATGTAATCCACACACTTTTATATGGAACCGAATACACAGTGCTTTGTCCATAAATTCTGGAATACCCATATCCGAAGTTCATTGATCCAAAACAATCATGTCTCTTGGCAAAGAAAAAAAACAAGCTCTTCATTATCCCTGCTGTTGCTTTTACAGCCAGGAACAACACAATACATTGTTTTCATTTTCTGAAATTATAAATTTTGCATTATTTTCATTTTCATGAAAGTCGTTTGGGGTTGATTAATAAAATAAAAATTAAGTTACATACCTTATAAATGTGATTGAAAGATGCACAAAAGCAAAAACCAACACACCAAACACTCTATTAAGAAGCTTCGATTTTAACACCGTCATTAAATGTCAAGTCAAATCACCAACCAAAAAACAAATGTGTTAACACACGCACTTTTTCCGCCGCCATCTCTGGAGATATTGCAGAAACTATTTGCTAATGTGCTGCCATCTGCCGGTGATTCCAAAGCTATACTCTCTCTTACTCTCTACCTCCCCTGCTCCACAAGTTCTTTAATCACAAAAAATCCTATACGCTGTCAGGGGGATGATGACACATGTCATTGTCAAATATCAACAGTTTTAGTGACATTCTGATAGCTTTTTCTGGGAAGTATATTTAACTTTTCTTATTGTTTTATTAATTAAATATTTAAAATTATAGGTAAAATTGTGGTAAAATGCATAAATGAAATGGAACATTTTTTGACATTTAGAAACTTCTTCATACAATGAAAAATAGATATAATTAGAATTATATGTGTGCAGAAGACATGTTAAATGTAAGAAAAAGCAATATTTGGGTAATGTTCTGCAAGATTTTGTTATAAAACGACGGTTCGAAAGCGAAGTGCAATACAATACTTATATAGCCTAATATGGAAATGGCACGTTTTAAGTTTAATGGCGATATCTGCGATAAAGCAGATTGGCACACCCAGAAATGCGTAATATGCCGTGAAATGGCGAGAGGTCTTGTGCTGGCCACAACTGATTTTTTTATTTAATATTTTAATTATTATTAATTTTATTATTATTATTATTATTATTATTATTACTTTAAAACAGTTCAAAGTCAAATACAAATGTTCTAAGTTATCAAAATTAACCTTAAATTTTTGGAATTTCTGCTAGTTCTGCTCAAATAAGAAGTTCGTTTTCTATCTGGTACTTAAATCATACATCAGAATATGACAGAATACACTATATTTTAAGTTATACAAGCTTTTGAAAGGCTTCCGTGGTGCCCTTTCCTACGCAGTCAATCTGCCGTATAGAAGTTATACAAATTACTGTAAAATAGTCTAAATACACTTATTTTGCTTACAAAACACATTATGAAGCGATTTGGAGACACTGTATAAAAATCAGTTTTTTCATCATGATTTCAAAGTTTCTCGGTGTAAAACAAATTTTCTAAGTACAACTTTTGGGATACAGTTTTTTCCTTATATTATGATAAAATATGAAAGTTTATGGCATAATATGACAGATTACACTATATTTTAGTGTACACAAGCTTTTGTAGGGCTTCCGTGGTGCCCTTTCCTACGCAGTCAAACTACCGTATTGAATTACTGTAAAACAGTCTAAATACACTTATTTCGCCTAGAAAACACATCATGAAACGATTAGGAGACACTTTATGAATATCAGTTTGTTCATCAAGTTTTCAAAGTTTCTCGGTGTAAATCAAAATGAAACAACAATGAAAATGATGATAACGAAATGGTACATTGCCTTGCACCGCTGGTGCACACCCACACAAAGCCCTACAAACCCAAACATATCCAAAAATTATCAGAACTAGCTGCTTTTTCTGACAATCTGCTTTGTAAACATAATTCGCTAATATCATATATGTACCGTGACGGTCCAATACCAGCCGTCAACTTACTGTCACTCATTACTATCGTAGAAAATGCACCACTTAATATCTTAAAAATAAGTATCTAAAAAAATATCCAAATATATATATATATATATATATATATATATATATATATATATATATATATATATTTCGCTAATATTATATATGTACCGTGACGGTCCAATACCAGCCGCCAACTTACTGTCACTCATTACTATCGCAGAAAGTGCACCACTTAATATCTTAAAAATACGTATCTAAAAAAAAATATCCAAATATATATATACAGAGAATCTTACAGACAGATAAATAAATAAAACATGCATACATATAAGTTAAAAATGTACTATCGTATCAGTGTTATATTAAGGGTTTCTGCGGATTTTTAGGTGTATTTTATTAGAAAAGCCGAGTAGTTGGTTTTTTGTTGGGAATATAAGACCAGCCCTGATAAATACTATGCGACGTCTGTCATTGTCATATTTGTCCTACGTAGAAGCCTTTTAGGAGTATTGGTTAGTCACTTTCGTTATTTTATTGATATTTTCTTCATCGTGTCTCAGTCTAAATCGTAAAATGCCAATATACAAGACATACATTGCATCGAACTGAATCATATATTCAAATAATAAAACAATGCAATTAACAATTAAACGGTAACTATAGAAACTTTTAATTTCAACAATATTAATATTACCATTATTTAGAAACTATAGATCAGTGGCGGCTCAAGGCGTGAGCCACTTAGGCACTGGCTCAGGGCGCCTGGCTTATTGGGGCGCTCAAAAAATCTAAAAACTCTACTATACTGTACCTGTACGAGTATTATTAAATTTTGGAACCCTTTCAGAGTTAGTTTTGTTTTATTTTGTCGCCCACCACTCTGACATGTTTAAAATTAAGATAACGCGGTTTAAAAATTTGAATTCGGCATGAAATTTTTTTTATATCATGTATTACACAATTTTCTCAGATAAGTTATTCGCGATTTACTAACTACTTAAAACTCATGCAATTATTTAATAACTTAAATAGTATCTGTGAATCGACCTATTTCTCTTTCACTATTATCTACGTAATATTATTTATTTTTAATCGTGTCAAAATTTTGGATGAAAATATTGGAAATTTTCAGATGTTTAAAATATTAGAAGAATTTCATTAAATTAAAGTTACTCGCGAATCGCCCAACGATAAAAATCGTGTAATATTCATATGCGTTATAAAAATAATTTCATACCGAATTTAAATTTTTAAAACGCGTTGTCGTATCTTTAAACATGTTAGAGTGGCAGAAAATACATTGACAAAAGTAACTTTAAAATCATCGAAATATTACTTAATTCGATGCCACGACGAATGTTATAAGTATTAAAAGCTATTAGAGCAAATATTATGTAATATTGAAGTTTTTTGTGTATTTCAAATTTCTTTAAAAAATTGCAATTTTGGTTAATTATTTTTAAAGGTAACTCTTTCATAGTTCATCATAGGTAAAAAATGCAAGAATCTTTCTTGGATAAAAAAATGGCGAGCGCCAACTTCGTTCCCTCTAGAAAAGAGATATTATTAAAAACCTGATTTTGGTCGTCATTTTTCCAATATGGCGGAGGTCGCAAATTTAGCATTTTATTCAGGATATGAATTTATTAATGATGGGGGGGTGGAAGGGTAGGGGGCGCTCTAATCTAATTTGGCTCAGGGCGCCCATATATCTTGAGCCGGCCCTGATAGATACGAATTTCGTAAAGGAATACGTATCACGAAATATTTCGTTGCGAATATTTCACTTTATTCTACGAATAAATATAAAGAAATGAGTATCTTTTTTGTATTTGTGGCAAGTAGTATTGCATCAATTATAATTGGTGCTCTCATTGCCATTGCTCTGGGTCTCCACTATTTTCAACCCGATATCGATGATATGACATCGAATAGTCGAAATTATTTTGACGTCGACTGGGAAAAGAAAATAGGGCCTGAGCAACGAGGCACGTTTAACTTCTCCAATATCTGAAAGCAGGTATGGTGCCAAGCCCACCTGCACAAAAAGGATATTGGATTGAAGATGAAACGTCCTAATTCAAAATTAAAATGAAAACTAATTTTGGCCCATATAATTATTTTTTAATAACGTATGGTATTCATTTCCAAATCTCGAGTTCCATTTAATTTACATATGACTAGTAGTAATACAGAAATAATGTCCTGGTGTATTAAGTTACACATCATGGATGTGCTTGTGGGCTACACATGACATCAACTTATAAACGGTTGTAAATGTCGTTAGAGTGTAGATGCTACTAATGTAAATTAATAATTGATTTAACTCTGCCTGCAGGGGTGTTTTAATATAAATATCCCCTGTTGCCGGTCCCAAGCCCGGATAAAAGAGGCGGGTTGGGCCTAGGGCTAATCACCCTATCCGGTAAAAGAACATTGATTAGGAAGCTTAGGGATCAACCTCGGACAAGGCGGAAATAAAAGATAATGTAAAGGAAAATGGATATCCAAATCCGCAACTGGCATATATTTACATATATATGTATGTATTCAGCATGGGAAACTAAATAATGTAACATGGCAGGAAGATAATTGTTTAATTATTATTATTATTATTATTAATTTTATTATTATTAATAATAATAATAATAATATTACTTTAAAACAATTAAAAGTCAAATGGAAATGTTCTCAGTTGTAAAAATTAAACTTAGAACTATTACGAATTCCTGCTAGGTCTGCGAAAATAGGAAAATCGTTTTCTGTCTGGTACTTATATCACACACCTTTCAAATACCGAATGTCGGTTGAGCGATCGAAAATATTGATGCACATATCTCATAACTTACAACGTAAACAAACACTGATTACGAAGCCTAAGGATCAACCTCTGACAGGCCAGAAATAATAAATAAGGCAAAGAAAAATGGATATCCCAATCGGCACCAGGATTAAATAAATAAATAAATAAATAAATAAATAAATATATATATATATATATATATATATATATATATTCAGCATAAGAAACTAAACAAAGTAACATGGCAGTCCCCGGATATTACTAAAGGAAATAAAATAGACCATGTACTTTATTTGTAAAAATTATCTCATCAGTCCTAGATGTAAGATCATAGAGGTAGCAACAATGACTCGGACCACTATTTGGTTAAAACAAAAATTGAAATTCTATACATATATGTTGTCTACAGAAAATATTTTTACCTCTCGCTAAGAGAGGTATTGGATTCATGCTAAAATTCGCATATCCAGATTTTATTGAATAAGCACGATTTAAGGTCCCTACAAGCCGATTATAACTTTTTTAAAATGATGTCTGTGTGTGTTAGTGTGTGAATGTGTGTATGTGTTTGTGTGTGTGTGTGTGTGTGTGTGTATGTATGTCTGGATGTTGTAGTCACGATTCCTCAAAAACTATGAGACTTAAAAAATATTTAACTGCAGTTTCCTCAATCTGACATTCCTGGGAAGAGCTGAAAAGGTTTTGGTAACAATTGAACAATTGGAAGTAGTAGTTTCTTAGAAAAGCTCCATGTTATTTGAAAAGATAGAAGTGCGGGGAGCGAGGGTGGGTGGCGGTTTGGTCAGCAGAGACCTCCGACGGTGATTCCAAAACTCAAGTTGGTAATGAGGGTAGCATGCATCTATTCTGTAATGCGGGCAGCATGCATCTCTTTTGTAATGCGGGCAGCATGCATCTTTTGAATTTAAATATTTAAAAGATTGTAAGTAAATTCAACGTTTCTTTCGCAAACATTCGAAAACATTTTTGATATTAAATTGAATATCAAACATGTTTTCGATATTATATGAAAGAAATATGTAGTTTATTTGGTTTTTACAGATAATATTAGGATATATGGGTTATTAAATTTTACACACGTCATAAATATTTGTAAATTTATTACAGCAGCAAATAATAATAAAAGTGTTTACAAATTATAACACTGAAATAATAATAATAATAATAAAAATAATAATAATAATAATAAAAATAATATAAAGTCTCAGACGGCGTACTAAGCACATGTAACGGTTCTGATTGTTCGGCAAAATTAATAAGTTTATCCGTAAAGGTATTGGAAGTTGAAGGTTCCTCAGGTGTATACAGTGTGTCCCATTTAGAGGTGCCACCATTGGGATCTCGAGAACTATAAGCGATACGATGTCGGTTAAATGGAACTTTTTATGCGCCTTTGGAGGGCCATCTCAGATGTGCTTTTATTTTTCCAAAAATTCTCATAGGGCACTAGATAATGACGAAAAACTGAATATTGTTGATTGTTTCTTTTTCAAATAACTTCTAAACTATTAGTATTTGAGAAAAACATATCAAATATAAAAGATAGATATTTTTATTAACTAACCAGTGGCGTACGAAATAAATTTTTATATCCGTAATTTTTTCAGATATAACACAAACTTATATTTTTTAAATGGAACCCATATCTGATTTTAGTCTCAAAAAAAAAATATATTTTTTTCTCTTTTCAACGATGTAAGGGTTATTAGGTTTTATATTTGTTTTGCCTTCAAAATTATTATTTTTTCCTTATTTTTTATTAAATTTACAATTATTTGGAAAATATTGGTAGATTTCTATTTGGAATTACTCCTTGTATTTAAATAATTTATTTCGTTAGAAAATTTTGCTCAAAATTCGTATCAAATTAATTATTATAATATTTTATATCAGGTCGCTCTTGGCTCATCATAGTGTAATTTGTAATTATGAGTCTAGAATGAAAATATTAAATAATAAAGGCATAAAACAAATTATTTTGATCAAATACAATATAATTAATAAAAATAATGTTTTTTTGGGAAATAATAAGAAAATTCAGGAAAATAAAGATAAAAATTAAATTTTAAGAGCAAAACAAATATAAAACATAATAACCCTTACATCATTAAAAAGAGAAAAAAATATTGATTTTTTTGAGGCTAAAATCAGATATGGGTTCCATTTAAAAAAATATAAGTTTGTGTTATATCTCGAAAATTTACGGATATAAAAATTTATTTCGTGCGCCACTGGTTAGTTAATAAAAATATCTATCTTTTATATGTGACTAGAGATTCACGGGCTTGGCTTGAAGCTTGAAAGCTTGGCTTGGCTTGGTTTGAAAAAGCTTGAAAAATCAAACCAAGCCTGTCTTTCAAAAAAGCTTGATTTTTCAAGCCAAGCCAAGCTTCTGTTTTATCAAGCCCAAGCCAAACCAAGCCTAACATTAAAAAAAGCTTGAATTTTCAAGCCAAGCCAAGCCTTTGACTGTCAAGTAGCTTGGCTTGAAAACAAGCTTTTTCAAGCTTTTCATAAAATTATTGTGGAGTCCGACAAGAACGTAATTTGCAAACTTCTGAGAATTGGGGTTCCGAAAAGGACCAGCTTCACTACCTGTCAGTTTATTTAGTTTACAAAATTTGTAAAGAGGATTATTATTAAACACTGTCTACTCAAATAATAATAACATTGCAAGTAGTATAAGGTGTAGCAATAAAATAACGAGATTTTTATTTTTCCGGCTTCCCTGTAAATTTGGTAACATTGCAGGCTATGTCATATTAATTTGTCATCTTCCCTCCATTCACTGTCAAAATTTCATGAATATTAGGCAAACCGTTCGGTAGTAGCCTTTGATTGAAATTAACTATTTTCCCGTACTCCGTCGGAATTATGTTGTGTCAATACGAAATTCTGTGTGAAACTTCAAAAATCCGCTGCAGAAATGTACGAATTGTTGAAGAATGTTAGTGATGAGGGTCTACCTAGTTTTCGAGCAATTTAGAAGATTTAAAGAAGGAAGAAAAGAGATCGGAGACGATTAGCGCTTCGGCCGTGCACTGACATTGTTTTTTCGAAATGCGAGTGTTTGTTCACATGGACTGGGTGCCTGAGGGGCATTTCGTTAACCATGCATATTACAAGAAGGTTTTGATAACCCTTCATGCACGGGTGAGAAGAAAAGAAAAAGGGCTGACATGTGATGGATTCTCCACGAAGACAACGCGCCGGAACAAAACGCCCTGTCGGCAAGACATTTTTGACGAAATGCAAAATCACCGTGTTGGTACATCACCCGTACTTACCTGACCTAGTGCCATATGACTTGCTTTAATTCCCAAATTATAATTCTACGTTAAAAGGCACTAAATTCGGGGCCGCGATGTAGCTATAGAAAAGCGGCAGAGCTTATGGACAACCTAACAAAAAAGGCCTGCAGGCATTGCTTCCAACATTGGAATATTCGCATCGGGCGGTATAGGGTTCGGGGAGGAGAGTACATTGAAGGTGGCAATATTTGTTTTGTATAATTTTATACATTGTCAATGTTCTAAGATCAATTTTGTTATTTAATTGCCACACCTCGTATTAATATAAAATACGAAGAAATGTGTGTAAGTACAACACAAAATTTATTGCAAATATCAATCATTACATATAGAAATATTCAATATTTTTATTAAATATTTATTAAGTTAAAAGTACTTTGAATAAAATCTAATTAATTAAATCATTACGTAACTGGAATAAATTATAAACACAAATCTTTAATAAAATAAACTTTTTAAATTTATCTCATTGTACTTAATTTTAAACACCTACCAAACAACAAATATTAAATATTTATGACCATTGTAATGCTACAAATTGATAATTTTGGTTCAAAATGAAAGGAATAATATCACTTAAGATATTATGACATGTTTCATAAGATTTCAGTCGCAGAATCAACCTCTCAGTCATTTATCAGAGACTGGGTCACTCAGCCAGAACCACAGACGCGTTTCGCTCTTATTGGAGCTCTACAATGTGGTGTACTGACGCGTCTAGAAGGCAGTAAGGCTAAGCGAACAGATGAGAGGCTAGTTCAGAGACTGAAATCTTGTGAAACATGTCAAGTGATATTTTTAAATATCTTAATTTAACCAAGTGTGACCATCATAATGAACTTTATTGTACTTTTATTATTAATATCACTTAACACCGAAAAGTAATTTGGGTGAAAGATTGCGTATGATGATTATGATAAATATTATAGTTATATTTTGTTAAATAGTTCGCAAATGTTGAGTCATATTTTTGGTAGCAAAGAATTTACAATGCTTTGTTATTCTACTATTTCCACATCGTAGGAAAGAGAAAGTTTCTGTTTGTAAACATATATTTCAATACTATTCATAGCAAAATCCCTAATCTACCCCTAATAAACTGATTTTGTCTGTGGGTTTAAAATAGACAACAAAAGAAAGAGTGAGTATTTCAAGGAAATTCCCATCTGTATAGGGTTTTATGATTACCAGATGTATTTGAAGTAAAAGAAATAGGTTGACCGTTACATTCCATTATGAAATTCCAAAAATATGTATTTAAACACTGTTCTACCGTAAGTCGTAATTTTCTGTCTCCGGGGTCTTGAGTTTTTTTTAATTATGCAAAATGAGTATGAACGAGTTTTAATAGTTTATTAGAAGGTTATTTCGTCATGTTACCAAAATACAATAAAGTCAAACTAATGTATAAACATAAACCTATAATGAATGAATGGAGTAAATAAAATTTATAAAAGTAACATAAAAATTGCAGGGTTAAAACTCGAAAATAAAATTCTAAATATCAATAAACATTAAAATTTGTAAAATATTTTTATTTGTCGTTATTAGAAAAATATTTATCTATGTGTATACGATTATGCTTTTAATAAAAAATAATAAATTATGTTGATCGTTTACTGTCAAATATAAAAATCAATTAAATGTTCATATCAATATTGTCATATTTTACCGTCTTATTTCATCTTTACACATAGTTATTCTTCAGTATTACCAGAATGAATTTATGTAAAACTAAACATGGTACAATGGTATTACAAAACATTTATATATCGATATATCGGATATATCGGTATTAATTTCACATCGAATATCAATATTCAAATCTTGATACCGAACTAATAGTTTAATTTCACATATCAATACCTTTATATTACTTAATATACTGTACAAATAAATGACATGAAATAAAACTATCATATTATGTGCGTGCGTAAATAAGTTCGCGCATGAGCATTTACAAAGCTTGAAAGCTTGAAAAAGCTTGAAAAGGCTTGAAAAAGCTTGAAATAGCTTGATAAAGCTTGAAAATCAAACCAAGCCTAAAAATTTAAAAGCTTGAAATTTTCAAGCCAAGCCAAGCCTCGTGTCCATCAAGCCCAAGCCAAGGCAAGCCCAACATTAAAAAATCTGTTGTGGCCAGCACAAGACCTTCCGTCAATTCCATGTATTTTGTACAAATCCCATACCAAAAGGTCCTTGGAACAGATTCTATATAATATCATGTAAAATCGAACAGGAACACATACTATTTTTTACAAATTCCATACCAAAAGTTCATTTGAAAAGGTTCTATAAATCCAATAAAATTATAACATAAGCTACACTAAGTAATGTCCTTCCATCTTCTCTTTGGCCTTTCTCTGCGTGTCACTTGCGAGTAACACTATGACATACCAATTTTAGATTCTATACTTTTTTCCATATTTGGTTTTGCACTTGCAACTGACATCTGTCAATTAAATTTTTTTGAATAATTATGTCAGCTGTTTCCATGATAAATAACAAAGCTGACTAATTTTTGAAAATTAATTTCTTTATAATGCTTTAACTCTACATCTATTGAATATGAAGGAAAATGAATAATCAAACCATATAGAGAAGAGTATTTTCTTTAATAAATATAAAAACAAAATGTCAAAAAATAATATTTAACTGCGTTTTTTTAAGAAAAACTGTTAAAAACTTTAAATAAGGGTACTTCCGGTGGATCAGTTATAACCAAAATCTAATCAACTCTTCATATGGATGTACAGAAGAGGAATACGAAAGAATTATAATTTTTAGAATTATAGTATTGGAGTTATCGTCGGAGAAAAATTTGTCACACACGGACACACATACACACACACACACACGGACACACACACACACACACATACATACAGACATCATCTTAAAAATAGTAAATTCGTATTGTAGGGACCCTAAAACGTGCTTATTCATTAAAAACTCACCACCGAATTTTTTGACCAAAGACAATACCTTCCTTACCTAAAGGTGACGGAAGGTAAAAAAGCTTGAATTTTCAAGCCAAGCCAAGCTTTTTTATTTCAAGCCAAGTAGCTTGGCTTGGTGAATCCCTATATGTGACACATTTTTCTTAATTACTAATAGTTTAGAAGTTATTTATGAAAGAAAAAATCTACAATATTCAGTTTTTCGTCATTATCTAGTGCCCTATGAGAATTTTTGGAACAACAAAAGCACATCTGAGATGTCCTTACAAAGGCGCACAAAAAGTCATTTAACCGACATTGTATCTCTTATAGTTCTCGAGATCCGAATGGTGGCACTTCTAAATGGGACATACTGTATAGGACATTGAAATTCTCAGAAGACGTACTGAACAACAAATTTGACTGTTTTATCGTTACTGTTTCTCCACGAGTCAAAGTCTCAGAAGCCGTGCATCTGTAATGGTTCTACTTGTTCGGCATTCGACAAAATTAATATCTTTATCAGTAAAGGTCTTGGAAGTTGAAGGTTCTTCAGGCCTAGGTGGCACATTGAAATTCCCAGAAGACGTACTGAACAACAAGTCTGACTGTTCTGTCGTTGCTATTTCTCCACGAGTCAAACATTTATACATTCCTGTAACAGATAATATGTAATGGTGTTAACTGCTAGTGTGTAAAAACGATTACAGTTTCTGACAAATTGCGCACGAGAAATCAACTTACACCGTCGATGACTCGAAGAGCCACTCCGTGCGGGTGGGCAAGTTTGCCCCGCACAAAGGCGCCTGATCATGACGGGCGTCAATTCAAGATAATTACTATTTTGTTAATTTGTTTGCATTAGAGCTCTAATTATAAGTTATAAGTATCCTAACAAACCGATATTTTTCTAGCATTGTTATATTGAAATAATAATATTTTGGTTATAGCTCAAGAATATTAATTACAAGAATGAATCCAACAATGAATTTAGTACAAAAAAAGTAAAGTAAATGTCCCGCTAAACGGATAATTTTCTGGCATTGTTATGCTGCAAGCTATAACTGTAAAATTGTTGATTACAACAAACGATTTTGATTATAACATAACCATATTGATTACAAGAATGAATCTAACAAAGAAACTTTCATCAATATTTTAAATCTAACATTTTTCGAAGATTCAAAAGTATTTTAGTTTAAACTTGAAAGTGCGTGTTAATTTGCAAATGTACATTACGGGGAGGCGCTGATATATAAATTTGCACAAAGGCGCCTTTTACCCACGGAGCGGCAATAAATGCGGCGCGACAGTTGTATTTTTCTGGCCACTCACGAAAACATTTAAACGTTTTATTTATAATTTTATTGAACACAAATTTTTGAATAGTGAAATAGCGTGCGCATAAGAAACATTATACATAAGTTGCTTACCAAAAGAATGCTGCTTTATTGTAGGAATAACTCCATGGTTTAATTTTTTGAGATCCGGAGGCCGAATACATTTTTCTTCAAAATGTAATCCACACACTTTTATATGGAACCGAATACACAGTGCTTTGTCCATAAATTCTGGAATACCCATATCCGAAGTTCATTGATCCAAAACAATCATGTCTCTTGGCAAAGAAAAAAACAAGCTCTTTATTATCCCTGCTGTTGCTTTTACAGCCAGGAACAACACAATACATTGTTCTCATTTTCTGAAATTATAAATTTTGCATTATTTTCATTTTTATAAAAGTCCTTTGGGGTTGATTAATGAAAGTGCAGATAATTAATACTGACACTGAAATACAGGAAAGACAAAACGAAGAAATAGAAGACATAAATGAAGAAATAGAAATAGAAGATGTAAGCAGTAATCATGAAGAAATAGAAGATAAAAGCGAAGAAATAGAACGTAAAAGCAGTGAAATACAATCTCCTGAATCACAAATAAATGAAAATACACGTAAAAGCAACAGACAAAGAAGATTACCAAATATATATAAAGATTACGACATGTGTTACATGGCAAAGGAATTAGATCAACCAACTTATGATGAAGTAATAAATGGACCAGAAAAGAATAACTGGAAAGAAGCAATTAAAAGAGAATTAGATGCATTGTATGAAAACAATACATGGACCGAAACAGAATTACCGAAAGGAAATCAAGCAATAGAAACTAAGTGGGTATTTAAAATAAAAAGAGGTTCGGAAGATGAAGCACAATACAAAGTTCGACTTCTTGTGAGAGGATTCTAGCAAAAAGAGAACTTTGATCACTCAGAAATATATATACCAGTTGCCAAATTACCTACTCTAAGAATTCTTTTAGCCATAGCAGTACAGTTTAACCTACCTATTTATCAAATGGATGTAAAGAGTGCGTTTCTAAATGGAGATATTCACGAAGAAGTTTATTTAATAAAACCTGATGGTATGAAACAAGATAATAAGGTACTAAAATTAAACAAATCGTTATATGGGCTGAAGAAATCGCCGAGATACTGGAATGATAATTTCAATGAATACATAATGAAGCAGAACTTCAAGAGATGTAAATCTGACTATTGCCTATATTATAAAGAAGGACAGATATTTTACATTTTACTGTATGTCGATGATTTACTTAAAATAGGAGAAGACCCAACAGAAGTCGAAAGATTAAAAGAAGAATTGAATAAAACCTTTAAAATGACAGATCTGGGTAAAGTATCTAATTATTTGGGTATTATTATAAAGCAAGAAAAGAATAAAATAACTATAGATCAGATGGAATACCTAAAAGATATATTAAGAAAATATAACATGGAAAACTGTAAGCCTTTGTCTACACCAATCGAACCAAATACCGAAATAAGCAAAGAAACATCAACTGATAAAGAAATAGTAACTAGATGCAGACAACTAATAGGATATTTAATGTATTGCATGTTAGCTTGTAGACCTGATTTATCTTTTTCAGTAAGTTACCTCAGCAGATACCAGTCAACCGGAAACGAGGAACTATGGAAAGCAATGAAGAGGGTTCTACGTTATATTCAAGGTTCCCTAGACTTGAAACTCGTGTATGAACGGCAGAGCTGCGTGACATTATCTGGTTACGCTGATGCAGACTGGGCCGGTGATAAAAACGACCGCAGATCAACGTCTGGCTATGTGATGAAGATGTATGGTTGCACCGTTTCGTGGTCATCATCAAAACAACAATGTGTGGCACTTTCGTCCACAGAGGCGGAATATATAGCATTGAGAAGTTTGTTGGATTAAGAATTTAATGATAGAAATTGGACTTCAATGTAATGAACAAATTGTAATCTTCGAAGATAATCAATCGGCAATTTGTGTAGCTAAAAATCCAGAAAATCATAAACGTCTAAAACATATAGACATCAAGTGTCACTCTATTCGTGAAAAGATTGCAAATAAAATTGTAGATATTAAATACATTCCAACCAGTACTCAAATAGCCGACGGATTAACAAAACCATTACATAAGGATAGTTTTAATAACTTTTGTAAAATGTTAAAACTAGTTCCTGATTAGAAATGCATTTATTGAGAGGGGGTGTTAGAATACAATAAAGTTTTGTGTATGTTACTATGGTTTCATCCTCGCCTCTCTTGATAAATGTTTTCATGAATATTTAGTAGTAATTCAGATATTACCAATTGTTGTTGTTGACATTACTCCTGTAATCCCTGTATGATTAAAAACTAATATAAAAACGATATCTCCAGTATTATTTTTAACAAAGGTTTTGTGGAAACAGAGACAGAATGAAATCAGAAAATCGCTGATCACGTTTTAGTATTTATGATTCGTGGTACTGCGAAGAAATGGAAGCAACCTGTTGCATTTTATTTTACTCGCAAAGCCGCGAATCAATTTATACTAAAACGTTTGATCAGATTTTAAAATTGTCTCATCGGTTTGTGATGGTGGCTCTGGAACGTAGCTGCCGTGTGTAGTCTTGCGGCAGAATTTGGAAAACAGCCCGACAAATTTGTTTACAGTGTCGATGGTCATCAAATTATTCATCTTTTTGATGCTCCTCATTTGTTGAAATGTATGAGGAATAATTTGTTGACTAAAGACATTGAATTTGAAGGGAAAGTTGCAAAGTGGGCTGACATTCGGAAGCTGTATGAGTTGGATAGGGATACCGTTCTTAAAGTCACGAAGCTGTCAAAAGCTCACGTGGACCCATCCAACTGTCAGAAAATTAAAGTGAAACTTGCGGCGCAAGTTTTCAGTCAGTCCACTGCAGGTTTACCACAGAACAGATAAATTAATTAGTTTATCTATTCTGTGGGTTTACTTCAAATTCTGACGCAAGCTAAAGTCATGGAAGCTACGGGAACAGCGAAATTTGCAAAATTCATGAATGACCTGTTTGACTCGCTGAATTCTGTCTCTTTTTTCAAAAAAACCCTACGCAGATCGGTTTTATAAAGCCAGTAAACATTTGCCACTTTGGGAAAAAGCAATCCGCGCTTTAAGTAGAATCAAATTCCTTGTTAAAGGTGAGTGTGTAAAGAATCCGCCGTCGGTGAAATTATTAATTGTCACTATTAGCAACATGAAGTATTTGTGGGATTCTTTACAGGCTCTTGATTTTAAATACCTGTGTACGAGATCTTTAAATTAAGATCCTGTAGAGAATCTCTTCAGCATTGCGAGAGGATTGTGTAGCGGCAATTTTAAACAATCAACTTTGCAATTCGTCAATGTTTTCAAAACGGTCATATTAAACAATACCGTTAGGTCCGGCATTGGTGCGAATTGCGAAGCTGATGGTCACAGTCTTCTCTTGTCATTTGAAATCCTTCTCGCAGATTCCTCTGACCCTATTCCTTTAACTTCCCTTGTGAATTCCACTCCTGTTTCAAATAATTAAAACCCTGTTCCTATATCTTCCCATGTTACCAGTACGCCATCAATACCTTCTTTTTCTGTTGAAACTTCATGTTTGTCTAATGTAGATATAAATAAATCTGCGTATGTTGCTGGCTATTTAGTCAAAAAAACTGTTAAATTATGAGTGTCAGTCTTGTGAACAGTTTTTTTGTGCTGACACAATAACCGATATTCATAATTTAACAGTTTTACGTGATTATGGCAAAGACAACAGACTTTATTTGAAATACCCTTCAAATAATTTTGTAAAATTAGTGACAGATTGTAAAGATAATTTTTCTTCCAATATACCCATCATTATTCATTATCCCAATTTACTGCCCCATATTTCCTATTCCTATTTCCCCCAACATTTCTGTGGACTATACGGTAGAGAGATTTCCGGTAAAATAACGCAACTTTTATGTTTAGTTTTAGTCAACCATTTTGTAACAGACAGTTACACAACAATGACTCAATAGCAAATGATATTATAGATTCATTAAAAAAAATTGTAAATAAATATTTTATAAGTAATTTTTTCTTTTTATTGATTATTTTCAGATTTTCATATACAAAAGTACTCAATTATTTTGTGACAAAGCAGTTTAATTTTTATCTATCGATATTTTTTTTTTTTTTTGTACAATAAAAGTTCTTTCACTTACACTTTTCAAAATTATTATCGATAATAAAAGTTAAACATTGTGTTCCAGAATACGGCAGATTATCATATTTGAATTGAATCCTTGCTTCCCGTTTTCCCGCTCCTTAGTTCAACACTGAGACAATTTGTGGCAATGCAAACTATGTGTTTCAAAGTAGTATATAGTTGACATATTTGATAGTGTAGATGGCATATACCTATATTAACTAAAACCAATAGCACTGGCATAGCATATTTTTTATTTAATTTTTTTACAGTATCTCATCCCCTGAAATATTAAATTATTTAATTTCATTTTAATTGACAAGGATATATTTACTTCTTCTGAAAATTTCGACATTTCTGTACCTCTCGCTGTTCACCAAGCAAATTATAATATTTTTAATATTTCAGAATGGTTAAGTAGAAATAAACTCATACTCAACAATGAAAAATCTCATGTAATAAAATTTTGTAATAGGCCAGACAATAGTGCAAGCATTTTGATAAAGTGTAACGGAAAATCTTTACAGCAAACGAAATGTACAAAATTATTAGGTATAATGATTGATGAATCCATGACTTGTAACGCGCATGTTGAATATATTTGTCATAAACTCAATACTGTATGTTATGCCATAAAGCGCCTGGCAGATGTTGTTAATACGCATACTGTCAAATCATATTATTTTGCTAAATTTTATTCTTTAATTAACTACGGCATTATATATTGGGGTTCAGCCACAGAGGCCTCTAGAGTGTTTGTAACACAGAAAAGAGCGCTGCGCTATATGTCTGGTCTGTCATGGTGTGACAGTTGCAGAAAAACTTTCATTGAACTAGGAATATTAACTTTCCCATGTGTCTATATATACAATGTTTTAATTTTTGTAAAAAAAAATTTCAACAATTTCAAAAAACACTGCGACTGTCACACATATGACACACGTAATAAACATGAATTAATATTACAACACCATAGATCTACTATGTTTGAAAAAAACATTTATTACATAGGGGCACTTTATTACAATAAATTACCTGATACCATCAAAACAATTTGTCATATAAAAAAATTCAAAGAAAAATTACAACATTACCTAATTAATAAATGTTTCTATTCAACTGAAGAATATATGCCTAATTAAAGTCATCTCTTCTTACACATTAGTATAACTCATATATGTATGTACTTTGTATAATAATGTTTGACTATTTCCATATCATGTACAAATGATCACAAGGAATAAAAATATAAAAAATATATTATTATTAATATGGAACGATCAGAAGTAATATTAGGGGGTGTAATGACTGTTAATTTTATATAAAACAAATAGCACTGGCATAACACATTTTTTTTACAGTATTTCATCCTCTGAAATATTCAATTATTATAATTTTATTTTATTTGACAGGGATGTAGTTACTTCTCTTGAAAGTATGCAAATATCAGAAGTAATATTAGGGGGTGTAATGGCAGTTAATTTTTTATACAACCAATAGCACTGGCAAAACATTTTTTATTTTATTTTTTTACACTATCGCATCCCCTGAAATATTCAATTATTATAATTTTATTTTAATTGACAGGGATGTATTTACTTCTCCTGAAAGTATGAAAATATCAGAAGTAATATTAGGGGGTGTAATGACAGTTAATTTTATATACAACCAATAGCACTGGCAAAACATATTTTTTATTTTATTGTTTTACAGTATCTCATTCCCTGAAATATTCAATTATTATAATTTTGTTTTAATTGACAGGGATGTATTTACTTCTCCTGAAAGTATGATAATATCAGAAGTACCTAATATTAGGGGGTGTAATGGCAGTTAATTTTATATAAAAACCAAATAGCACTGACATAACATATTCTTTAATTTTTTTTTACAGTATCTCATTCCCTGATATATTCAATTATTATAATTTTATTTTAATTGACAGGGAATTATTTACTTCTCCTGAAAGTATGGAAATATCAGAAGTAATATTAGGGGGTTTATTCTTTATTTTATTTTTATTTACAGTATTCCATCCCCTGAAATAATCAATTATTATAATTTTATTTTAATTGACAGAGCTGTATTTACTACTTCTGAAATTATGAAAATATCCGAAGTAATATTAGGGGGTGTAATGACTGTTAATTTTATATAAAACTGGCATAACATTTTCGTGACTCTAAAAAATGTATTTCCAGAAGCCAATCACTTGAAATAATATACTTATTTTAATTATAATATCATTTCTAGGGTTGGGCTAGCATTCCCTACAAACATAGTGGTTAAATATTAATGCTTTTGCAATATTTTTAATATCTACATGCAGCGAACACAAGCGAATAATACAGAACACTGCAGAATGCCACCGAACGGCAGGGTTCTCCAAATGTTATTTTCATTTGAATCCGCTGCCTAGTGTTGCCACAAGACCAAGACCAGTCTTGGTCTTGGTCTCGTCTCGTCTTGGTCTTGTCGAGACGAGACCATCATTTGGTCTCGACTAGAAAAGTCGAGAAGAGACGAGACTAGCATCAAGTCTTGTCGAGAAAGTCTTGAGTCTCGACAAGACTGAGAGTATTGCTGTAAATACTGATCGAAAATTCGAATAAATAAGAGAGATATTAATTTTTCAAATTTTGTAATTTTCTACTTTCATAATTGTGTCCCAGAAACATTAATTTATGTAAATATGATGTATTCCTTATTCATCTAAATAATCCAAATATAAGTTTTAAATGAATTTAAATTACAATGTAAGTGGGATGAAATGAAAGAAGTATCAATTCATAATTCTTATGTTATTTTAATGCACCAATATTTTTTTTATTAAATTAAGATCAACCCTTATTTTATACTACACATGTTATTTTAATTTAATTTTTGTTTAATTCTCAATTAATATATTGGTACAACTGGGTACATCTTCAAAAATATTTCAAATTTTCAAATAGCACACAAAAGTTACATCTGTGGTGCATTCTGCAAGTTAGCAATGTACTTCAGTTTTATTTATTAAATTAATATATTATAACAAAAGTAACGTTCCCTTCAAATATACATTATTTTTCTTTTATTTTTAAAGAATCTATTGTGATTCTTAGAATTTTGCGAAAATGCACACAAAGATTTTACGATCTTAGGGAAATTCCCGTTTTAAAATAACCATATTCTACATTTTCAACGGATGTACTTCTTATTCACCTAAATAATTCTTCCATTGAAACATATGAATAATATCGCATGTATCATTTAGTAAAAAAAAAATTGGAAAATATCTGCTTCAAAAGATAAAAGTTTATGTATCTTTTACATGTATAATGAAAGTAAAACTTTATCTCAACAAAGTGAAATGTAAGGGACATTGTTAAAATATATCGTTACAGGTATAACAATTTGGGAACATTGGTATCAGATATTCTAAGAAACTGGTATTAAGCATTTGTCGTAAGAAAACACATGCAAAATGCAAGTACACTCGCCCGGTTCCCATGGGCGTATAAAGGGGGGCCGTGGGGGGGGAGGGGTAGGGTGGTTGCTCGCGCCCCCTGAGAAAATTAAAATACATTGTATAAATTCATTCGTATGAAAAAATTGAAAACAATAATCAACGTTTACTTAGCCTTAAAGAAAATAGAAATATAAAAGTCGTAATGTACAAGCCCTTCTTTAACAATTTTCTTAAAACTTTGTATGCACAAATGTGTAAAACAAACTGTTTTTCCAATTCCCTAATATAATATAATTTAAAAATATGGGTAAAAAATAACACAACATTTCTTTTCTTGTAAAAATCCAATAATGGAACAATAAATTTTACAACGGTGCTACAAATGCTGCATATTACCAGACAATAACAACCACTTTTAGACATCTGCTAGTAATAAAAGTAGGTAGGTTTGCCCAACCCAAATCCAAATATTTCCGAATATAATACTTTAGTCAATCTAACAATTTTGCATCCTAAAAATATAAAACCATGTAATAAAGAAAAGTATAAACGTATGTTAAAGAATTAAATGAAACATAACATAGACAATTTTTATGAGGAATCATTATTATGGTTTCATAAGTGGAAAGAGGAACTTCTTGAGAAAGAAATACCATATGAAGAATTATTAGATATCTCCAAAAAATTCTATCCATTTTTACTCCATGGCTTGATTTTATTTTTAACTCTACCTTCTACAACATGTAAAAGAAGTTTTAGTAGGTACATAAAAAATCTGTTGTGGCTAGCACAAGACCTTCCGTCAATTTGATGTATTTTGTACCAATCCCACATCAAAAGTTCCCTAGAAAAGATTCTATATATTCAATAAAATTATAACACGAACACATACTATTTTTTAGAAATTCCATACCGAACGTTCATTGGAAAAAATATAAATCCAATACAATTATAACACGAACAATCATTATGTATATTGTACTTGACACTGACATCTGTCAATTACAATTTTTTGAATATATCAGCTGTTTCTATGATTATAGTAAAGCTGACTGATTTTGGAACGTTACTCTATTTATAATTCGTTAAACCGTACAACTGTTATTATTAAAGTTTCTTAGTTACTAATTTTTTTTTACTAATTTTATAAATTTAAGCACGTTTATTATAATTTATTTGTTTTTCAAATAAGGGTTTTTTTTTTGTTAGAAAATTGTGTTTATGTAACTACCTACAGTTTTTATTGAATATACCGTTATTATTCTAAATACGTTTTTGGAATAAGTTTATTTTTTTGGCAAATAAATAACATATAAATATATGACTAACTATATTTTTATTCGTCAAAATTTTGATATAAAGCAGAAGTTCTCAACCTGTGGTACGCGTACTAGGAGATACGAGTACGCGAAATGTTAAGTTTTAGTTATCTACTTATTTAACATTTATTTAGAAAAATATAAAAAAAATAGCGAAAGAAGTTTTTTTTTTGGGGATTTTTGTCCATTTACTTACTGCTTCATTTAAACATATACATACCTATTTAACTATTGCTAATAATAGAAATGCATTGCTGTGATTTATTCTGTAGGTAAGGATTTGAAATTATATATTTTATGTTTATTAACAAGAAACAACACTTCGTATGTATGTATATTTTCATATTAATTATTTCAAGAACTCAAGTATCAAGTTGATATTTACAGAAAAAATAATAAATATCTCTAATATTATTTGGAATTTTTGAATCGCGATTGTACTGCTTTTCTTAGAATTTTATGTACTATTAAATGGGATTTAAAAAAAAATGTTAATGGAGGCAAAGTCGAGAGTCTTGTCGAGACTCGAGACGAGACGAGACTGACATCAAGTCTCGTCTCGACAAGACCAAGACGAGACCACTCTAATCAAGACCAAGTCAAGACCAAGACAAGACCGGCCCCAAGTCTCGTCTCGTCTCGACTTCTGGCAACACTACCGCTGCCAGATTCATTCTGATTTAAGGAACATAAAATTGTCCATCTACTGCACTTAAAATTTTTATTATATCTTGTATAGATTTAGAGATAAAGACACTATAATATATAGAATAATCGGATGTAATACATCGTAGAGCTAACCCCAGTAGCACAAAAAAATTGGGCCAATGTTGTTACAGTAGCATTGGGAATATCTGTATTGAGATAACATAGCCCTACATTGGCCTAATATTGTTTTGAAATATTTGATTTATTTGTAATGTATACATTGGTGTTATATACTTTTATCATATTGGTGATATATTTTTTAAATATATTTTACCATCATCTTTTAAACTGGTTGGTAATATAAGAAAATTTATTATTGGTGAAATTTTACTTATAATTATTTTTACAATATTTTCAGTTTGAATAAGATTAATATTGGGATTCACTATTACTGATATATATTTTTTAAATATTTTGCCAATATCATTAAAAAAGACGGGGACAATATTAGTTAACGAGTACATAATTTGTTTATATTATTTTGATATACTTACGTAAATTTTTATTATCCACGCCTGATTCGCCCTGCAATCCGAATTTGTCGATGTATATTATATGAATATTAAATTCCGAATATAGACAATTAAATCGGAGTAAACAATAGATTATAAGTTTTCAGAATGTTTTGAAGTTTATACCAATTTCATTATTATAACTATAGATCTATAATAAAAATATTGCCAAAGCAGTAAGTTTAATTCTAAATTACTAGCTTCATTATGTAATAACAGATAATAATAATAATAATAACAATAATAATAATATAATATATCATCACGGTATATTACCTATTTCTAGGTGTGCCAATCTGCTTTGTCGCAGATATCGGTAATGATGATTACATATTTGTACCGTGCGTGCGTTTACCAGACGTCACCTCACGGGCACTCATTAATGGCGTGGAGATATTACATGATTTTTTTTTAATTTGGTAAAATAATATCATTTTATTGTAAAACAAGTAAAACTATTTCATTACTCTGTGTTATTCGCCTATGATTTCCAAATTGGTAAATATTTAAGTAAAAATGTATTGTAGGATAAAAATTTAATAAATCTAATATTTTATGGTTAACAAAACTGGTATTTATTACCTACTGCAAATATTACAAAAATATTTCTTTTAAAAAGTTTTAAAAAATATATGAATATTATGTATCTTCTTTAATTATCTTTGTCTCTCTCTTTTCTTCCACCATCCCTGTCTCGCGCTGTCGCTAAATATGCTGACAATTTCTTGTAAATTTCCTGATCCGTAACATTTTTAAACCGATTTCTAATTGCTCCTAAAATAACATATTTGTGTAACAATAATAATAACAATAATAATAAACTGTTTATACCTTTTATACATGCGCACAAAGTTAATTGAGAAAAGTTTAATTTTCCTTTTTTTCCAAAAGCGGAATATTTTAAGGCCAATTGTTTACTTAAAATTTTTTTAAGGGCCAGACAAATAGCAGCTGAATATGTTTCTCCACCAACTAGTGTTAAAATGTTAATCTGGAATAGTATGCAAATATATTAATGATTTTTACAAATATTCAGATAAAAATATATGACTTACCAAAGATTGTCTATTTTTTTCATCTTTTAAAAGTTCTTCTATTTGTGTAACCTCCTGTACAGTGTTCATAGGTAACATTTCGGAAAATATATCTTCTTCGACAATACCTTTCTGAGATAATAAGTTTTCCAACTTCTCTTGTTTTTGTTTAATATATTTTATGTCATCTTTTATTTCTAATAACAACCTAAGAATTTTATTACTGTTAGGTGCTGCAACAATAATAAAAAATAAAACAAAACCATAAACAATTTCAATGAAAGTAATATTACTATTAAAATTTTCCAAGTTTCTTGATGAAGAAGGAGTGGTATCATGTGTAGTATTTCTTAAAGCTGGTTCAGATGTACGTAGCTCATTTCTTCTATGTTTTGTTAATGGCGAATAGGAAGGAGACTGAAAGCTCTCCGGGCTATCAGGAATAACTACGTTTGGCCGTGGCCAGTCGTTACTTACAGATGAACTGGTCGAACATGTTGGCGAAATATTTAATTTTCTTTTATTTTTATCCAAATTAATCTCATCATTATTCTCGGCAAGATTATCATCTGTTTCGTCTAAATTAGATTCAAGTTCGCCTTTTTTACATAAATACCGAGCATGACTTAAAGAATTTGTTTGTTTCTTAAAAATAGCATTATGCCATTCGTAATTATCAGTTAACTCAGCACATTTATCAATGAATGACTTAACTCCTCTGCTATTTTTGGGCCATTTATACTGAGTTTTATCTGGATTTCCCCAACATGATGGTAAATAGTCTACTGCCTCTTCTTTTTCCCAAAATATAATATCCCACGAATTTTGTTTTTGCATAGTGCAGTAATATTCTATGAACTGTATATTTAAGTGAAGTTAATATTAGCTTATGAATATATAAATTTTAAAATATTGGCAAAATTATTGGACAAAACTAATTACCCACAAATACATGAAAATTTATTTGGAATTTAAGTACTTAATTATTCAACGACTAAAAATATTTCTTGATGCTACCATAGTTTCAAATCTTTCATCATAATGCGTCAGTAAAATTATATTCCATATTTATATACATAGACTCGTATTTTTGTCAATACCTTAAATATTTTCTTTTTTCAGATACATCAATTTAAACTAAGAAATTAATAGTTTTGCAACATTTATGATCTATAGCAAAATTTTCTATCAAAGAAATTAAATAAAGAAAAACATGGACATACGTTCTATTTTAAGAAAATAAAAAACGATCAGATTCCAAAAATTTGAAAATATATTGGATAAGAGTATAAAAATAAAATGCATGTAAGAAAGCACACGAGAATTTTTAGGTTTATATTAAAAATTTAATGCAATAAACTTATAGCGAAAATATTTCTAGAATCTTTGGGTAAATATATACATTTACACAATATTTCGTCAACATTACATTCATAAACACTTTCGGAATATGTATTTACTGCAAAAAAATCCAATTTACTAGATTTCATTGGATAAGAGTAAAAGTCTGAAACTGTGTATAGAAAGCCACGTACTTTTTTCTGTTCAGGCTGAAGTTCAGTAATTTTTAACAATTTTTTATTACGCAACAGTGCGAAACTTTCCCTTTTGTGAGCAGTGGAAAAATGAAAATTTTTAAAATATAGCTTGTTTTTACAAATTTCATTACGATTATACTGAATGTTTTGCATAGAATAATTTATTAAATTTAATGACTTAGCTACTTGTGCCAATGGCCGGTTAGGAGTCCTTATTAACCGAACCATACGCCCTAAAAAACTTTCAAAAGGAAAACAACTGATTTCATTTAGAGTACATCCGAAGTTATTTACATCATCAATAATGTGAATAAGACTGTGTACGTTGTATACTAAACTACTATTTCCATAAAGAAGTGGAAATGTTTCTACAAATTTCATGAGAAGATCGTGCGCTACTGCTTTATATTTGGTTAATAACTTTTGCGAACATAAAATTCTAACTGCACAATGTAATAGCATAAAGTGCTCATAATATTTGGTTTCTATAATATTTTTTAAAACAATAGGTCCTAGGTACAGGAGAAATAGCCTAAGTTCTGTGGCTTTCCATCTATCAATTTCATTGGAACCTCTACATTTGCGATTAAAATCCGTGGGTATAAACTTTCTTAAATAATCTAAATTTTCAGATAATTTTAATTTATTTCGAGAATTTAATTTTGCTTTATTTGAAATTTTTAACCAATAATTTAATAATTTTCGTGTTACCCCTAAACATATTAAATGCATGTAATCTAAAGGAAACATGCTAATCATTTTAATGTTAAAAATATTTAAGAGAAAAGAAGTGGAAATATGATGATCAGGATGAGACATATCTTCAAAACTGGAATCTGATCGAACTTCAGCATTTAAATTATTAAACACTAAACGATGATTAATAGCTTTACCTTTATCGGTGCATCGTTCACATCCATGATGGCCATTGTGACCTTTAATTTGTTTTAAATATGCCCTAGCAGGAGCATCGCACAGAAAACATTTTAGAGTAATTTTATATTTATTATTGTTATGAAAAAAACCATTTAACAGCAGTTGATTTATTTCATCAACAAAATCATTTAAATAATCTTTAAGAGTATTTGGTTTAGATTTGCCCATAAATATTGCAATACAAAAAGGATTAGTTTTGTAGTTTTTATTTTCAGCCATGCATAATATTGGCCAAAATTGTAATGATGTACTTTTATGTAAAGGTATTCCATCTATATTAAAAACTAATGAAATTTGATTAAAGTTCACAAAATATTCACCAATTTCGGAATTTAGTAAGTTTTTTAGATGGTATTTTATTCCAAAATAAATATATTGACCAGACTTTTGTTTGGCATCCAACATTGGTTTCGTTTCGGTGTTTCTACAGCGTTTAAGCAATGATCGGGCATCACTAACCAAATCAGGATGCAGAGGTTTTAGTATTTTGAGAAGTGAGGTTAGTTGAAAATTATTTACGTGACATGAAATAGCCCATTCTTTTAATTGATGCTGAAGATCATTTTTAGGAGTATTAGCTTTTAATACAATTTCATTTATTTGAACCGAGCGAATAGGAAAAATTTCACCTTTTCGTATACTTGAAGTTACAGTATTCGCTGATACTAATATTGGGCAAATATTAGGTGCCGAGTTCATAGCCTCAGATAAATATTCTTCTTGATGTAATTCTATACTGTTATCATTACACATGTTTTTGGCAAGACGTTTATAGTACCTCGATTTATTCGATCTGTATTTGCTCAATGCCATAGTAATTTTAATTAGTTTGGTAGAGGTTATGTATTATTCAGTAAATATGCTATGGATTAAATACAGGTGCATATATATAAATATACATATATTTCTTACCAAGAACACGTTTAAACTCACAAAGGTAACAATAATTAATTACACTTTTTACTTGCGCTTGCTACAGACTTTCTTTTGTCTAAACCATGCACTCCGTGAATAGCTAGCAAAATGGAGTACAAAATGGTACGATGCTTACAACGTTATACTGCGCATGCTCATGTTTATAATATATAAAATAGAGTGTAAATGAATTCTAAATATTGGTTAAAAATTGGTACACGATACAAATGGCCAATAATAAATTCATTATGTTGGTAATATATAAATATAGTGTTGGCCACTATATATTGGCTAAAAGTGAAATATATGATGTTACCAATATTGTGAAAATATAAATTAAATTGGCATAATACATTACTAATATAATAAATACAAACTGGGTGTAAATAAAAGATAAATATTGGTAGATGACAGTGAGGCCAATAATAAATTGAGTGTATTGGTAATATATAGACATAGTGTTGGCCACAATATATTGGCTAAAAGTGAAATATATGATTGTTACCAATATTGTGAAAAAATTAAATAATATTGGCATAATACATTACTAATATAATAAATACAAAGTGGGTGTAAATAAAACATAAATATTGGACAAATATTGGTAGGTGATAGTGAGCCCAATAATAAATTGAGTATATTGGTAATATACAAATATAGTGTTGGCCACGACATATTGGCTAAAAGTGAAATATATGATGTTACCAATATTGTGAAAATTTAAATAATATTGGCATAATACATTACTAATATAACACATACAAAGTGGGTGTAAATAAAAGATAAATATTGGATTAATATTGGTAAATGATAGTGAGGCCAATAATAAACTTAGTATATTGGTAATATAAAAATACAATGTTGGCCACAACATATTGGCTAAAAGTGAAATTTAAGATATTGCCAATATTGGCAAATTTAAAATAATGTTGGCCTAATGCAAGCCATTTATTAAAAATATATATTGGTTTTAAATAACTATAAAATATTAATACAATATTGCTATAAAAATAATATATTGGTTAAATATGGGTCCAATATAATAAAATACATATTGGTGAAAAATGGCACATTTACATGGGAGAAATATTGGTTAAATCTTGTTCTGATATTTACTATATTTAACCAACATTAAATATCTCACCAATATTGTACACATATTGGTTATCAGTATAGTGCTGCTGGGGAAACTTCACTACGAAAACCTGTTGACAAATTCAAATGTTTATAACATAGGTTGTAAATGACAGATGTCCGTGTCAAAATCAACAGTTTTAGTGACATTCTGATAGCTTTTTCTGGGAAGTACATTTAATCTTTCTTATTGTTTCATTAATTAAATATTAAAAATTATAGGTAAAATGCATATATCCATCAGAAATACCGCCAATCTGGTTAATGAATGGGAAGATCTCTGACATTTAGAATTTAGAAACTTCCTCATACAATGAAAAATAGATATAATTTGAATTATATGAGTGCAGAAGATATGTTAAATACAATAAAAAACAATATTTAGGTAAAGTTCTGTAATTTTTTTTTATAAAACGACGGTTCGATAGCGAAGTGCAATACAATACTTATGTAACATAAAATGGAAATGGCGAGAGGTATTGGGCTGGCCACAACAGATATTTTTAAATGTTTGTATATCTACTGAAAATGATAATTAAATTTTATTTCTTTGTATTAGTCGTCTGGCTGTGTTGTTCTAAAATATTTTCCAAATGATTTCAAATTTCAGTTAATCTGTTAGAAAAAGCAATTAAAATATACTTTAGTAGAAGTAAACGTTTAATCATCATTATAATAAAGGAGGATCAAATAATCAAAGTTCTAAAAAAGAAACGAAGAAGCCTCGAAGTACAGTATACACAACTGTAGCATTATTAAATGGAGCTGAATTGAAACAAACATACTGGTACGCCGATTCAGGAGCAACGGAACACATATCATCAAATAAACAATGGATGGAAAATTATCAAATATTGCCCGAACCTGTCAATGTAGAAGTTGGAGATGGTAGAACAATTTTAGGAATAGGAAAAGGTGACATTAAAGTGAAGTCATTTGATGGAAATAAAGATTTAAAATGCAACTTATTTTCAATTACTTACTACTACTAGGACAAGATGAATGCAGATTAATGAAGAATGGTGAAGTTTTCGCAATAGGAAATAAAGATTTAAAATGCAACTTATTTTCAATTACTTCAGTAACAGAAAAAAGTTATGAATTTGAACTAGGAGAAGATGAATGCAGATTAATGAAGAATGGTGAAGTTTTCGCAATAGGAAAGAAAAATAATCGGTTATATAAAATGGAATTGAAGATTGATAGCGAATATGTAGAACAAGAAGAAAACGAAGAACATAAGGCATTATTAGGTAATTATAATCAGAAAATTCAAGATCTGAAAGTTTGGCATGAAAGATTGGCGTACCAAAATGTATTTCAAGTTCGAGAAATTTTGAAAAATCTGAAAATAGAATTCAAGAATAACAAAAATTTCTTCTGTGATGGATGTATTTTAGGGAAACAGCATACCTTACCTTTTAAAACAAGTAAAAGTACTGCTAGCGCTGCTGGAGAGATAATACACGCAGATGTATGCGGCAAGTTGGAAGTGTCATCAGTTGGAGGAGCTCATTATTTTGTACTTTTGAAAGACGATTTTAGTCATTATCGAACAGTATACATTTTAAAACAGAAGTCAGAAGCTAAATTCAAGATCATAGAAATTTTTAAATTGGTTGAGAATTATACTGATAATAAAGTTAAAATCTTGAAAACCGATAATGGCTTAGAATAAGTAAACAAAGAAATAAAAGAATATCTAGCGAGTAAAGGTATCATTCATCAAAAAGTTGCAATTATACTCCCCAACAGAATGGAAAAATAGAAAGAGAGAACAAAACAGTTGTAGAAGCAGCTAGAAAGTATATTGCAATCAAGTGATTTAGAAAAGAATTTATGGCATAAGAAAGTACCAGATATTAGATACTTCCAGATTTTTGGTTCTATAGCATTTGTACTAATACCAAAACAACAAAGAAAGAAATGGGACGCTAAAAGCAAAAAGGGTATATTTCTAGGATACAAAGAGCACACAAAAGGCTTCAGAGTATCTTTCAAAAAAGAAAGAAAAGTCGAAATATCAAGAAATGTAATATTTAAGACAAAGAAGGACAAGAATGAACCAGAAGATGAAATTTTTGAAGAATATTCTGAATATCAAGAAACTGAAGAATTAAATATGACAGAAATTCAAGAAGATAATATAGAGGAAAATCAAGAAATACATCAAAAACAAAATCATGAAGTATAGAAAATCCAGACATAATACCAGGGATAGAAACTGAAGATAAAGAAAAACAAGAACAGAATGCGATAATTACAGAAGAACAAAATGAGTCAACTACACCTGCACCTTCACGTTATAATTTAAGAAATAGAGAAAATTTGAAGACACCGAGAAGATTTCCAGAAAAACACGAGACTAATTTGATATGTAATTCACCAGAAGAAGAGTTGACATACGAAAAAGCAATGGATGGACCAAATTCTACACAGTGGAAAGAAGCAATTAAGAAAGAATTTGATGCATTGAATGAAAATGGAAGTTGGAGTGTTGTAAAAGAACCTAAAGGTAGAACGATCATAGCACGAAATGGGTTTTCAAAATAAAAACAGATATAAAAGGACAGCCAACGACATTTAAAGCCCGATTAGTTGCAAGAGGCTTTAAACAAGATGAAGATTTTAGTTATTCTGAAATTTATACGCCAATTGCCAAATTGTCAATCTTGCGGATATTATTATCAGTAGCAAATCAGTTTGGCTATACTGTTTACCAAATGGATGTCAAGAGTGCATTCCTCTATGGAGATTTAAATGAGGATGTATTCATGTATCCCCCAAAAGGAATGACAGTATCCGAAGGTAATGTGTTGAAACTAAAAAAATCTCTATACGGACTGAAGAAATCGCCTCATTATTGGAATAAGAAATTTAATACATTTATGATCAATGATGGATTTGAAAGATCACAGGCATGGGAAAAATATCTAACTATTTGGGATTGCATAAAGTAAGAATTCTATTGAGATAGATCAGATAAGTTATTTGAAGAAAATATTAGAATAGAACAAAATTTAGAACTTCCAGAAAATCCTCAACAAGATAAGGATATGGAAAATAAATGTAGAAAGTAAATTGGATATCTTATGTATGCTATGTTAGGATCAAGACCTGATTTGTGTACAGCAATTGGATAATTAAGTCTATACCAAAATACAGCCAGTCAAGAATTATTTATTTATTTATTTATTTATTTATTTAGCATACAATGCTCAACAGGAATAATCCCAATAACAGGGCAGGATAAAATGTGAAAAACAATACAAATAAATACAAAAAATCGGTACAAAAGACAAAGACTATACATTGTGATACAAATTTCTTAACAAAATATTGCGTAATTGGTTAGGGTTAAGATGAAAAACATCGACGTTCGCAAAACCTTATGTTGTAAACATGACACATACAGTAAATAGGCGAGCTAGAAAGAATGTTGGTTCTGGAGGTAGGTAAGTAGAAGGTTGTGAAGGAACGAGTAGTTTTGCAAGGAGCATGAAAATTAAGAAGGCTAAGAGAAGTAGAGTCATCAATCTCTGAGTGAATGAGTTTTGATAGGAAGATGACGGAATTAAGTTCACGTCTTTCGTATAAACTAGGTATTTTGAACATGTCCAACAGGTCAAGATAAGATATTTGATTATCTGGATAAATATGATTTATTTTGAAGTAAACATATTTCAGAATTTTTTTCAGTATTTTTTCAATAAGGTCCTGATAACATTCATAGGAAGGATTCTATATTGTACAGCAATATTCCAATTTGGAGCGAACGAATGAATAGTAAAGATAGGCGAAACGTCAGTGAAAGTACGAGTGTTGCGTATTATGAAACAGAGCATACGTAGGGAATTATTAAAAATATCATGTAAATCATTATGCATTGAAGAAAGTATAAAGGTATATTCAAGGTACGATTAATTTAAAAATGATTTATGTTAAAAACAAAGATAGTAAAATAATTCAAGGATATGTTGATGCTGATTTCGCCGGTGATTCCATTGATAGAAAATCTACAACTGGTTTTATAATGAAGGTATATGGTAATCCAGTATTATGGGTATGGAAAAAGCAACCTACAGTCACCTTATCATATTCTGAAGCAGAATATGTTGCATTAACTAATGCAATAACAGAAGGATGCTGGATCAAATCAATTATGTATGATTTGAAAATAGAACTTGAAATAATTCACATTTTCGAAGACAACCAGTCAACAATAAAGATTGCGCAGACACCAGGAAATACGAAACGTTTAAAACACGTGGATGTAAAATATCATTACGTCAAACAGCAAATAGAAGAAGGAATCGTTCATGTAGAATACATTCAAAGTAATAACCAGATTGCTGACATCCTGACAAAAGGACTTCCGAAACACCAATTTGAAAAACTGCGAGATGGATTAGGACTGATTTAATTTGTTTTATATAGTTTGTTATTGTTTCAGAAATGTTGTTTAAATGTTTGAAATGTGTAAAAGTATTTTTTAATTGAGGGGGAGTGTTAGAAAAAGCAATTAAAATATACTTCAGTAGAAGTAAGCGTTAAAAAAAAGAATGATTATTATTATGTCATAATTAATGATAAGTCAGTGATAGTTTTTTTCAATAAATAAAGTTTCATTTATATGAATTGTTCTTATTGTATATATCCATACCCTGCGCATATTAACATAATCCTACCTGATTTGATCAATAAGAGAATCTCGCTGAAACAGGATTAAAACCATCATAAGTAAAGTCTTCTATATCTAGAAATAACTGTAAAAATTATATTTTATACATTTTATTATTTTACATTAAATTAAATAATTAATTAACAACAGGAGCATATTGAAAACATGTAATGATTAAAAGTACAAAAAATAAAAAAAGTTGCTGAAAAATATATTTATCATTATTACAAACTTTTCTTTGTTTCGTTTCAACTTCCTTTTCTACATTTCCCACTGTAAATATACTAACACATGCATCATATTCATCGGTACATGTTGGAAAATCATCTCTAGTTACTTTTATCTGCCAGTCCGATATATCGTAAGATATTTCTGGTTTATAAGTACGTATTCGGCCGGTGGCAGGCTGCGAAATTTCTATTACACATCGATATTCATGCAGATTTGTTGTTGGAATTTGAGTTGCTATGTGAAAATCTAAATCAGAATAATTTGACCAAGATGATTTTTTTAATGTGTACCAAACTACAGCAGTACCAGCAATAGTGGAAAGGACGTATCATTCACCACAGGGTTTTTTACTTGTATTTACAAGGCGCCATTTGGAACCAGCCATGCATCTGTCATATTTATGTTTTGTATCGTAATGTTTCGGAAACTTACTCCAAGCTGTGATTTTTGTCTTGCAAACGTTACACCATTTAAGATTTGGACAAAAGTACCAAACATGTTTCTTACATTTACTATTAACATCTTCAAAACCGCAACTTTTATTTTGGTAACAAACTCTCCTATCAGTAAAACATGTTGGGCACTGCCAGCCATTTTCGTCGCGGTATATAAATGTAGTTAGAAGAATGCCACACTTTGAACAATTTTCTATTGTATGCTGAAGTTTTTCCATCGTTAGAGTAAATATTGTACCATGATATCCTTCTAACATGCTTAGAAGGCTGTTTATATTTATAGACACGGAAGTATTTTCTTGGATTGCCAGGCAGCCTTGTGGGGCAACTTTACCTTTCTTCGTTATTACTTCATCACCACGTTTAATTTCTAAATTAAAAATAAACTTCTGAACTTCATCTGATCGTCCTAGATACCTCACAGAATAATAAATCTTTCCAGAGGATACACATATTTTAGTATGTAGAAGAAATAGAACATTAAACGCATTTAGAAGAAAAGTTTCAACTTTAGATTTTACAATATTATGCGTTAAAACAACAGGATTATCTTTAACTCTATTTTGGTGATCTTGTAAGCAATGCTGAAGTATTTCTGCTCGAGTACCCGACCAGTCACAATACGCAGAACCCAAAACTGGGCAGACATATAGGCGGTGTTCACATACTTCTTCGTGGGATATGCATTCTCCTTCTTCTACGAAAGGTACCTGGGGTATAAAATAGTAGGTAATTTTTACAACCATTAGTTCACTGGTTTAGTATAGAGTGTTTTTAGATTTAGTGAAAGCAATAAATCATCGGTAAGTGCGGGCCAGCCCCTGCACAGCGGGTATTTATTACATTAGAGGACAGGGTGGAACTATGCAGATTTACATTTAAATCTAAAGATATTCTACAAATATAAGACAATCTAGGATTCTTTAATCTCATGAACTGTAACATTTTGTAATACGTTAAGCTGATTCCCAATTTACCTTCCAACAGTGTGATAGTGATGGACAATGCAAGTTACCATTCTCGCTTGCTAAGTAAATTGCCTAGCCAATCATCGACAAAAGTAGAGCTCTTTGAATATTTACATTCCATGGACATTTATTGTGAAGAAAGTTATACAAAAAAATCTGTTGTGGCCAGCACAAGACCTCTCGCCATTTCCATATTAGGCTATATAAGTATTGTATTGCACTTCGCTTTCGAGCCGTCGTTTTATAACAAAATCTTACAGAACATTACCCAAATTTTGTTTCTTACTATATTTAGCATGTCTTCTGCACACATATAATTCAAATTATATCTATTTTTCATTGTATGAGGAAGTTTCTAAATGTCAAATATTGTTCCAATTCATTAACCAGATTGGCGGTATTTCTGATAGATATATGCATTTTACCACAATTTTACCTATAATTTCAAATATTTAATTAAAAAAACAATAAGAAAAGTTAAATATACTTCCCAGAAAAAGCTATCAGAATGTCACTAAAACTGTTGATATTTGACAATGACATGTGTCATGTTATAAACATTGGAATTTGTCAACTGGTTTCCTTAGTGCCTTGGCCTCTGCGATTACTTTACTCTATAAATTAAATTAGTCTTTATCTCTAAATCTATACAAGATATAATAAAATTTTTAAGTGTATTAGATGGAGAATTTTATGTTCTTTAATATTTAATAAAAAAAACTTCCAAAAAAATATATTTAAAAGATTTTTTCTAAGAAACTACTACTTTCGGTTGTTCAATTGTTACCAAAACCTTTTCAGCTCTTCCCAGGAATGTCAGATTGAGGAAACTGCAGTTAAATATTTTTTAAGTCTTATAGTTTTTGAGGAATCGTGACTACAACATCCAGACATACATACATACATACACACACACACACACACACACACACACACACATACACACATCCACACACACACACACACACACAGACATCATTTTAAAAATGTTATAATCGGATTGTAGGGACCTTAAATCGTGCTTATTCAATAAAATCTGGATATGCGAATTTTAGCATGAATCCAATACCTCTCTTAGCGAGAGGTAAAAAACAATTGTTAGAATTAATTAAGATTAAGCCTATAGTAAAAAATTATGTTTGTGATCAAATCGCTGAAAAATATGGTCATACTGTGTTACGTTTGCCTCCATATCATTGTATATTTAATCCAATAGAATTAATGTGGGGACAACTTAAATCTAATATTAGGCGAAATAAAACCTGACCAACAAATTGTCCGCAAATAATTGATATTATTAAAAATGAAACTATAAATGTATCAAATGGTTGGATTAAGAGCATAGAGCATGTCATAGAAATAGAAAATAAGTACATAGACATAAGTAATATTTATAATAATTTTATTATTAATTTAGGTGATAGTAATTCTGATAGTGATTATGATGATGATATTGTAGTGGATTAATTAAATAAATAATAATGTACCTATATTAAGTGTGTGTATCATTGAAATTATTCGCATTACGTTCCTGTGTTATATACCTGTTTTTTTCGCCCCAAAAAGTATAGTTCATCTAGGGATCATTTTCCGAAGACTCGTTAACGTTTTATTATGGGTGCACAATAGCTAAAACCGCAATGCCAAAATATTTCGGTCCGTACAGTCGACCAGTTCAGTATTTGCAATGCTGGTATATATTTTACGCCCAGTCCAGTATTCGACTATAGACCAAGACTGCACTTTCCAGATTTTCTAAACCGATTACCAGGGCTGTATTTGCTAATATTATATAGTCGAATACTGGGCGTAAAATATATACCAGCATTGCAAATACTGAACTGGTTGACTGTACGGACCGAAATATTTTGGCATTGCGGTTTTAGCTATTGTGCACCCATAATAAAACGATAACGAGTCTTCGGTAAATGATCCCTAGATGAACTATAACAGTATTATTGCTTTCACTATATATAAAAACACTCTATATTTAATTTATGAATTAGACTGATTTGTGTTATTAACTTCAATTGCAATCCAGGATAGGAAAATATTATTTTAAACCAGTGGTTCTCAAGATACAACACATTCGATACAGTATTTTTTTCTGAATTCCACCATGTAATCATTTTATATTCTTACATAACAAAAATATTGGGAAAAAATCAATTGAAATTTAAATAAATATGATTTTTATTGTTAATTTTCAATGGGCTATATGTATGAAATAAATTGAGCCTAAATTAAAAGGAAACATAAATATCCGTTAATAATCTTTATAAATAGTGTTCTATTTGATTTCTATCCTAAAGGAGGTGATGCATGATTTTTACGTCTAAGAAGGTATTGGATTCACGTTAAAAATCGCATATTCAGATTTTAGTGAATAAGCACGTTTTAAGGTTACTAGAATCCTGTTTTTAACATTTTTACAATGATGTCTGTGTGCGTGTGGATGTTGGAGGGACGGTTTTTCAGTAGTAGTTTCTTTTTAAAAACTTCTAAATATTATTTTTTGGAAATTTATGTTACTATAAAGATTAAAGAATATAAAATTCTCTATCCGATAAATTGAACATTTTTATTATATCTTCTATAGATTTAGAGATAGAGAATTATAAATATATAAAATAATCCGTTGTGATGAATTTCACAGCCCAAATAACTCCATGGAAACCAGTTGAAAAATTAAAATATTTGTAATTGATAGAAAAATGTCAGTGTGAAAAATCTAGATACTTTACTGGAGACTTTCTGGGAAGTACATTAATATTTATTTTATTATTAATAACTAAATATTTAAAATTATAGATACATATATTACATATACGCATCAGAAATACCGCCAATCTCAACAATGAATTTGAAGAATCTCGAACATTTAGAAGAGTAGGAGGAAACTTATTTATGGAATGAATTAAAAAAATATATTAAAAACAGATGTAATTAAAATTTTTGTGTGTGTATCAGAAATGTTAAATACAATTATATATTTCTTATATGTATAACGTGTTAATTTTCATCCACAAATTATACTTTTGCCATTTTGTTGAGTCGTTCAATTTAAAACAGTATAATTAAATAGATATTTGTGTACCACGTGCGCGAAATATGTTTGGTTCACAAGGGGCGCGCAATATTTTTGTTCAACTAAATTAAATATGTAGAATACAGAATACAGGTATAACTATTTAAAAAATCTGATGTGGCCAACACATGACCTCCCGCCAATTCCATGTTTAAAATAGCAGTGACCTTTAAGTAAAGGATCACTTCCGGTTGATCGTTTGTAAATAAAATCTAATTTGTTGTCCAATAAATAGAAAAGTCTGTAGTACGAAATTTTGGATTATGTTTTATTGTTTTTCCTCAAAAATTTGTTAGAGCACCAAATTATGTACTACATCCGGTTTATCATATATGGTTAAAATCTAATATGTTGTTTCAATTTATATATGAGTTTTAAATACCAAATTTTTATGGGGTCTCGTGGCCGCGTGCCTGAGTGTCTGGTCGCGAACCTGGGGGAACCGGGTTCGATCCCGACAGACGCCAAATATTTCCAATTTTAAATGGCACAAACGTGACCCCTGTGGTGCACTCTCTACACCAGCTATGAGTGCCCGTGAGGTGACGCCTGGTAAGCGCCCACACGGTAAAATATATCGTCATCATTACCGATGTCTACATGTGTTGTAGATACTGGCACACCCAGAAATGAGTAATATGCCGTGATGATATATTTATTTATTTATTTATTTTAAATATCAAATTTCAGAAGTTTGGATCATATTTTAATAGACTTTAAAAATCATCACACACACTTTCTTATAAAACAACATCAACTTCTAGATGCTCTAAAACGCAATCTTTGTAGATTCTTCCCCGTACATGATCCATTTCGTAAATGTGTAGTTGTTTATTAATATTAATTTATAGCGCTGCAAAAATAGCAATTAGCAAATATAAATCAGATCATCCAGTACACCTATAACATTTATGTATGATGGAAAATATATTATTTTTACAAACCTTTATTTCATTAGAATTAAACATTTTATTCTTATATTCTCCTTAACACGGTTTCATTGTTAATTTTAATGTAATTTCTTCCTGTCAGTGACATTTGTTTAAATATGTCAAATTTGTTATTTAAATTATGTTTTTGTTTGACGCATAGGCAAAATTATACCGGGAGTTTATTTTATCAGTAAACATAGCGTATATCATCGCCATAGTTACGATATGAATATTTGACAGCAATGTATTGAAGCGTATATTTTATGAGTAAACCCGGGAATACCTGGAGTAAACATAGGAGTTTAAAATGGGAAGCTGTATTTTGTAAATACAAAGTGTCCGCCAAATAATCAAACCATGTTATTGAACATGATAATAGTACATTACATTTTGTATATTATTTAATACGAACCAGATACGAACTGCTTTAATAATATTGCAGTAAATTACAGAAATTGTCAAATAAATAATTGTTTCACTTTTTTATTATGCAATATGAAAAGCTTAACAAATGTCTCCGGTGGCGCAGTGGTTATAACAGTGGCGTCTGAAATTTTTGGTTGGGGTTCGATTCCCCGGTGGGGTAATTATTTTATTTGTTTTACGTAAAAATTGTTGAACTTTTAAAAATCAATTTCCATATTACAATCATTTAATAGTTATTTACGATATAAGTGGGGTATAGACATTATTAACGTACGTATTGTGAATTACCCTACGAGCCCGTAGGGCGAGTTAGGGTAATCACATAGTGCGTTAATAATGTAGTACCCCACGAATATCGTACAAAGTTTTATATATCACCGTTAAAATTATTTCAAAATAGCATCATTTTGATAAAAAAATAAATTAATCAAGATGACGATAGGATCTATTTTGTTTGAAAATCACAGAAAAGCGTTAGTAGTCTACAGGGAATGATCGTGTCTCAGTTACCGAATAACAACAAACTGTTATTCTAAATAAATTTTTCTGATGTCAAACCGTTTTGTTGTGATTTTCTTCGAAAATGAGTTTGCCAGGCTGTTCTTCTGAAGAAAAAACGTCCGATGTGCCCGTAAGTATTGAGGAAGAAGCAAATAATGTAATATCCGGACTTGTCCCATCAAAATCTGGAGCCAAATATGAATTGGCATTTAAAAAATATGAGCAGTGGTGCATTTTGAAAAACATAGAGAACATTACCAGCGAAAAGGCATTACTAGTATATTTTAAAGAACTAAGTAACAGCCAGAAGCCCTCATCCCTTTGGTGTTACTACTCGATGCTGAAGACGGAAATATCGATCAAGAAGCGCATTGATATAAAAAAATATGTCAATCTCACAGCTTTGCTGAAAAATATAGCAAAAGGTTATAAACCTAAAAAGTCTAAAGTTCTAAACAGAGAAGATACTGTTAGATTCCTGCAGACAGCAGGGAACGAGAAATATTTATGCATGAAGGTTAGTCATATACAAGGTAATCATGTATTTTATTGGTTGTAACGTATAATAATTTTCAGGTTGTTTTGATTTTTGGTTTGGCGGGTGGATGCAGAAGAGAGGAGCTTACATTTCTGAGGATAAGCAACGTCATAGATGAAGGATCATGTTTTAGAGTCGTAATTCCGGATACCAAAACTAATACAAGTAGAGAATTTTTTATAACGGTTGGAAATATTGATGGTATTAATCTAGTTCAGACTGTCAGAAATTACGTGAAACTTCGTCCTAAAATTTGCTCCAATGATCGTTTTTTTCTGGCATACAGAAATGGTAGATGCACGAATCAACCTATTGGGATAAATACAATAGGAAGCATGCCGAAAATAATTGCAGAGTTTTTGGGGTTGCCTGATGCAAAGGAATTTACTGGTCATTGTTTCCGGCGCACCTCCACTACAACGTTGGCAAATGCAGGAGCAGATCTCCGCGACATAAAAAGGCACGGTGGATGGCGTTCTGATTCCGTTGCGGATAGTGTTGCCAGAAGTGGAGACGAGACGAGACTTGGGGCCGGTCTTGTCTTGGTCTTGACTTGGTCTCGACTAGAGTGGTCTCGTCTTGGTCTTGTCGAGACGAGACTTGATGTCAGTCTCGTCTCGTCTCGAGTCTCGACAAGACTCTCGACTTTGCCTCCATTAACATTTTTTTTTAAATCCCATTTAATAGTACATAAAATTCTAAGAAAAGCAGTACAATCGCGATTCAAAAATTCCAAATAATATTAGAGATATTTATTATTTTTTCTGTAAATATCAACTTGATACTTGAGTTCTTGAAATAATTAATATGAAAATATACATACATACGAAGTGTTGTTTCTTGTTAATAAACATAAAATATATAATTTCAAATCCTTACCTACAGAATAAATCACAGCAATGCATTTCTATTATTAGCAATAGTTAAATAGGTATGTATATGTTTAAATGAAGCAGTAAGTAAATGGACAAAAATCCCCAAAAAAAAAACTTCTTTCGCTATTTTTTTTATATTTTTCTAAATAAATGTTAAATAAGTAGATAACTAAAACTTAACATTTCGCGTACTCGTATCTCCTAGTACGCGTACCACAGGTTGAGAACTTCTGCTTTATATCAAAATTTTGACGAATAAAAATATAGTTAGTCATATATTTATATGTTATTTATTTGCCAAAAAAATAAACTTATTCCAAAAAAGTATTTAGAATAATAATGGTATATTCAATAAAAACTTATTTGAAAAACAAATAAATTATAATAAACGTAACTAAGAAACTTTAATAATAACTTTCCAAAATCAGTCAGCTTTACTATAATCATAGAAACAGCTGATATATTCAAAAAATTGTAATTGACAGATGGCAGTGTCAAGTACAATATACATAATGATTGTTCGTGTTATAATTGTATTGGATTTATATTTTTTCCAAAGAACGTTCGGTATGGAATTTGTAAAAAATAGTATGTGTTCGTGTTATAATTTTATTGAATATATAGAATCTTTTCTAGGGAACTTTTGATGTGGGATTGGTACAAAATACATCAAATTGACGGAAGGTCTTGTGCTAGCCACAATAGATTTTTTATGTACCTATTAAAACTTTTACATGTTGTAGAAGGTAGAGTTAAAAATAAAATCAAGCCAGGGAGTAAAAATGGATAGAATTTTTTGGAGATATCTAATAATTCTTCATATGTTATTTCTTTTTCAAGAGGTTCCTCTTTCCACTTATGAAACCATAATAATGATTCCTCATAAATATTGTCTATGTTATGTTTCATTTAATTCTTTATCATACGTTTATACTTTTCTTTATTACATGGTTTTATATTTTTAGGATGCAAAATTGTTAGATTGACTATTCGTATTGTATTCGGAAATATTTGGATTTGGGTTGGGCAACCCTACCTACTTTTATTACTAGCAGATGTCTAAAAGTGGTTGTTATTGTCTGGTAATATGCACCATTTATAGCACCGTTGTAAAATTTATTGTTTCATTATTGGATTTTTACAAGAAAAGAAATGTTGTGTTATTTTTTACCCATTTTTTAAAAATTATATTATATTAGGGAATTGGAAAAACAGTTTGTTTTACACATTTGTGCATACAAAGTTTTAAGAAAATTGTTAAAGAAGGGCTTGTACATTACGACTTTTATATTTCTATTTTCTTTAAGGCTTTAAGTAAACGTTGATTATTGTTTTCAATTTTTTCATATGAATGAATTTATACAATGTATTTTAATTTTCTCAGGGGGCGCGAGCGCCCCCCCCTCTCCCCCTGCCCCCCCCCCCCCCTGTATACGCCCATGGGCACCGGGCGAGTGTACTTGCATTTTGCATGTGTTCTTACGAGAAATGCTTAATACCAGTTTCTTAGAATATCTGATACCAATTTTCCCAAATTGTTATACCTGTAACTACATATTTTAACAATGTCCCTTACATTTCACTTTGTTGAGATAAAGTTTTACTTTCATTATACATGTAAAAGATACATAAACTTTTATCTTTTGAAGCAGATATTTTCCAATTTTTTTTTACTAAATGATACATGCGATATTATTCATATGTTTCAATGGAAGAATTATTTAGGTGAATAAGAAGTACATCCGTTGAAAATGTAGAATATGTTTATTTTAAAACGGGAATTTCCCTAAGATCGTAAAATCTTTGTGTGCATTTTCGCAAAATTCTAAGAATCACAATAGATTCTTTAAAAATAAAATAAAAATAATGTATATTTGAAGGGAACGTTACTTTTGTTATAATATATTAATTTAATAAATAAAACTGAAGTACATTGCTAATTTGCAGAATGCACCACAGATGTAACTTTTGTGTGCTATTTGAAAATTGGAAATATTTTTGAAGATGTAGTCAGTATTTCATATACTCAGTTGTACCAATATATTAATTGAGAATTAAACAAAAATTAAATTAAAATAACATGTGTAGTATAAAATAAAGGTTGATATTAATTTAATAAAAAATATTGGTGCATTAAAATAACATAAGAATTCTAAATTGATATTTCTTTCATTTCATCCCACTTACATTGTAATTTAAATTCATTTAAAACTTATATTTGGATTATTTAGATGAATTAGGAATACATCATATTTACATAAATTAATGTTTCTGGGACACAATTATGAAAATAGAAAATTACAAAATTTGAAAAGTTAATATCTCTCTTATTTATTCGAATTTTAATCAGTATTTACAGCAATACTCTCAGTTTTTGAAGGACTTTTAGAATAGGTATATGTTTAAAAAAATACCTTTGATCTGAAGTCGAAAGTCTTGTCGAGACTCAAGACTTTCTCGGCAAGACTTGATGCTAGTCTCGTCTCGTCTCGACTTTTCTAGTCGAGACCAAATGATGGTCTCGTCTCGACAAGACCAAGACGAGACGAGACCAAGACCAAGACTGGTCTTGGTCTTGTGGCAACACTAGTTGCGGAAGGCTATATACAGACTTCCGCTGAGAATAAGAAGAAAATCGCTGTCCAAATTTTGGGGAAGAATGGAGCAGTTTCATCCGAAAAATCTGATGCCACCGTCTCGGTTACTAATTCTAGTTGTACAAGCACACAAGTAAAAACGGCCAGTGTTAACGAAGGTGTTAATTTATATAACTGTTCAAATTGTGTTATTAATATTTATAAACAATAAATAATTATCTTTTCTTGGATTTGTGAGTTGTCAATTTCATTACCGCACTAGTGTGGTAATAATTTCATTAAAGCACTCATTGGGCTAACAAGTCCATTACATAACTAAAATGAGTGGGATATGGTATAACTTATCCCACGGTGATATATAAAATTAATAATTACATTGTAATAAATAAAGAGAAAATAATTGAGAATAATTGATTTATTGATTACAATAATCAAAATATTGATACAATAACAATGCATTGTATTTTCTTTTGATATTAATAAAAATAACTGAAATATAATAAATTTGAGTACTTATTATGTTTTTACTGTATTTATCAAAATAAAATACAATGCATTGTTATTACATGAATGTTTTGATTATTGTAATCAATTATTGTCAACTCTTTTCTCTTTATTTATTACAATGTTATTATTATTTTTAAATGACTGTAATACGAAATATAACATAGATTTTAAAAAGTTCAACAATTTTTATGTAAAAAAAAATAAAATATTTACCCCAACGGGGAATCGAACCCCAACCAAAAACTTCAGACGCCAATGTTTATAACCACTGCGCCACCGGAGACATTTGTAAATCTTTTCATATTGCATAATAAAAAATTGAAACAATTATTTATTTGACAATTTCTGTAATTTATTGCAATTTTTGCAATATTATTATGTAATTAATATAAATAATGTACAAGATGTAATGTACTATTATCATGTTTAATAGCATGGCTTGAATTTTTGCCTAACACTTTGTATTTACAAAAACTGCTGGGGGGGTTTCGAAAAAGCGACACGAGGTAATATCGGCCAAGCCATGAACTATTTCATGTTTGCTTATAATATTAACCAAGAGAGGGCGATAGAATGGTTCGGGTCTCTACTTAGGTTTGTGCCTGAGATGAGGAATGAACGTAAACAGGAAGATACAGATTCTTTAGGGCAAATTTTACCCAAGGCCTGGGGTTTTATGACTGGTAAATAAAAGCTTTTATAACCAGTGACACAGCAAACCATTCATTTTTGTAGCATTTCACTTTCAACGAATGATTTCTAGATATGTACGATAATTTTTCTTTTTAGATTTGTGCATAGGCATGATTACTGCCCAGTTTTATAAATATCTAAGTATTTAATTAATGATAAAAGAAGATATATTAAATGTACTTCCCAGAAAAAGCATTCAGAAATGTCTCTGGATTTTTAACGCTGACATTTCTGTCAATTACATTTTAATTTTTCAACTGGTTTCCATGAGTAAAATATATTAATTATTAACGGAGTGTTGTGCTGAGTAATTATTCTGAGTTCTCCCTATATATTCAAAAAAGTAGAGCGTTAAAAAACCAGTGTAGCAGAGAACTAAACATTATAAATGCAAAAAAATTATGATTTAATACCATTACTCCTTAATATTTGCAACGGGTACAGCTAGTTAATGATAAATTTGTTATTTGACAGTTCATTTCGATTCGATTTTGTCTATTTACCCGGCAGTTAAATTTTTTTCGTAACACCATACTGCTATTATGACATAACAGGATTAAAACAAAAATGAAAAGATAGAAATAACGGCCTAGGCCGTTATTTTTTATAACAGTCGCGTACAATTAAGGATCAGGTGTTCCTAGAAAAATAATAGCATATTGATGGACTGTTGTCTATGAGAGTTTATAAATTAACCAAAAAAGTTGTTCAGTGTGAGAAATAGAAGAATTTTATTATTCCTAAATGTTTAAATTTCATGTTATTATGAAAAATTCGTAATTATATTTATAAGTTTTTAAGTTTATATTGTTATATTAATATTGATCTGATGATGCTGTTTTATTTAAATTGCATATTGCCAGAAATTGTTTTGGGGAAGAGATTAAAAAAAAAAAAAATAAAAAATGTAAAGACCTGGAATACATTTTGGAAGCTAAAACTTTGAGGGACAAAAAATAATTATTCCATAATCAATAATTTTACCTTTTGATTACATATCATTCACTGAGTGAAAAACTAATTAACTTTAAACTTTTTTCTTTAAATAATTTCAATTATTTAATATTATTGTATTATTATTATTATTATTATTATTATGTGATATTTATTTGTTTCAGTATTTTCTTTAAATGTATTCGTAATTATAAGTAAGTTTTTAAGTTTATATTGTTATATTAATATTGATCTGATGATGCTGTTTTATTATTGCATATTGCCGGAAATTGTTTTGGGGAATAGATTTAAAAAAAAAATTAAAAATGTAAAGACCCGGAATTCATTTTGGAAGCTAAAACTTTGAGGGACAAAAAATAATTATTCTATGATCAATAATTTTACCTTTTGATTACATTATTACATATCATTTACTGAGTGAAAAACTACTTAACTTCAAACTTTTTTTTGTAAATAATTTCAATTATTTAATATTATTGTATTATTATTATTTCATATTTAATTACATATCAATTACTAACTGAGTGAAAAACTACTTTTTAAACTTTATTTATTGTTACTGTGGTAGTGAAACTATAGTCATCGTGATATAAATATTTTTCTAAAACTAAAAAAAAAATCTGATGTGGCCAACACAAAACCTCCCGCTATTTAATTTTTATTAATTTAAATACATACCTACATATTTACTAACGCTGCAAACTGTTCCATTGCAGAAAACTATTGCTTTATTTATTATTTTCTTTTCAAAATGTCACTATTATTAATTTGAAATGATTAGTTTTTTGACAGTGACATTTACTGTCAGTTACATTCATTTGAAATATGAACTGTATAACAAAGGAATTGTGTTTACCTTAGGCTTCGCGACTAATAAAAAAAATTATTTTTAAATTTATCTGTAAAACATATAGAAAAAGTATTAATGTATTCCTGTAGAAAATTCAATAATCTTTAATTTTCATAAGACATAAAATGCGAAAAAATGGCATTTAATCGTATTTTTTGAAGAAAAACCATTATGAGCTTCAGGTAAAGTGCCATTTCCGGTTATCCGATTTACACCAAAATCTAATGGCTTCTTTTCATATTAGAACAGGATGAAAATACAAGGTTTCAGAATTTTCTGAGTGATAGTATTTGAGTTAGAGTGAAGACAAAATTCCTACACATACATACACACACACATACACACATACAGACATCATCGTGAAAATGTTAAAAATGGATTCTAGGGACCTTAAAACGTGGTCATTTACTAAAATCTCGATATGTGATTTTTAGCACGATCCCTATACCTCCCTTACCAAGGGTAGCGGGAGGTAAAAAACTGAGTCTTTTATTTATTATTTAATATACAAATTCAACAATGAAGTTTCACCATGTTAGAGCTGATACCATAAAAGAAATTTCAATTGCCTTAAAATATATTGTTTCTTGTTATTATTTGATTTCTTGTATGTAATGAAACAATACTTTTACTAAAAGTCACTAATTGTTAATAATATGTTTTTATTTTTTCACAATAGAACATTTCGAAACCAATTTCTCTTACATTTATTTTCTCTAAGAAACCATTCATGGAAATAGCTGCAGTAATAAAAGATTGTAAATCAAATTACAAAAATGTCATCCTTATATATATTCAGTCAGGTACTTCGACCATTTAACTATACATAGACACGTAACAGGCTATGTTAGGTTATACAATGTTTTGAAGCATAAGTGTGCGTTGCGGGGAAGAGAGGCGGTGCCCATATGTGGTGTTTTGTTGGTTGCAGGATTGTAGGGGATACAAGTGCATTGCGGATTACATACGGATAAGCATTATTACACTAGCCTTTAAAAAATGTTTGAGACATTAAATATAATATTCCAATACAAATTATTTAAATATAAAATTTATATTGTTACTATTTTTAATATCTAAAATTTAAACATTATTTTAAATTAATTGCTAAGATGAAAATATTAATTTTAATAAATACCTAAAATTAATAATAATAATATAAATAATAGTAGTTAATAATAATATAAATAATAGTAGTTAGTGTTATATACAATATTTTATATTCAAACGAAAAAAATATCGTTATTTAACAAAAGAGTCTACTAACAGCACGTAAAACTAATAATATAGAAACATTTTCCTATCATCGAAAATAAAACAATAATTATTTTAAATTTATCTTCATAAAAATTATTTTTAAAAAACTGATAATATTCGATAGTACCTGTTAATCAATTTTTATGACGAAGCTAAAAAACATGAAATATTAAGAAAATCACTTTTAGTGTAACATGTAGTACATTTTTGTATGCATTATGTTCACACATATTTTTTTATGTTAAATATTAGTAGTTATACAAAAATTTACTAAAATCTATATAAAGTCTATCCTTTTCTATACGAGAAGATAATAAAAATAGCAAGAATATAAATTTTATATTTAAATAATCCGTATTGGAATATTATATTTAATGCCTCAAAAAAAATTCCAAGGCTAATATAATAAATACTTACCCGTATGTAACCCACAACGTATTTTATCTCCTACAAACCTGCAACCAACAAAACACCATATATGGGCACCTTCCCCCTTTCCCGCACCGCACATTTACGCTTTAAAACAAATGCCCCTATTACGTGTCTATAGTTATATGGTCGAAGGTCAGGTAGAACTTCAATTTTTACTTTCCGAACTGCATTACCGACATTTCTAGTGCTGACATCAGTAAGGTAATGCCCAAACTATTTTTCAGTGCCGCGGCAGTCAAATGAATCTGTTTTGGTAAATTTTTCGTTCGCGTAGTTTTAAAAACCTATTGCATACACTTTTATAAAATTTATATATTTGTTTATGGTTTTCAATAAATTGTGTCCTGAATATAATTTGGTCTACGTATTTCAAGTTATAAACCAGAAATTAATTATTTTTTTTTCATATCCGCTGTATTTTTTCAACCAAAATGGTTTTAGGACACAAACATAATCATATAATTTACAAAATTTTAACAAATATTAATTATTTTTTATTACAATTGCGAGGGACACGTACAAAAAATGATTTTTTTGCTTATGCAACCCTCTTCATTCAAACTCCCCCTTAAACGCCTATGTTTACTCATAAAATAAACGCTTCAATACATTGCTGTCAAACATTCATACCGTAACTATGGCAATGATATACCCTATGTTTACTGATAAAATAAACTCCCGGTATACAGGGAATTTATTTTAACATGCAACATATGGCGAATCACTTCCATGGTTACTCACTATTGTCAAAAAATGACAGCAATGTAATATTTGTCCATTTTAAAATGCAACATACAAAATTTGTAGTTTTGTATTATCAAAACTAATTTCCAATAAATTAGCCTACATACGATTAACAAATAATCAAAACATGAATGTTGTACATCTTAACAAACTTTAGCTTACAAAAATTCATAATTTTCATGTAATAAATGTTAAAAAATACCCCCAATCACTCTGAGGCAATATTCTAGTCGGTCGTAATAAGAATTGACACCATTTGTGATGTGTTTTGGAGGTATCTCCTGTGCTGCAATACTATTTATAATGTTGCATTTTAAAATGGACAAATATTACATTGCTGTCATTTTTGACAATAGTAAGTAACCATGGAAGTGATGAACTCCCACTCCACCCCAACACCGCTCCGTAAATACTCCAACTCCGTATGATTTACCGAACGCACCTAATGTTGCATTTTAAAATAAACTCTCTGTATGAAAATAAATTATATTTTATATTCAATTTTAAAGTTATTTAGAGTTATTTACTAAATGTTATTATCGTAGAATTGAAGATTGTAGCATTATGTTCAATTTTAATTATTAAAAGTTGCTAAAAAAGTATATTCAATGAATTTTTTACAAGAAAAACTGTTAAAATCTTGTATAAATGATATTTCCGGTTATCCGATATATACTAAAAACTAATGAGCTCTTCCCACATTAGTATAGAATGGGTATACAAAATTTCAAATTTTTCTGATTGATGGTATTTGAGTAATCGTGTCCACAAGATCCACACACACATAGACACAAACACAGCATACACACAGACACACACACACACACACACACACACACACACACACACACACACACACACATACATACCTACAGACATCATTGTAAAAATGTTAAAATCGAATTCTAGAGACAACAAAACGTGCTTATTCACGAAAATCTCTATAAGAGATTTTTAGCACGATCCCTATACATCCCTTACCTAGGGTAGCGGGAGGTAAAAAATCTGATGTGGCCAGCACATGACCTCCCGCCAATTCCATGTTTAAAATAGCAGTGAGCTTTAAGTAAAAGTATCATTTCCGGTTAATCGTTTGTAAATAAAATCTAATTTTCATCCACAAATTATACTTTTGCCATTTTGTTGAGTCGTTCAATTTAAAACAGTATAATTAAATAGATATTTGTGTACCACGTGTGCGAAATATTTTTGGTTCACAAGGGGCGCGCAATATTTTTGTTCAACTAAGTTTAATATTTAGAATACAGAATACAGGTATAACTATTTAAAAAATCTGATGTGGCCAACACATGACCTCCCGCCAATTCCATTTTTAAAATAGCAGTGACCTTTAAGTAAAGGATCACTTCTGGTTGATCGTTTGTAAATAAAATCTAATTTGTTGTCCAATAAATAGAAAAGTCTGTAATACGAAATTTTGGTTTGTTTTATTGTTTTTCCTCAAAAATCTGTTAGAGCTCCAAATTAAGTACTATATCCGATTTATCATATATGGTTAAAATCTAATATGTTGTTTCACAAACACATTCTTATCAAAATCAGCATCATTTTCTAGTTGCTCTAAAACGCAATCTTTGTAAATTCTTTGCCGTACAGGATCCATTTCGTAAACGTGTAGTTGTAAATTAATATTAATTTATAGTGCTGCAAAAATAGCAATTAGCAAATTTAAACCAGATCATCCTGTACATCTAACATTTATGTATGATGGAAAATATATTATTTTTACAAACCTTAATTAAATATTTTACTATATTATATTCTCCTTAACACGGTTTCATTATTAATTTTAATGTAATTGCTTCCTGTCAGTGACATTTGTTTAAATATGTCAAAATTGTTTTGGTTTGACGCATAGGCTAGGTGATACATGAAAATAAATTATATTATATATTCATATTTAAAGATATTTAGAGTTATTTAATAAATGTTATTATCGTACAAAAGTTGCTAAAAAATTATATGCAATGAAATTTTTTCAAGAAAAACTGTAAAAAACCTGGAATAAATGATACTTCCGGTTATCCGATATGCGCTTCCCACATTAGTATAGAATGGGTATACAAAATTTCAAATTTTTCTGATTGACAGTATTTGAGTAATCGTGTCCACAAGATCCACACACAGAGGCACATACAGGCACACACACACACACACACAACATGCATACCTACAGACATCATTGTAAAAATGTTAAAATCGGATTCTGGGGACATTAAAACGTGCTTATTCACTAAAATCTCTATATGCAATTTTTAGCACGATCCCTATACCTCCCTTACCTAGGGTAGCGGAAGGTAAAAATATCCTCTATTGACATCTTGTCAATATGACAGATAACAGATGAATTTTCCTATATTTTTTAACATATTTAATTTTGAATTTTTACACAAGTTTAATACAAAATTTATTAAATTATATACATTTATTAATATTAAAAACATTTTCAATGCAAGTTTTTGTTCGTTTTAAGTCTGATTTTGGAAGATGTGCGAGATAGTGCGCGTAGTAATGTGCACAACGCACAAAATAATACTCCCAGTGCACGAAATAATGCGTCCAGTGTACGAAATAATGTGCACAGTATGTAAAATACTCGTTGTTATGGTTACGTAATTAATGAAATAATAACATATTTTGCATACTAATATCAATACACAAATATAATTTTTTTTTTTTTTGACGGCACTGCACAAATACACTACATTACTCACTTATCACAATCTACATCTTATAAGTGATAAGGATCTAAAGTGAAGATATCTTAGTTCTAGAGGTGGACTGACTCGATTCGACTATTACAGGGAATCCCCTATGATAATGTATTATCTATTCGTGGTAGATCTTAAGGAAGTATATAATATAATTTACAATACTGTAAGAGAAAAATGAATTATATGTACCTAATTATTTTTGTAACGTAAAAATCCGCTATGAGCTAAAATCAATATTTTTCCCGCTGCCATTGTTTAATATCCATCATACTTAGTGAAAATCCTCTATCACAAAAAATATAGGTATTTAGATTCGTAGGCCAGTCAGCGGTAATGATAAGATACGCCTTTCTCCAAAGATACAAGAAGATTGCAATTGAAGTAATTTGCAAAAATATGTGAACAATAACAATACCTTCTCAAGACATCCATAGTCGCGATACTTGCATGGAAAGAGAAGTAATTTAGCTAAAGCTTCGTAATATTTATTCCTACTTCCTGGTTGTTTTGGAGATAAACACATACTGCACACGCTTGTTCCATCTTGTAGAATGTAGATGGGACTTCTCGACAAAAATTCATCGCAATTATTACACTTCAGCTCTTCAAGAACATCAAGAGGCACTTCCATATTGTAATATTGAAATGCAGTTACTAAAGCAAATGATAGTTAAGTTTTAAAAGATAAGATAATAAAATACTGTAAATAATACCTACTTAAAAAACAACCTGATATGGACAGTGCATTAGTTCTCGCCATTTAAAAATGACGACAAATATAGTATTTACTTTTGCAATCATAAAAAAGTCCACGAGTTTTCAATCGTAAGCATGTGGTTCAAATCGTCAGGGGCAGGAGGGAATTGATGACGTCATGTTCTCGGGTGGAATCGGGTGAAATCATGTGATTTCCGAAGTATTCATACAAATCAAAACTGACAACTAACCAGTTAAATAAATACAATATAAATATAATGGAAACCTCTATTTATTGTCCAAAAGCAATATCTTGCAATAATTGTTGGCAATCTTAGAAACGCTATCTTTGCAGCAGCAAAATGCACAATATAAATACCAAGAACTAACGAAATATCCAAAATTCAAAATCGTTTGAAACTAAAAAGGGAGTTAGACAGGGCCTACATATTGAATCCCGCACTTTTTACGTTAATAGGGCACCTGCACGTGACGTTTCAACATGGCGGCCACCAGCTGATCTTGGTCAACCAAACCTTCAGTTTGCATTGTGTCTTACGGAGAAATATCGTAAGCTTTTATTGTGTTTTTATGGCACTTATTGTTTTATTTGGGAAAAACTGATTAGAGTGTGTAAAAGTGAGTATATGAGGAGTGTTTTCCGTAAAAAATAAGTCAGGACATTCTTACTATTTAATGAGTTCCAGGTTATTAAATTAAAACTAACCCAATCCTATTTTTACCTTCCGTCACCTTTAGGTAAGGAAGGTATTGTCTTTGGTCAAAAAATTCGGTGGTGAGTTTTTAATGAATAAGCACGTTTTAGGGTCCCTACAATACAAATTTACTATTTTTAAGATGATGTCTGTATGTATGTGTGTGTGTATCCGCGTGTGTGTGTGTGTGTGTGTGTGTGTGTGTGTATGTGTGTCCGTGTGTGACAAATTTTTCTCCGACGATAACTCCAATACTACAATTCTAAAAATTATAATTCTTTCGTAGTCCTCTTCTGTACATCCATATGAAGAGTTGATTAGATTTTGGTTATAATCGATCCACCGGAAGTACCCTTTTTGGAAGTTTTTAACAGTTTTTCTTAAAAAAACGCAGTTAAATATTATTTTTTGACATTTTCTTATTATATATATTAAAGAAAATACTCTTCTCTATACGGTTTAATTATACATTTTCCTTCATATTCAATAGATGTAAATTTAAAGCATTATAAAGAAATTAATTTTCAAAAATTAGTCAGCTTTGCAATTTATCATGGAAACAGCTGATATAATTATTCAAAAAAAAATTAATTGACAGATGTCAGTTGCAAGTGCAAAACCAAATATGGAAAGTATAGGATCTAAAATTGGTATGTCATATTGTTACTCGCAAGTGACATGCAGAAAAAGGCCAAAGAGAAGATGGAAGGACATTACTTAGTGTAGTTTATGTTATAATTTTATTGGATTTAAAGAACCTTTTCAAATGAACTTTTAGTATGGAATTTGTAAAAAATAGTATGTGTTCGTGTTCGATATTACATGATATTATATAGAATTTGTTCCAAGGACCTTTTGGTATGGGATTTGTACAAAATACATCGAATTGACGGAAGGTCTTGTGCTGGCCACAACGGATTTTTTTGTGTATACTTTTATTGCATATAAAATAATTTAAACATAATCGGATAGGAACATATTGTATGAAAGTTTAAATATATATAATTTTCTTTAATAATATATATAAAAAACATGAAAAAATATTTTTTAAATGACAGAATTACAAATTTTTAATGAAGTTTTTTTTAGTAACATAAATTTTTTTTATATATATATTTGTGTCTGTTTCTCACAAAGGTTTAAAAATTAGATAGGTAATCAATTATTGATTTCATATTGATTTTTAAAAGGCATTTATAATCCTCAAAAAAATGTGAATGTATAAGGATCCACATTATGTATCCACTTAAATTTATCGATTTAACGTACTTTGGCTTCCAAAGATTAATTTTTGACGTATAAACTCAATAAACTCATTTATATACAATAAAAATACACAATATGACAATAAGAAAAATGAACTCGAAGATAAATATATATATATTTCAAATTTAATTTTCTTTATAAATTAAAAAAATCTAATAATTCAATTTATTTATTTCAATATTCATGTTTTCATTCAACAATGCACATAAAAAAAACTTATACAAACTCAAATGAATGTAATACAACCTGATGCTACATGCTACTTATTTCAATTTAATATTTTTAAAAATATATTTATAAATACGACTGCTTTGTTTTACTAGTAAATAATTCATACACTTATCTTTAATTATGGCTAATTACATTTTAAAATAGCATGTATAAATTTAGGAAAAACTGAATTTCTTGTACAGAAAACACATTCGCTGCATAAGACGTAATGTTAAACTGAAGCTTGGTTGCCCGAGATCAGCTGATCATCCGCCATGTTGTGACGTAGGTGCAGGTGCCCTATACTGGAAGAAGCTATAAAGGAAGCAAAAGAGGAGGCGTGGCGAAACAGCACAAATCAGAACATTGGAAGATGGAAAGAATTCAAATACTATTAGATAGATATATGTTATGCAGACGGCATGGTCATTATAGGAAAAAATCTGATGTGGCCAACACAAAACCTCCCGCTATTTAATTTTTATTAATATAAATATAAATTACATACATATGTATTTACTAATGCTGCAAACTATTTTTTCTACTCCCATGCATGAAGTGAGTACTTCACGTATCAATTTTTATGTGTGAAGTTTGATTTTTTGCAGACATTGCGTGAAGTAACATTTCAGTGATTAGTTTTTTGACAGTAACCAGTAACGTATACCTGTCAGTTACATTAATTTGAATTATGAACTGTGTAACAAAGGAATTATGTTTATCTTAAGTTTCAGGATTTATATAAAAAAATGATTTTTAAATTTATCTGTAAAATATATAGAATAAGTATTAATGTATACTTGTAGAAAATTCAATAATCTTTAATTTTCATAATGACATAAATGCGAAAAAGTGGCATTTAATGGTATTTTTTGAAGAAAAATTATTATGAGCTTCAAGTAAAGTGCAATTTCCGTTTAGCCAATTTACACCAAAATCTAATGATTTCTTTTCTTATTAGAATAGGGTAGAAACAGGGCCGGATCTAGAACAATAGTTGGGGTGGGCAAGATCTAAAAATGTCCCCCCCCCCCCCCCCCCCCTAAATATATATGTATAAGAATACTCTATATTTCAAATATATATAGTACAATAAATTAAATTTCACTCTGATAATGAATATCAAAAATACCTAAATAAAGAACATATTTTAATAGAATTTCAAAAGAAAAATATATCAGACTGCATAAATATACAAAACACTTACGAGTTGTGACTTATGAAGTATTTGTGATTTATGAATTACTTAATGGCACTTTCCTTGCCTTTGCTTGAGCAAATCTATCTTTGTCGTATAATCTACTTATTGTGCGATATGGCTTTCAATAGACAACATAGACCATCCAACAAGTTTTCTTGGGACAAAGTTGATCTCAGGTAGGTTTTAATTATCTTTAATTTGGAAAATTATCTTTCTTCACTCGCTGCACTTATATGTTAGTAATAATCTTAAAACTATTTCAACGTTTGGGAATAGACTGTTAAAGTTTTGTTTATAAATATAATTTAGTACCTCTTTCGGCGTCAAATTTTTGTCTAGAAGTATGGCTAAAGACTTGAGTTCTGTACGTAACTCATCTGCATCAAAATCACGGTCGTTTTTGTCTTTATCTGTAAACAATAATTCTAATTTTTTGCATTTATTTCTCAAAATTTGGAGTCCATAGTACTAATATTTTTTATGTTAAATAAAAATGAAAATGAATTTGTATGATTTTGTAATGGAATAGAACGAAAATAATTGAACTCTGAAAATAATGGGTGGTAGTATGAACAAGTGATTAAGGGTGATTAACTATGAGATGACTAGCAGTGTTTTAGCGCTGTCAATCGTTTATGGATTATTTTAGAGAAAAATATTTCAAATAAAAGTTACGTACAATTAATTTTTCTATAACTGCTATTTGAAGTATTATTCTCTAAAATAATCCATAAACGATTGACAGCACTAAAACACTGCTAGTCATCTCCTAGCTAATCACATTAATCACTTGTTCATACTACCACCCGTTATGTTTATAGTATATACTTCAGATAGTTAATTAATAATATATTAGGTAAGTGATAATTTTAAATAACTCAACTCTAAAACCAATACGAGTATGTATATTAAATATGTGTCTAAATAAACTTTGTGAATTGCCGCCCTTTACAAACTTTGGGGTGGGCTGCCGCCCACCTCGCCCACCCCTAAATCCGGCCCTGGGTAGAAATACAAGGTTTCAGTTTTTTCTGAATAATAGTATTTGAGTTAGAGCGAAGACAAAATTCATACACATACACACACACACACACACACACACACACACACACACACACACACACACACATACAGACATCATCGTGGAAATGTTAAAATTGGATTCTAGGGACCTTAAAACGATGGTCATTACCTAAAATCTCGATATTCGATTTTTAGCAATATCCCTATACCTCCCTTACCAAGGGTAACGGGAGGTAAAAATCTGATGTGGCCAACACAGTACCTCCCGCTATTTCATTTTTATTAAACTTCATTTCACTTAAGAAAGTAGCAGATTTTTACATGCAGTAAATAAATAATTTAAATTAGTGAAACCAAATAATCAATCAATAATAAAAATATTTTTATCCTTAAAATGTATGAGTCCTGAATCTTATAAATTACATCAAAACATCTTATATTTCTAATTATTACCTCTCGCTAAGAGAGGTATTGGATTCATGCCAAAATTCGCATATCCAGATTTTATTGAATAAGCACGATTTAAGGTCCCCAGAATCCGATTATAACATTTTTAAAATGATGTCTTAAAAAATATTTAACTGCAGTTTCCTCAATCTGACATTCCTGGGAAGAACTGAAAAGGTTTTGGTAACAAATGAACAACCGGAAGTAGTAGTTTCTTAGAAAAATTCTTCTAAATATAATTTTTTGGGAGTTTTTTTTATTAAATATTGAAGAACATAAAATTCTCCATCTAATGCACTTAAAATTTTTATTATAACTTATACAGGGTGTCTCAGGACGAGCTTACGCTATCTATATTTTAAATACTATTTAATATAATTTAACGAAATTTGGTATCTAGGGGTTATCCACCATGCCCGTTTTAACTAAAATAATTTCAAAGCAGTAGCACTTCCGGTTTGACCGGAAATTGACCTCAACTTTCTTATTTTAAATGGAATACGCTATATTTTATTTTACCATTGAATGCAGCGGAAAATTTTACATATGATTCAATAAAAACATTTTATTCATGATCAATTACTTCCGGCGTTATTCAACTTTTTTTGATTTTTTGTCTGAAATCCGGCACATTTTCAAAACTTTGTATATCGGGAACGAGATCGAATTTTTATAATCTGAAAAAAGCCTTTTATAAAGGAGACTTTAAGCTACATTATCCATGGAAGAATCCTCGATTATTTATAAAAATGTGACGGGTACGATACACCAAAATTACAGTTGACAAACTTCAAAAAAGACAATTTTTTTAAATGGAACCCCCCCTTTTTTATTACATAAATGTGTACTACGACAAAAAATAAGGGTACTTTATGTAACATGTCCTATGTTGAAAGTTGATAGAATTTCAGTAAATTAGAAAAACATGTAATCTGGGTATAATTATTTTATTAATACGGATAAGTAAGCCATGGAAAAAACAAATAAATTCTAAATACAAAACTATGATTAATTTCATACATATTCAAACTGTCCTCCATTCATATGTAAGCACATTGTTACTCTATTCAATACTTCTTCTTGTGTAGCATTTTTTATCATCCGAGGAGACATGTTGTTAAATGCTGTTCGTACCCTATGTTGGCAATCTTCTTTAGTAGTTAAAGGTTTTTGATAGACGCCGTTTTTAATATAACCCCAAACAAAAAAATCAAGTGGAGTTAAATCGGGTGAACGAGGAGGCCACCTATGTGGTCCATTATTTGCCAGCCACCTATCTTCAAAAATTGTTTCCAAAAAAGTATTTATTCTATGGCGGGGTGGAGTGCCATCATGCTGGTACCATATTAAATTCCTTTGATCCAACAGTAAATTATCTAAGAAATCAAGTAGATGAGTTTGTAAAAACAAACATTGTTTTTCCATGGCTTACTTATCCGTATTAATAAAATAATTATACACAGATTACATGTTTTTCTAATTTACTGAAATTCTATCAACTTTCAACATAGGACATGTTACATACAGTACCCTTATTTTTTGCCGTAGAATACATTTATGTAATAAAAAACGGGGGGTTCCATTTAAAAAAAATGTCTTTTTTGAAGTTTGTCAACTGTAATTTTGATGTAACGTACCCGTCACATTTTTATAAATAATCGAGGATTCTTCTATGAATAATGTATCTTAAAGTCTCCTTTATAAAAGGCTTTTTTCAGATTATAAAAATTCGATCACGTTCCCGATATACCGAGTTTTGAAAATGTGCCGGATTTCAGACAAAAAAATCAAAAAAAGTTGAATAACGCCGGAAGTAGTTGATCATGAGTAAAATGTTTTTAATGCTTCATATGTAAAATTTTCCGCTGCATTCAATGGTAAAATAAAATATAGCGTATTCTATTTAAAATAAGAAAGTTGAGGTCAATTTCCGGTCAAACCGGAAGTGATATTGCTTTGAAAATATTTTAGTTAAAACGGGCATGTTGGATAACCCCTAGATACCAAATTTCGTTAAATTATATTAAATAGTATTTAAAATATAGATAGCGTAAGCTCGTCCTGAGACACCTGTATAGATTTAGAGATAAAGACACTATAATTTATAGAGTAAACTAATCGCAGAGGCGAAGGCACTAAGGAAATCAGTTGACAAATTCCAATGTTTATAACATGACACATGTCATTGTCAAATATCAACAGTTTTAGTGACATTCTGATAGCTTTTTCTGGGAAGTATATTTAACTTCTCTTATTGTTTTATTAATTAAATATTTGAAACTATAGGTAAAATTGTGGTAAAATGCATATATCCATCAGAAATACCGCCAATCTGGTTAATGAATTGAAAGAATCTCTGACATTTAGAAACTTCCTCATACAATGAAAAATAGATATAATTAGAATTATATGTGTGCAGAAGACATGTTAAACACAATAAAAAACAATATTTGAGTAAAGTTCTGTAATTTTTTGTTATAAAACGACGGTTCGAAAGTGAAGTGCAATACAATACTTATATAGCCTAATATGGAAATGGCGAGAGGTCTTGTGCTGGCCACAACAGATTTTTTACCTCCCGCTACCCTAAGTAAGGGAGGTATAGGGATCGTGCTAAAAATCACACCTTTTCTAATATGGAAAGAAACCATTAGATTTCACGTTTTGATGTCCCCAGAATCCGATTTTAACATTTTTACAATGATGTCTGAAGGTATGTATGTGTGTGTGTCTGTGTGTGTGGATCATGTGGACACGATTACTCAAATACTATCAATCAGAAAAATTTGAAATTTTGTAAATCCATTCTATGCTAATGTGGGAAGAGCTCATTAGTTTTGAGTGTATATCGGATTAGCAACTTTTACCAATACAAATTGAATATAATGGCACAATCTTCAATTCTACGATAATAGCATTTAGTAAATAACTTGAAATAACTTTATATTATATTATAAAATAATTTATTTTTGTACATCACTTTGCCTCTGCGTCAAACAAAAACAATACTTTAATAACAAATTTGACATATTTAAACAAATGTCACTGTCACGCAGCAATTTTCATTCAAATTAATAATGAAACCGTGTTAAGAAGAATTTAGTAGTTTAAATAAGATTCTAATGTTATTAAGGTTTGTAAAAATAATATATTTTCCATCATACATAAATATTAGATATACAGGATAATTCGATTCAAGTTTGATGTTTGCAGCATTATATATCAAACAGCTCTCAATAAGAACGTGATTTCAAAGTGTCAAATAATAATTTGCAACTACACATTTACGAAATGAATAATGTACGGCGAAGAATTTACACAGATTGCGTTTTAGAGCATAAGGAAGTTGGTGATGATTTTGACAATAATGTGTGTGTGACGATTTTTCCTTAAAATATATTAATGATCCAAAAGTTCGCAAAGTTGGTATTTAATACTTTTATATAATTTGAAACAACATATTAGATTTTGACTATATATGATAAACCGGATGTAGTACTTAATTTGAAGCTCTAACAGATTTTTCAGGAAAAACATAATAAAATTAATAAAATATAATCCAAAAATTCGTATTACAAACTTTTCTATTTATTGGAACAACAAAGTAGATTTTGTTTACAAACGATCAATCGGAAGTGAAACTTTACTTAAAACAGAAATCTAATGGTTTCTTTCCTTATTAGAAAAGGTGTGATTTTTAGCACGATCCCTATACCACTCTTACCAAGGGTAGCAGGAGGTAAAAACGAAAGCACACTCAATAGAATTATTGATTATTTATTATTATATTATTAAGTTATATTATAATTTATAAATTATATTTTCCATCATACATAAATATTAGATGTACTATTGATTTGCTTCATTGTCTTCCAGCATGCGGCCATGGCTGAAGTGGTAAAATCAGCAGAAGGTACATGTATCATAAAAATCAAAATATATACGCTATAAGAAGAGGGAGGGGGTTAAAAATTATAAAAATTTAATAACTTTTATATTTCTTGAAATATATCCCAAAGAGCTTGGCGAGGTGAATTAACACCAGTCTTTCTTGAACACACTTTCGACTGCGTATCTGTTGCTTTGCGATGGTTTATCAACCAGAATGGTAAATATTTTTTGGTTGAAATTCTTCAATTGGCGGTTCGAAAGCGAAGTGCAATACAATACTTATATAGCCTAATATGGAAATGGCGAGAGGTCTTGTGCTGGCCACAACAGATTTTTTAAAATTCGGCTTCTACGGAAGAAAAAAATTGGGAAATATTTGGTGTCCACTGCTTCCCGCCTTACGAATGTAAGCGAATCTAGTGGTGGAGAGCAAATGCATTATATCGTGCTTTCTCTCTCAGCAGCTACTCTCTTGGCTGCTGTTACTAGAGATTATGAACCATTTGTCAATGTTGTGCGGCTAAGGTTATATCGCTTTATATTTGAATATTTAATTGTGTTCATATTTTCTTCTCTTTTACTTATCTTAAATTTACTCCAGTGCAACAGTCTAGCACTCACTGGTTTGATGATGGGAACGCCCACTTACAGTGTCGGCCAATAAAATAGAGCCGGGATCAGTAGCGTCATCAAGCCCGGAAAAATCCAACCGTTTTTAAAGTGTATAATATATTTTACCATTTATAAAAAATCTGATATGGCCAGCACAATACCTTTTTTTTTAAGAAAAACTGTTAAGAACTTCAAATAAGGGAACTTCCGGTTGACAAGTTATAACCAAAATCTTATCAGCTCTTCATATGAATGTAAAGAAACGAAATATAAAAGAATTATAATTTTTAGAATTGGAGTTATCGTCGGAGAATAATTTGTCACACACAGACCCACAAACACAAATACAGAGATCATCGGAAAACTAGTAAAATCGTATTCGGGGAACCCTAAAACGTGTTTATACATAAAAAACTCACTACCGAATACAATACCTTTCTTGTGACGGAAGGTAAAAAAAGTGATAAAACATATAATTTATATAAAAATTCGATATGAGTGGAATCCTCTATTATTTCCGTTTATAATTCTTTGCAAACATCCATTGCCGCCCGTGTGTTGCATACTAGTTTTTTTTTCTTTATATAATAAAATCATAATTTCGGTATGCATATAATTAGTCTGGTACCTATTGTTTTAATCCTATCTAGTCGCATTTTTTTTATTTTTAAAATAGGCCAGGATTTTTAATATTTATTATTAGTTATTCTGATACCTTATAATCATCAAGCAGTCGATCATCGCTTGAAGGATTCAAAAAATGTAATAACTAGTAAAAATAATTGCAATATTGATTAATTCATAATAAGAATGTGGTAGAACAACACTAAAATATGTTGTATACATATACAGGCACAGGGTGCTTCCTTTAAAACAATCAGTGCTTAGGGCGAACTATTGGCTTTAGAGAAAAATGTTATACACAATAAATGTTGAAGAGAACTACTGGTTGAATTTTTCCGTTTGTTATTACTGATAAATTGGCACCTTTTTACATCTCACTAAGAGAGGTATTGGAATCATGCTAAAAATCGCATATCCAGATTTTAGTGGATAAGCAAGTTTTAAGGTCCCTATAATCGGATTATAACATTTTTACGATGTTGTCCGTGTGTGTATGTGTGTGTGTGTGTGTGTGTGTGTGTGTGTGTGTGTGTGTGTGTGTGTGTGTGTTTGTGGATGTAACCGTGGTTTCTCAAATACTATAAGACTTAAAAAATATTTAACTGCAGTTTCTTCAATCTGACATTCCCGGGAAGAGCTGATTAGATTTTGGTAACAATTGGTCAACCGAAAGTAGTAGTTTCTTAAAAAACGTCTTTTAAATATTATTTTTTGGAAATTTAGTTATTACAAATATTAAAAAATAAAAAATTCACTCCAATACATTAAAAAAATTTATTATATCTTTGATAGATTTAGAAATAGACTGAATTATAAATAGATAAAATAACCCATTGTATAATGAATCAATCAGCCTACGGAACCAGTTGTTAAATTAAAATGTTTGTAATTGACATAAATGTCAGTGTCAAAAATCCACACATTACTGAAGACTTTTTCTGGGAAGTACATTTTATATTTCTTATTTTATTATTAATTAAATATTTAAAATTATAGATATATAGAAGTCGTACATAAACAAGTCGAAATGTAATAGTAATATAATATGCTGTTGTTATAATGAGGAAATGACGCCATCAACATCTAAAATTGGTATAAAAAGAAAGGGAATTTATTTATAAGGCAAAGTATGAACAGTATCAGTGTCAAATAAACACGTGCTTACTATACATATAATTCATCAAATACCCTTCAGAAATACCGCCAATCTCGTCAATGAATTGGAAGAATCTCGAACATTTAGAAGTGTAGGAGGAAATTTGTTCATAGAATGAATTGAAAAATAAAAAATAGATGTAATTAGAATTTTTATGTGTACCAGAAATGTTAAAAACAATACTTATATAGCCTAATATGAAAATGGCGAAAGGTATTGTGCTGGCCACAACAGATTTTTCGTGATCATTTTTACCTCCCGCTACCCTTGGTAAGGGAGGTATAGGGATCTTGCTAAGAATGACATATCGTTTTTTAAGGTCCCTAGAATCCAATTTTAACATTTTCACGATGATGTGTGTATGTACTCGTATGTGTATGGATTTTGTCTTCGCTCTAACTCAAATAGAATAATTCAGAAAATTCTGAAACCTTGTATTTCTATCCTATTCTAATATGAAAAGAAGCTATTAGATATTGGTTTAAATTGGATAACCGGAAATGTCACTTTACCTGAAGCTCATAATGGTTTTTCTTCAAAAAATACCATTAAATGCCATTTTTTTGCATTTTATGTCTTATGAAAATTAAAGAATATTGAATTTTGTACAGGAATACATTAATACTTTTTCTATATATTTTACAGATAAATTTAAAAATAATTTTTTTTATTAGTCGCGAAGCCTAAGATAAACACAATTCCTTTGTTACACAGTTCATATTTAAAATGAATGTAACTGACAGTAAATGTCACTGTCAGAGAACTTATCACTTCAAATTAATAATAGTGACATTTTAAAAAGAAAATAGTAAATAAAGCAATAGTTTTCTGCAATGGAACAGTTTGCAGCGTTAGTAAATACGTAGGTAGGTATGTATTTAAATTAATAAAAATTAAATAGCAGGAGGTTTTGTGTTGGCCACATCAGATTTTTTTTATTAGTCCCGAAGCCTAAGATAAACACAATTCCTTTGTTACACAGTTCATATTTCAAATGAATGTAACTGACAGTAAATGTCACTGTCAAAAAACTAATCACTTCAAATTAATAATAGTCACATTTTAAAAAGAAAATAATAAATAAAGCAATAGTTTTCTGCAATGGAACAGTTTGCAGCGTTAGTAAATACGTAGGTATGTATTTAAATTAATAAAAATTAAATAGCGGGAGGTTTTGTGTTGGCCACATCAGATTTTTTGTATATAATCTATTACATTTTTCGCCTTCTGTTCTTAAATTTTACAGGTTAATTATATCTTCTCAGCTAAAATCAACGGTATAAAAATTAAAAGTAAGAATAAATAAACATTTATCATTAAATTAACCAATATATCTTTACTTTTTATTATATATTTCTACCTTTATTGGTCTTTATGATAATTTCCTGGTGTGAGGGGGTTGATCTCATCATCACTGTAGTCAAGTAATTTCGCTAATAAGGCTGTACGAAATTCAGTCAGAACGATAGAAACTATCTACAAATATTTCTATTCCTATAATTACAACAATTTAAATATTATTCAAGTCAAGATCGGGTGAAAATAACAAATAAAATTACATTTTTGTATCTAGATATTTTGTGGCTGTCAAAATATCTATCATCAATTTTATTTAAGAAAATAAGAAATGCAAAATGGCTGATATACATTTCTTAGCATTCTTACATCTATTTACATATATATTTATCAAACTTATTATTTTACTATTTGCTATTACTGCATTATGAAACATTGAACTTTTAACAATTATTTTCTAATACAATGGCAGATTATTTATGGGGGACCAGCAGTATAGCATACATATTTTCTATGTGACATTAATTTACAATTAACCGCTAAATTATTTATTTCTTATGATCTACCAATGAATATTTATATAGTAGCAACAATGTTATTAGGTATGACACTGCAGTTCATGAATATCACTTTGTACTTTTCTAATAATTCGATGTACAAAATCGTTCCTTACGACACGGATTTTATGATTGGAAAGTTTTATTATATAATATGTAAATCATAATAAACGATATTATATTGTATGTTACTCCATTTTCTACTGAAAACCATTTAATCAGTTTACTAACTCCTCAAATCGATTTTCACCAAAATGGTATTATTGCCTTATAATATAATCGACATAATATTTTCCTTTATTTTTTCCCAATCTTTTTTGGAATGCTGTATCAAAAAAAATTCCATAATTGGTGATATATCGTCATCTGAATATTGGATTGTTCCAATTCCAGAAATATTACATTTGAGAAAATGAGGTTTAAAAGTTCTTATTTCATTATTTTCTATCTCGTAAGCTTAAAATGTATTATGAAAAAAGGACATGGAACAAACCAATATTCAGGTGACGATATATTTGGAAGTCTTGAGTTAATATAAACAAAACAATATTGATGTGGGTAAATATTTGTTCGAGAAGTTAAAAACTTAGCAAAAAATGGAGCAAAATTGTTTTATAAAAATAGGAATCTAATTATATTTATAATAAAATAAATGAATTCAGGTATTGTCTTTATATAGTTTATTTCTCTGGTTCTTATTTGCAGTTACATATTACTTCTCGCAGTATGTATAATACAAGATAAATATTTTATATACAAAATTTAATTTTATTTATTAGAAGAGTAATATTTAACTGCAAACCCAAAATATTATTTTACTCATTTTTAAGTACTTAACCACCATAGGCCATAATCAGATCTGTACACATGCATTCACATTATATTACACATACGAGGAACATTCAGATTTAAAAATAAATAATAGTAGCGAGCTAATAAATATTACTTATTTCATTAAGTTCATTGCTTTTATAATTTATTTCGTTTCGAACATCTTTATTTTCAATAATTAATTATTAATTGGAAATTTCTCACACTAATGTTAATTTCCAAATTAAGTTAATAATACAATTATTTATTATATTTTGTTATACACACATATTTTTTTTCGAGGATTCCAACAAATTTATAAATTTATATTTAAGTAGTTCTGGATTTTGTAAGAATGGCAAACAAAGTAACTATCAGTGAATTAGAAAGCTTATATACGTAACAAATATATCCAAAAGCAAGAATCTATATTGAAATATAATAGTTTTTGTTATACTATTTTATTTATTAGTTCTTGTTTAAATTCGAAGACTCCTCGTAATTCCAAACAATACAATATTTTGGAAGCGCCATTTTTGTTTTCATACTAAATATCTAACATAACCAAACAGTGGTTGGACAAGTAAGGAAGAATTGTAGCGAATTTGACAGGTATTGCGGCCTAGATACTCATCTCATGATACTATTTACAGATGCACTCATAAAACAAGTACCTATTATTATTTATAAAATTCTTAATTTTCTTTCCCAAATACGAATAAAAAATTATTTGAAATTGTTCGTCCCTAAAAATATTCACGATTACAGTGTGCATCTGTAAATAGTGTTGAGATGAGTTCATTTAGGGAAGTGTTACACCAGCCACTCCAGTGTGTAGCGCGACGAGGTGAGGTTCCCTGTAGGGTCTTTCCCATTCCCGCGTCAAACTTCGGTACCACCTGTGCAGTACGTAAGAGTATTACCGTCCGATGAGTGTTCTGGCCTCCACATGATTATCAACCTCTAAAACAAATTATTTGCAGTAAACTACATGAACAGAATATGCAGAAAAATATGGGTTTTAATTAAACTATTTTACAAAAAGACACAATGACATTATTTGAATAATCTAGGATAGCGGTTTCCAAACCAAAGTGTGTTCCGCAGAACCTAAGGATTTCAACATTTTTTTTATCTTATAAGTAGTCATATCATAATATACTCGTAGCTCATAGACTAATTTTGAGAACTTGAGATGATATTTTCAGCGACAGTAGCGCTACAGAAAGACTGGTAATGAAATTTTAAACCGGTGCCAAATTAGTTAGTCCTTTGCAGATCCCACTTTTAAAAACTCGGACGTTAAGCCTTGTTTTCAAATTATTATTAAAACAATGAAACAATTTCATTCCTCACATTAGTAAGTAGTTTTATAATTGTTATGATGATTGTACACATCTCATTACTTTCTTGGACCACAATAAAAATTCTACTATTGTTTCTTTTTAATCCTAACACGTTATGCAAAGAACTTACAGTGTATTATATTTTTGGGATTAGAATAATTAATAAAATTGTAGGCTGGCGTTGGGGTTCCGCGAAACTCAGGCGGATTCTTTAGGGTTCTACGACCGAAAAAATTTGAGAACCGCTGCCTAAGATCAAAATCCTTTAAATCCACTTTCGATGAGAAATAAGTAAATACATGGAAATTTTCTTACGATAATCCTCCATCGTCAAAATTATATTAAATTATTTTAAATTTTTTTTTTTTTTCAATATGTTATTCTTCATGAAAAGTTATAGGTATTAGATTAAATAAAACATTTTATTATAACAGGTTTTCTGTAAAAAAAAATATTGAAAACAGTATATTTCGTAGCTCATTTAAACGACCAATTTTTACCGCCGCGACAATACGTGTGATAGATTGAGCTATTGAAATGCTGCTGCATGGACAACTTCATTGAATTGAGCTCCGAGTAACATTGTGTCTATCTCTCTCTAACTTTGGTGTATAGATGGACCAAGCAGATATGCGAAAATGTATTTAAGCTTTCTTCTTCATGTTCATCGTTAATTCGTCGTACTGGTACTAGCTAACGCATGCGTACTTCTCACTGTTAGAAAGAGATAGCCACCCCACCATGACAGTTGAGTGGATACAGCTCGCGCCGTTGTATAGAGATAGGAGGCGCCGGTCCATTTTGTATCATAGAGGTCACTGGTGACCAAGGAGGGTCAGGGATACCGACACTATCCTCCTAATGGAAATAAAAATAACTAGATGTTACCATTATCCGTATCAAATCGGTAAAAAACTCGCGACAAAATTTTATATGGGAATATGGGAAAACAACGATTTGAAACGGTCATAATAAGCGTAGCGCAATTCAATGAAGTTGGCCATGGCTGCTGCTCTATTACAGTTTCCTTGAACATATAGATATAATTTCATATTAATAATAAATTACAACACAACGAAATATTTTGGCGCCAGAAGCCCTTGAATTTTTTGCACACTTCATCTTTTGGGTATGCTGCTAGGTTGGTGTTGAATTCTGCATTTTGCAGGGTCCAAGGTGGGATATGTGAGATTGTGCGGTACATTATTTTTGGTATGTGTATTTTACTGATTTGTAGAACTATGTTGAATCGGGATGCAAGAATGGAGTGTTTTTTGAGTTTAGGTGGGTTTGTGTTCGGTTGAAAGTTGAAATAAGGTTCTGTGTGTTGGTTGGTTGGGTTGGCTTGCTAATTGTATGATGTAATTTGATATAAGCTGGAATCTTCGGAATTTTAGAGCACGTACTCCGGATTCGCTATGAAGGCTAGGAATTGGGCTTGTCCTGAATGCACCTGTTGTTATTCTTAGGGCTGTATTTTGCATTGTGTTTATTTTCTGTAGGATTGATTTTTTGGCCGATGAGTATACAATAGAGCCATAATCTATTTTGGATCTTATTAGTGCTTTATATAAGAGGGCGAGGGTTTTCTGATCTGCTCCCCAGTTGTGATGTGCTAAGGTTTTTAGCAGGTTTAGTCTTTGAATGCATGTGGCTCTTAGATTTTCTATGTGTTGTTTCCATGAGAGTTTTTGATCGAATGTTATACCCAGAAATTTAATTGTGTTTGAGAATTCAATTGGTATATTAAATAATTTAAGTTGAATTTCATTTTCGTGTTGTCGTCTTAGTTTGCTGAAGTGGATAGCTTTTGTTTTATGTGGAGATAGTTTAAAGCCATTTTGCTGGGTCCACTTTTTGATCGTGTTTATGGCTTTTTGCAGATGGTATTTGGTTGATTTTGTGTATGTTCCTCTGTAATATATAAGTACGTCATCTGCGAATAGTGCTACTCTTTGACTGCTTTTGGGATATTTGTGGTGATTTCATTGATGACAATGAGGAAAAGACTAGTACTTATGATTGCTCCTTGCGATATACCATTTTTAAGTGTTTTTAATTGAGAAATGTGTCCGTTGTTTTGGACTCGAAATTTCCTGTTGGTCAGGAAGTTTTTAATGTACAGTATAATAATTGTAAGTAACTGTTTAGATGGAAGTCAACAGTTGAAATTTCTGTAACTTAGTTACGATGAACAGTGTTAATTGTTCAAATAAATATTATAAATAACGAAGAACAGATTTGTGAAAAATTCAAGAATCTCACTGGGGTTTGAACTCAGGGCCTTCTGATATCTAGAAGACGTTCCTGGATACAACCATGCATGCGACGTATGAAAAATTCAAGAATCATACGGAGTCTCATAGCTCAGTTGGCAGAGCGTCTGACTAGATATCAGAAGGCCCTGGGTTCAAACCCCAGTGAGATTCTTGAATTTTTCACAAATCTGTTCTTCGTTATTTATAATATTTATTTGAACAATTAACACTGTTCATTGCAACTAAGTTACAGAAATTTCAACTGTTGACTTCCATCTAAACAGTTACTTACAATTATTATATATATATAATACTGTAGCGCTGGTATGCTACCACAGGTGATGTCGCGGTGTTGTGCGGGCAATGATAATTCATGTGGAAGACGTTCCTGTATACAACCATGCATGTGACGTGTAAAAAATTCAAGAATCTTACGGAGTCTCATAGCTCAGTTGGCACAGCGTATGACTAGATATCAGAAGGCCCTGGGTTTAAACCCCAGTGAGATTCTTGAATTTTTCACAAATCTGGAGTGGGATCACGTAAAAGTGAAAACGATATTGCGATTATCGAGAAGTGAAAACGATATTCGTTTCCTTAGCGATCACGTAAAATTAGTCACTTACTACGTTTTCAACTTCGGTTATTTCCGTAAAGTGACTACGTTTTCTGAAAACGATATCGTTTATAGACTAATGTTTTTGTATTATATAGTAGTTTTGACAGATAATTTATAATTTATTTGAATGTCATTAAAATTTTTAATCTAATGTCAAAAAGTATTATTCTCGCCTTTCGTTTTTATTTCGTTCATAATAGCAATGCTGTAAAAATTAAAGAAGGATACAAGTTAAATTATCAATTAGTTGCAGATGCCATGTATCATCTAATTTTGTTCCTTTTGATATTCCAGAAGAAAAATTTATGAAGCAAACAAAAATATTTCTAAATATAGGTATAATTAAAACTTCAATAGACCTTTTAAGACCGCAAGTATACAAGATTGTTATTTTAAAGTAATCTAGTTTTCATTAAGTTTTATATTTCAAATAAATAAAGTATGGGCCACATTTAAATAACGGCGCACAACCTTTGGGAGGGCTGCGGAAAATGATCAATTCACAAATTTTAATTTTATGTAAAAACTACAAAATATTAATCACAAAACACAGGCTAGAATCGTTATATTTGATGCTTCGCAGAATACAATATTAATAAAATTTTCTTTCTTTTGGAATATCAATATTGCCAGAAAATATTTCTTTTGGGTAGTTCTTTCACTAAATCATGTACTAAATTTTAATAGTAAATCAGGGAAATTTCAGTAGAAATAAGAAAATATATAATCACCAAGATTTCAATTTTCTATCATAAATTTCAAGAGTAAAAATATATATAGTCCAGTCATTAGGTAGATTTACCCTGCAAAAGGTCGGGTATTTTTGATTTTTGGATATGTTATATATTTAGTGGTCTCAACAAAAAATGCAAGTTTTCCCCCTCGGGGGCCTTCGGGAAGCACCACCAACTTGAGAAAAAAGGCGCAAAAAAGCGGTTTTTTCTAAATATCTCTTCACTGATTTGCATTAGGCAAAAATAGTTATTATCTAATTTGTGGACTATAAAATTCTCTACAACTTTTATCTAAAACATTGTTTCTATAATTAATAAATAGCGAGCTACAGTGCTTCAAACAGAGCAAATTTATTGAAAATTACTTGAATGCTTCATTTAAATCATATTTTATTATATTTTTTTACGTTTTTTTACAAATTACTTTTTGACAATCATTAATTATTATTATTTAACTAATATATATATAAATATTAATTATTGTTTATAGTTTTTTTTCATTCTAAAATTTTTTTGTATTCCAGGAAATGTATGATTTTACCTTAAAGTAATTACAACAAAAGCTTTTTAACGGAATCCAGTCCCAGAAAAGTGCGCTGAATAACATATCAGTATTTTCCCGAAATTGGAGCATGGGAACCTCCCGCCAATTTGGAAAAATGGCGGCATATTCAGGTTTATGGCCATTTGCTTAAAACAATTATGAAAATATTATGAAAATAAATTATTCAAAAAAACAAACAATATTACGTACTTGATACTTAGTCTAATAGGTTTCACTATTTACAACAGTTTACATTCGACGTGGCATCGAAAGAAGTAAGTTATCGATAACTGTTTTATAAAAATTGTTAACGTTTTCCTGCAATTTTTTAGTTTTTCATCCACCACTCTGATCTTGTTAAAGATATGATGATGCGGTTTTAAAATTTAAATTCGGTATGAAATTCTCTTTAATATCATGTATTACACGATTATTGCCCATGAACAACTGGCGAGTTATTAACAACTAAAACTCACATGAAATTCCTCTAAAATTTTAAACATCTGAAAATCGGCTCTTTTCTCAATTTTTCAGCAACCACTTTGACACCTATTAAATACTTAATATTGGTTATCTGCAAGCCTGTTGAAATTTTGAATGAGAAAATGAAAACAGAGCCGATTTTCAGATGTTTAAAATTTTAGAGGGATTTCTTATGAGTTTTAGTTGAAAGTAACTCGCTAATCGTTCAACGGCAAAAATAGTGTAATACACGATACGAAAGAGAATTTTATGCTGAATTCAAATTTTAAAACCGCATCATCGTATCTTTAACAAGATCAGAGTAGTGGATGAAAAACTAAAATATTGCAGGAAAACGTTAACAATTTTTATAAAACAGTTATCCATAACTTACTTCTTTCGATGCCACGTCGAATGTAAACTGTTGTAAATAGTGAAACCTGTTAGACTAAGTATCAAGTACGTAATATTGATTGTTTTTTTGAGTAATTTAAATATTTTCATAATTGTTTTAAGCAAATGGCCATAAACCTGAATATGCCGTCATTTGTCCAAATTGGCGGGAGGTTCCCATGCTCCAATTTCGGGAAAATATTGATATTGATATTGATTCCGTTAAAAAGCTTTTGTTGTAATTACTTTAAGGTAAAATCATAAATTTGCTGGACTATAAAAAATCTTTAGAATGAAAAAAAACTATAAACAATAATTAATATTTATATATATTAGTTAAATAATAATAATTAATGATTGTCAAAAAGTAATTTGAAAAAAACGTAAAAAAAATATAATAAAATATGATTTAAATGAAGCATTCAAGTAATTTTCAATAAATTTGCTCTGTTTGAAGCACTGTAGCTCGCTATCTATTAATTATAGAAAAAAATGTTTTAGATAAAAGTTGTAGAGAATTTTATAGTCCACAAATTAGATAATAACTATTTTTGCCTAATGCAAATCAGTGAAGAGATATTTAGAAAAAACCGCTTTTTTGCGCCTTTTTTCTCAAGTTGGCGGTGCTTTCCGAAGGCCCCCTAGGGGGAAAACTTGCATTTTTTATTAGAACCCCTAAATATACAATATATCCAAAATTCAAAAATACCCGACCTTTTGTGGAATAAACCCTTATTTTTCTACCAAATGACTGGACTAATAGTAAATCATAAGCATTTGGTTCTTCGCAACATGCTTATTAAAATATTCATGAATTTTTTTTTTAGCTTCATTCTTGTAATCAATTTTCATCTTATAATTATCGTATTTTATCACAATTATTTCATTTTCGCCTTTCTAAATAAAAAATACCTTTCAAATTTAAAATATTAATTTATTTTTAAATCATTTCTAATGACATTTCTTTCATTCTTTCCAAAACGTCAAATTCAACTCACTGCTCACTACATTCTTTTACCTAAATGCAAGTAAATAAGAAAAGGATATACCTATACCCAAATGTATGAAGTAAGATGTAAGAAACGACTATTGTTTTCACATCCTTTGAGAGTGTCGACTAGAATTCATATTTTTTTCAGTCTAAAACGATATCGTTTTCGGTTTTCACTATTTACGTGATCACAGTTTCACTTGTCGACAGTCGCAATATCGTTTTCACAGTTACGTGATCCCACTCCTGTTCTTCGTTATTTGTATAGTATAATGTTTCCTTCAATTCCATGTCTTATTAGCGTTTTCATAATTAGATGTCTCCAGGTGGTGTCGTATGCTTATTCGATGTCAAACGCGATGGCTGTAAGGTGTTGTTGATTTGCAAAAGCATCTTGAATTTCTGATGTAGTCCATTGTTGATCTGCCGCTTCTGAAGCCGCTTTGTTCTTCTTTGAGTATTTCGTTTTTTTCAAGGAACCATATTAGACGTTTATTTACTAATTTCTCCATTACTTTTCCAAGAGTGCATGAAAGTGTGATGGGTCTATAGTTGAGAGGGAAACTAAACTTTTATTTTTAATTAAAATGTATAATGACAAAAATATAATTTTTCTTGCTTTGGCACTGGCAAAAATATTCAGTGTCGTCAAAATTATTTTTTTTTTTTAATTCCTGGCATAATTTTGCGGCCCCTATAATTTTGCGCCAGAAGCCCGAGCTTCTCGGGCTTTTGCGATAATACGCCACTGGTCACTTCCCTGCCATTTAAAATTCAAAATATGCGGCGTCGGTCGGGTCGAATCATGTTCCCCAGGTTCGCGACCAGACACTCAGTCTCGCCTTAGGTTATAAAATGTTGCAATGTATTTACAGAAATTGCATAAACCACGCCGATTCGGGATTTTCATTTTTCTAACGATCCCACATTCGGGACTGTAGACACTTTTATATTTATATACTGGCAAAATCCAAATCCAATAGCCAAGTCATTTATTTTCTTTTTTCTGGTTTTCAGAAATTATTTATAAACGATAATTTGACTTATGGAAAATAAATCCCGTTTTCTTCGATAACTATATTCCCATCATAATAATACTTTATGATAAAGACATGTTCCTTAATTGAATAAACATTATTTAATTTATTTTTTACAAAAAAAAATAATAAAATTGTTTTCTAGAATGTCATAAGTCATGGCTATTGCTACTAATAATCGAATCTTTTGAAATTTCTTTTTAAAATTGTGAAGAAACCAAAAACTTAATAAGAAATTTAAAAACAGTTTTGTATACAACTTTTAATTCTGCATAAATTTGTACTGTGTGCGTTTGGGGTAAAATGAATAGGAGAACAGGAAATTGTGTATAACTAAAAATCACATCTTAGATCCATATGTTCACCCCTAACCGCTACCACCCGGTATAAAGAATAACAAGAAAATCTAAAATTTTATTAATAAAAATAAGAAAAGTGACATAAATAAGAAAGTGTTTCAAATTGTATGGGGAATGTCGGAATGTGTATTTACCTGCAGTACAGATCCTGGCGTGATAAAAAATTTATACACTATGTACAGAGGAATACATATGATTGAGGAACCAGTCAGCACCCAGCCTACTGTAATGATCCATGCAGGATTTTTATATTCTGGCCCCAACATCTCGTCATATCCACATAGTGAGAATACGAAGATGCACTGTAAACATAAGAAATAACATTAACAATATTTATTAGTGGTGACGAGCATTCAACTGAGATGTGTTTATTGTTGTTCTGCGAAATTTCTGATGTGGACAACACATGACTTCCTTGTACGCCTGGCGTTATTTTGTTAATAATTAAAATATGTATTATTACAGACCCAACCATTAAATTGCACGTATTGGACATTGACATTGAATTCTTTATTTTTTTTTGTTATTTTTTGTCCTAATTCATAGCAAACTTAATTACAGAAACCAAAAAGTACATAATTTTTATAATTACATATCTCCCTTATACAAAGAGCTAATTTAATCATACTTGATATTTTCGACGGAGAATTCAATTTTCTAAAAGCATTTATTGCTAAATTCAAAATAACACCATTTTTTTAAGAAAAACTGATAACAGCTTCAAGTAAAGTATCACGTCCGGTTAGACTATTTTAACCAAAATCTATTATGATATTTCCATTAATATAATAGTATAAAATACCAAATTTGAGAAGTTTTGGTTTATATTTTAAAATAGTTTTTCATTTATATCTATTATACGCTTCAAGTAAAGTATCACTTCCGGTTAGACCATTTTAACTAAAATCTAATATATTATCCCCATTGATATAAGAGTCTTATATACCAAATTTAAAAAGTTTTGGATTATATTTTAATATAGTTTTTCATTAAAATATATTATAGGCTTTAAGTAAAGTACCACTTCCGGTTAGACCATTTTAACTAAAATCTAATATATTATTCCCATTGATATAAGAGTCTTATATACCAAATTTGAAAAGTTTTGGATTATATTTTAATATAGTTTTTCATTAAAATCTATTATAGGCTTCAAGTAAAGTACCACTTCCGAAAGTTATGTAATGACCAAAAAGGGAGGTGCACAACTAGATGTTATAACAGTCCTAAATACAAAATTTTAACTTTCTACGGCTTCCCGATTTTCAGTTATGCGAGATACGTACATACGTACGTATGTACATACGTACGTACGTACAGACGTCACGCCGAAATTAGTCAAAATGGATTCAGTGATGCTCCAAATGGATATTTCCGTTGAAATCTGGAAACCGAAATTTTTCGCGATTACAATAGGTACTTCCTTTACTTCGTACAAGGAAGTAATTATATCATCACGCCGTATTTCTTAATTTCTGAGTGTGCCAATCTGCTTCTATAAGCAGATTTCGGTAATGTCGATATATGCGTACGATTGAGAGCTTCGCGGGCTCTCAAAGCTATATTGGAGAGAGAGCTATAGGTACTATAAGAGTCACTTTTCGTACTATTTCAAATTTCAAGTTGACGTTGATGAATCATAACCGGCCACTTAACACACACAGCCACGCGACCTCAAAACTATCACATAAAGCAATTTACATTATGTGTAATGGAAAATGTGTACCTATGTATTTATTAATTAACAATTCTACATATAATAATACATGAAATCAGGTATGTAAAGTGCAATTTACCGGGTAAATAACTAAAAATTTGCCGTAATTTGCAATAACCGTAAATTACCAAATTTTGTTTACCTACTGTACAATACCAGAGAAATTACACAGAATGCCTATGCATATTGGAATGTAGCCACGAAAATGCGTAATAATTTGCGCACCAACATAAATGACAGTGGACCGGTAATGGTCTCTGTTGTAAATAGGCATTAAACATCTGCTGCAACTAAATGATAAATTTCCGATTTTTTTTGCTATACAAATTTTGTTACATCTACTGCAATATTAGATATAGAAAAATTGTATTAAAATATAGTTTCTGTTAAAAATGATAGAGCATACTATATAATAATTATACAGATGTTCATTTTAAATGGGCCACCATTGCTATATTGAGAACTATAAGAGCTACAAAGAAGGTTAAATTGGCAAATTCTATTTTACCACACTAAGGTAATGAGCATGAGCATTAAAATAAAAGTTTTTGGTTCCCAAAATACAGGACCAAACTTTTTTATTTTAAATGGGAACATACGAGTATTTTTATTTGCTTATTCAATCCGAATTCAATGATATATTTTCATACCCTAACATAAAGATCTTTTTACTTCCTTGTACGAAGTAAAGGAAGTATTGTAATCGCGAAAAATTTCGGTTTCCAGATTTCAACGGAAATATCCATTTTGAGCATCCCTGAATCCATTTTGACTAATTTCGTCGTGACGTCTGTACGTACGTACGTATGTACGTATGTACGTACGTACGTACGTACGTATGTACGTATCTCGCATAACTGAAAAACGGGAAGCCGTAGAAAGTTAAAATTTTGTATTTAGGACTGTTATAACATCTAGTTGTGCACCTCCCTTTTTGGTCATTACATAACTTGCGGAAGTGATACTTTACTTGAAGCCTGTAATAGATTTTAATGAAAAACTATGTTAAAATATAATCCAAAACTTTTCAAATTTGGTATATAATACTTTTATATAAATGGGAATAACATAATAGATTTTGGTTAAAATGGTTTACCCGAAAGTGGTACTTTACTTGAAGCTTATAATAGATTTTAATGAAAAACTATATTAAAATATAATCCAAAACTTTTCAAATTTGATATATAAGACTTTTATGTCAATGGGAATAACATAATAGATTTTAGTTAAAATGGTCTACCCGGAAGTGGTACTTTACTTGAAGCGTATAATAGATTTTAATGAAAAACTATATTAAAATATAATCCAAAACTTTTCAAATTTGGTATATAATACTTTTATATCAATGAGAATAACATAATAGATTTTGGTTAAAATAGTCTAACCGGAAGTGATACTTTACATGAAGATGTTATCAGTTTTTCTTGAAAAAAATGGTGTTATTTTGATTTTAGTAATAAATGCTTCAAATAAAAGTTTTAGAGAATTGAATTCTGCGTCGAAAACATCAATTATGATTAAATTAGCTCTTTGTATTCTCTAATTAAGTTTGCTATGGATTAAGACAAAAAATAACAAAAAAAATAAAATGTTGATGTCAAATTATGTCAAATACGTGCAATTTTATGATTGGGTCTGTTATAATACATATTTTAATTTTAACAAAATATATATAGTGTAACAGGCGTACAAGGAAGTCATGTGCTGTCCACATCAGATATTTTTTTTTGAGAGAAATGCATATAAAATTTAATATTGATTTTATTTAATTCTGCCGTTATAATAGTGCCAAGAATAGAATAAATGAATACATGTTATTTTTTTTTTCACAGAATTAGATTGCCATGAAAGAAATTCTCGAATATTTTTTTATAGTGAAAATAAATAGGCAGAATATTACGTCATCAACCCGAAAAAACCTTATAAAATGAAATACAACTTCTATTAATTTAATTATTTATTTTTTAAATACTGACGAAAAAAATTACTATGGTAGAAATGAAATGGCAGAAGACTTACGTCATCAAAAAATATCCCTAAAGTAATAACTACTAAGTTTACATGGGATACTAATTTATAAGGCGCGAGCAGTCATGTGACTTTGTTGGTCTTTCTTGACAAGCAGATGTGGGAACCGGTGACAGAATGACAGATTGTAGTATATATGAATGACAAACGTCATCATTTTTCATACCAAATTTCAAATTTCATTATTTTCCAATTTCAGGTGGTTTATCTTCTGACTAATGATTCGAGTTTGCGCAGTTATACGATTTTGGTCAGCTGTTTTGTTAAAAAGTAACCTTGTAACTTGGAAGTGAAAGCGTCATTTTCTGTTATATTGACGAATTTTCATTTGAAGAGTCGTATGAATCGGGGGAATTTTCTTCTAGTGATGAAGACAAGTCCACACTCCTGGTGACAAAGAAACCACGTAAACTTACAAAATCTTGAAATTTTGAATTAAAATTTATGACATTTGTAAGTTATGTACGTCATTCTTGTTGGATTTATAACTTCGTTGGAAGTTATAATTACTGGTAGTTTATATAATAGAAAATACACATATGACAGAAACACAAACGGAGTTTATTTTCGACTCTTCTTATCATTGACAACAGCACACTTATCAAATATATACACTTTATTTTGTTTATAATAAATCTTCAAATCTTGAAATCAAGTAACCTTATTTCAACAATTCTGACACGGGTGCCCATATTTGCTTGTCAAGATTTGCTTATTTGCAGGGCATCTGTTCCTCTCTAAAAATACAAAATTTAAAGATTGATAACAAAAAAATATTTGAAAAAAAATACCTTTTGAACGGCTGTCAACGGAATTAATGGCCCCCAATTCCCCTTCGAAATAATTCATGGTTAGTTTTTGAAATTGCTTTTTTAAGCTTTATGCGTTATTATGGATGTAAACTGACAACCAAGTGATAATAGTGACAGGATGTATATTCGATCGATATAAAATTTATTGTAAACATTGTCATGCCAACAAAGGATATAAAAATAAACTGCAATTATTTCAAATAATTTCAAATTTCGTAAAAGGAATAGAGATTAACTTAGAAATACTTGTAAATTTTATTAATATATACGTTTCTTAATACTAGTATTTTTCTTTCTCCTGTATTTAAAAATAAATAATTTCTACAAGTTATATTTCATTTTATAAAATTTTTTTCAGGTCTATGACGTAAGTCTTCTGCCATTTCATTTTCACCTTAATTATCTGTTTAAATCATATTTTTTAGTCCATAGGCATCAATATGTTTCGCTTAATTATTTAGACAGTTCTTTAAACAAACATAGAGCTCACTCTCCCTTAGTACGTACTAACACAGGACTTCCTCAAGGAACAGTACAATCGCCTATATTATTTACAATTTATATTAATGACCTTTGTTGTTCGGTACTCTCTAATAACTGTCTTTCAGTGCTCTATGCTGACGATACCACATTCATTATTTCAAATCCGGTTAACAATAATTTAATTAATGAGAGCAATGAAAACATTCAGTCTCTTAATGCATGGTGTAGTGAAAACAAATTATTTCTTAATGACCAACCTGTAAATATTCAGTTCGGTACAATACAAAAACTAATAATTATTCTGCTAAACTTCTAGGAATAACAGTTACAGAAAATTTAAACTGGAAAGAGCACTGTCAGGGAATAATAACTTCTTTAAGTTCTCTTTGCTACCGAATACGCCATTTGCATGTATAGAATCACGCCTCAGGTATGGTATTTGCTTCTGGGGTTCTTCCTGTGCAGCAGAAGAAGTTTTCTTGGCTCAAAAAAGAATTATGAGATGCCTAGCTGGTGTAAGCTACAGAACATCTTGTAAAGACATTTAAAAAAAATTAATATCCTCACTGTTCCAAGTATCTTTCTACTTGAAGTCTGTTTGTTTATTTATAAAAAGAAATCTTCTTTTGATAGGATCTGTAATCGACATAATTATTATAACACTAGGGATGTCAACAAATTTTATATTCCAGGGTCAAGAGTGAATGTTGCTAAATATTCCCCTGACAGATTCGGTCTTGAAATATTTAATAAATTATTTGATACTATTAAAAATCAAACGAATGAGATAAAATTTTAAAAATATTTAAAACTTTTCTTACTGCAGCATAATTTTTACGATGTAAATGATTATTTGAACATGTAATGATATAATTTCTTTTATTGTGGATGCATAATATTATTTATTTTTATTATACCGTGAGTATTTTTAACGTGAAACATTGTCATATCCATGGTTACGACTTGACATTTTATTGACAGCAATGTATTTGCCCGTTCCATTTAAATGGGCGCATTCAGCAGACATGTGGTCGCTGAACATGTTCACCATTTTTCTGCGGAATGCACTGTTCTCTAGAGACCGTTCACTGACCGGTCACCTACCAGCTGACCGTAAAAAAAGTAGTCAGATGTTCTTGATCACTTGGTCACTTATTTCGCGCGCAATATTTAAATTTACTGGATTTTCTTCTGCTAGTAGAAATAAACTAAGGTCATCCATTATCTGTGCGGTAAAGAAAATAATATTTATTTACATGTAAAGCACCGAAAATAAATTATTTGTTGTCATATATTATGTATATATCAAAGTAAATTGATTGAAAAGTTAAATAACTACCCAGTAAACATGTTTTGTTTTTGAAACATCCCAAAATGTTCCTACTGCTACATTACTGGAATGTTTAGTAAAAAAGCTTCAGTGATGTCTTCGAAACGTTATTTACTTAATAATTTTTATGAAACGTTTCAAAGACTTGCGCGAGCTGGTACATCGGAAATGTTCACTTGCAAACCTTGCAGAAATGTCGCAAGTGCAACCTATTGTTGCAAAGACTTGTGCGAGCTGGTACATCAGAAATGTTTACTTGAAAACCTTGTAGGAACGTTGCAAGTGCAACTTTGTACAACTGCGCAGTCGCAGCATACAATTGCGCAGTCGCAGCAACATCTAATCTAGACTGGAAGGCTGTGTTCATTGTTCGTGTGTTCCGCCATTTCTTGTTGGATCAGTCTATCAATCGTTTTCTCGGCATTTGTGTTTTGCGTCTTTCGTATTTGTGTTCAATAAGTGGTTGGTGAAGTGACGTGTGCTTTTTTGTTAAACAAATATAAACGAATTAGTATCTATAGTGAGCAGACACCTGACTCGAACTACCTTAGATTGTTAGAAATGGAGTGATTTGTGTGCGTTTGTCACTCTGACCAGGACTATGTTATGTCTCATTTTGATTTTGAACTGCAAAACGTTATTTTTAATTTCATTTGTTTTACTGCCTGATTCCAAGCATTTTAAGGTCGCTTTAGTCACGTGTCTAGTATTAGTGAGCTGGAATTAAACAGGCAGTTTGCATATTATTTCCTGTTTACATCAAAAGCAATATCAATTTGTTTTTTTATTGTATAATGTTATAGTATCTTTTTAAATACTACATATTTTTCAACTCCTGTACCTTACTACTTTGTAAGAAGTTTTATATTTATAAAGGAATATTTTATTTTTGTTAAATATTTATATTCAAATGTAATAAACTATGAATTGCATTTTTATAATTAATTATATAAACCTAACCCGTCATTTTTAAAAGAAAAACATTTCAACATTGTTTTTGTAGACTGCTTTGTGCATGTTTCAAGAACATTTAAGCGGATCAATGTGTATATGTTGCATAAATGTATATATGAACGTTGCTGGAATGTATCAAAATCGTTACAGAATGTTTCATAAACGTTTCAACGAAACGTTCCTGAGGGCGGACATAGGCAGTTTCCGCAACATATATGTGATAGATATGATAATGTAAATGATAACATCGCATTTGAAATGTTGATATTCTGGCAACGTTGCTGAAACTAAAATTTGTTTACTGGGTACTACTTATTGTCAAATTATTAAAATTTTCTTATATTGCAATCTTTTAATTAGTTTAACAAATAACATTATAGTTATTATAAAATTAAGGTTACGATTATTTGACGTTTCAACTAGGTCAATGTGAAAAGTGCATTCAGCAGAGACCTGCTTGTTCGGTGACCGGTTGGTCAGGTGTTCAGGGACCAAAGAAATCTGCTGAATGCGCCCATTGAAACATAGGGAACGAATTTGACATTTGATAAGACGTCAATAGAGGTTAATTTTGTTTAAATAATTATACCTGCTTTCTAAATTAAAATTAGTTGTAGAAAAAATATAGTGTGCACCTTGTACTCGAATGGTTTTCTGACTCGGCTAAATTTCTTACAATATTAAAATATAATACTTCTGTCAAATTCATTCCCCATGTGTCATTTTAAATGAAACAGACAAATACATTGCTGTCAATCAAATGTCAAATCATAACTTATAGGAAAATTCAACGGTTATCTGTCATATTGACATGATGTCATTAGAGGTTAATTTTGTTTAAATAATTATACCTGTTTTCTAAAAATTAAATTTAGACGTAGAAAAAATACTGTGTGCACCTTGTGCCCGAAATATGTTTAGTGCTCTCGAGTGGTTTTCTGACTCCGCTAAATTTCTTATAATATTTAAATATAATATTTAAATATAATATTTCTGTCAGATTCGTTCCCTATGTTTCATTTTAAATGGAACGGGCAAATACATTGCTGTCAATCAAATATCAAGTCGTAACTATGGATATGACAATGTTTCACGTTAAAAAATACTCACGGTAAACTGACGATTTCTATACACATTGTATTGTGTCTACAGAAATATTATTATTATTATTATTATTATTATTGTTATTATTAAAAAATAATCTGAAATAGTTATTTACATAATCAGTTATGAAAAGAGTGATATTGTTTGATGAACATTTTGCAAATTATGTGATTCAGACAATATCACGTTTTCGTAACGTATTATGTACAAAATTTTATCAAATTCCTCTAAAATAATTACAAAATACTCAGAATTCTAGGTTTTTCTATGACAGCTCAATATACATATTTTAAAATCAATTTACCATAGTATTGCTGTGAAAATAAATGAATTTAATTTTTTAATGTAATGCTTATTTCAGTGCATGCGTATCATAATGGGGTCATACCACATTTTCCAATTTATTTTTTTTATGAAAATATACTTAAAACCACTTATAAAAATATATATTTTATGTCACATAAGTTTCTAGTTTTACAGAAATAATTTTATAAAGTTTATATTAAATTTCACATGACGTCACGGTTTTGCGACCGTGGCCGTAGTCCCTCCTATCGAATAAAAATGGAACTACGTTTGACGTTTATGTTATTTGACTTGAAAGCAAACGTGACAGCAAGTTATTTTGTACTCGTGCTTTTGTTTTTATTGTATATTAAATAATTTGATTATGGAAATTAATTTTGAAGAAGCGAATTCAAATAATTTGCAGAAAATTAATTTTCGGCATCTTCTTCAAGCTATTGAATAAAATAAACAAATGTATATCAACGAAAATTGTTTTTTTATTAAGTTCTACTTGCGTTGAAATGATCTTCACAAACATAAGCAAGACTACCCTTTAAAATTTTTGGAGTATTTATTGCATTATACCATCTTTCCCTTATATCTCGAGGTTTAGGAATACGAACAAAAACTTTATTTTTGCTTCTCAACGAGATGTTCTCGCAAGACGGGACAGAATAATATTATACAACCATGATAATATCTAAATCACACATAATTTGTATTTATTTATATTTATTAGAACATTTCGTTATTTGTACTTACATTTAAACAAAAACAACTTGTTGCAAAGATATTTACTTTGAAAATGTTGGTTGTGTTCGAAAATTGTGACAACTCTGCGCTACATTCATGTACAGTACGTGCACGAGTACATGTGTGCGTGACTATCATTGTATGTGTGTACAAAACCATGACGTCACAAAATAAGACTCAAAATGTTTAGAAACAAAATTATGAATTAAAAGTATAAGAATATTAAATATTTTTCATGTATATATGTATAAAATTATGTATTTTTTTAAATTATATAAAAAAAATCAATATATATTTTTTTTGGTATGACCCCATTGAAAATGAGTTCTCAATATGTTCTGAAACCAATGTAGATCTTCCTTCTGATGTAGTGTAAAGGAATTGGGTTGTTAATTATTCTTAAATTGATTATTAAAGAAATCATTATTAATATATTTTTGTTTCTTTTTCAAAACGTCATAATGTTCGGTAAAATTCAACTTTTTAAAACGGAATTAGATAAAACAATTTTATTTAATTTAGTTGATAAAGGGCCGGTTTTTCAATGTACTGGCAAGTGTCTGTATAAAATTTATCCTCATGGTAAACACCCATTTCAGTTTCTCAATGTCATGGTAGCGTTATCAACAGGGTAAGTCTTAGGTAAACAAAGGGTTAACGTAACAGCTACTTTGACCTACCGATAAAATTTTACCAGTGGGATAAATTCACGAAGTTGCTTGGAATCAACCCAAATGTAAAATATTGTAAATTATCTGTATACGTATATGTATACGAGTATAACAGACGTACATATATAAATGTGTTTTGTGAAAGTAAAGACAAATACAAGGAAAAATTGGTAGATTTTATTTGTTAATGTAGAGGAAGTGAATCGTAGACCACATATTGAAAGACGTAGATCAGATCTCGTTGACTTCTAGTGCCGATGAATTTTTAAAAAAGATTCAAATTTAGCAAAAAATACTGTTATGTGTTCAGAGAATACTGATATTTCCAATGCTATAAACATTTCTTTTAAAAATCTCTTGTATACCAATGACTGTGGTAGAGTACCTACTTTCACGGCTTATTAAAAAATATATAAATATCATTAAATTATAATACATAATACAATGAAAATTATTTCCAAATTTATAATAATTTATTTTGATTACAAGAATGAGAAGAATTAATAACAAGCAAAACGTTGATAATAACAATATTGCGTCAATGTCAATATACAGCAAAGTTATTGTTTAATTCTAATAAAAAATATTTAATAATCATAAATATATTGTGTAGTGTTAAAAATACAATATGAACCAAACCTGTTCTTATAAAATACTGAAATTTGCTACCCTTTTTAATTAATATGACCAACGAGATAGCATATTGCAAATAACAGAACATAATGTGTATATTTGTAGGCAAAATACCAGTACACAATCACAACTGCTTGAAGTTTGAAGCCCGAAAGATGCATATTATGTAATAAAATAATAGATATTAAAGATACAAGTTTGATATAGCGTTCATAAAGAAACGCGTGTGATGTTCAATCACGAGACGGTGAGCAGAGTGTTTTAATCACGCAAGTTTCATTATTAGGCTATATTAAACGTGTATTCTTCAATATTTTATCTACGACAGTTTAAATTGATCTTAAAATACATTTTTCATTTAAATTTTGACATAATGAGCAACATTGAAATGTTCATTCGTAGCCTACGTAGGCTCATTTTATTCATTGTTATGGTTAAAATTTTTGTTTGTTTGAAGAAAAAAAAAACAATTAATAGTTGTGTCAAATTCTTTTATATACGGGTACATTTTATCTAAGTTTCCAAGATAAAATGAGCAATTTTGAATCAGATTCTGTTCCATCGGACATTGAAGCCGGTGCCGAAAATGTTGTGGCTTCTCTTATTCCTGAAAAATCAAGAGAAGCGTACGAGTAAGCTTATGTAAAACTGGAGGAATGGTGCAACAGTAAAGGAATAAAGAACTACCATAATGAGAAGGTCCTCTTAGTGTATTTTGAATACCTTTCAAAACAACGCAAACCGTCATCGCTTTGGGTATATTATTCAATGTTACGTTCTGTTATTTCAGTCAAGAAAAATGTAGATATCTCTAAATGTACCCATTTAATTGCATTTCTGAAAAGACAGTCAGAAGGATTTCGGCCAAAAAAAACAAAAATTTTAAGAAAAGAAGATATTACTAAATTTTTGCTGGAAATGGATGATAAAAATTACTTGATGATGAAAGTTGCATTAATTATTGGACTTGCGGGTGCCTGCAGGCGCGAAGAATTAACCAATAATTTAATTTTACAAAATGTAAAAGGTGAAGGACAATGCATTCATATCATAATTTCAAAGACGAAAACAAAAATATCTAAAGAATTTTTTGTTACAAGTGGGAATATTGAAGGCATAAATATGGTAGAAATGATTCGGAAGTATTTAGGGCTTCGGCCGGGTAACACTGCTCACAGTACATTTTTTGTCGCGTACAGGAATGGAAAATGTTTTAAACAGCCGGTTAGTGTACCAAATACGTATTAGTGCACTGTCGTAGATAAAATCCATAATCTTTAAATTTGCTTGAATGCCACAAATTCAGTACTGTCAACAAATGCAAGTGTCAATCACGTTCGAAACGAAATATGTGGAAATATTCAAAATGACAAGTGATTCCTTACGAACATAGCAAATATCAGCTTATACAGAGAATTTATTTTAAAATGCAACATTATGGTTCATCACTTCCATGGTTACTCGCTATTGTCAAAAAATGACAGCAATGTAATATTTGTCCATTTTAAAATGCAACATTATAAATAGTATTGCAGCACAGGAGATACCTCCAAAACACATCACAAATGGTGTCAATTTTTATTACGACCGACTAGAATATTGCCTCAGTGTGAATTGGGGTATTTTTCAACATTTATTACATGAAAGTTATGAATTTTTGTAAGCTAAAGTTTGGTAAGATGTGCAACACTCATGTTTTAATTTTTTGTTAATCGTATATAGGCTAATTTATTGGAAATTAGTTTTAATAATACAAAACTACAAATTTTGTATGTTGCATTTTAAAATGGACAAATATTACATTGCTGTCATTTTTTGACACTAGTGAATAACCATGGAAGTGATTGACTGTATGTTGCATGTTAAAATAAATTCCCTGTAATTATTGACAACCAAATGCGACTGTTACTTACCGAATAGATAAATTCGTATTGAAAAACGCATTTTCATTACCATGGAGTTTATTTGATGGATAAATTTAATCTGCTAGGTAGTTAACAAACACTGTAACAAGCGATTGAAAAACCGGCCCTTATTTGATTAACCATTTCACATAATACAATAAGGTTTAAAAGATAAACAGTAATTTGTACAATAATAGGAAAACTAGAAACATTTCAATTTATAAGACAGACACCATTATGAATAATTTAAATTAGTAGAGGAGCGTAAGCTCAAAAAAGGGAACTGTCTTGGAACCGGTCAAAACAGTTCCGATTTTAATATATTTTTTTTAAATGTCCGTAATTAAAAATACTTTAACCTTTACAGGTTAAAAATTGACGCTCTAGCCAAAAAAATACAAAATTCGAAAAAGTCAAAATTTTTAGAATTTTTTTTTAATATTCTTGTTGGAAAAATAAATTAAAAAGTATTTAAAAAATACATTTATTATATTAACTAGTTTTAAAAAATCGAGATAATGAGTGTAATGCAGCAAAAAATGATGACTACTTTAATTCGTTGTCAATAGAAATTACAAATTACATTTTAAAAATATTTTAAATTATTTTGTACATTCTCTTTGTCTTCTATTTCGTCATCATTATCTGTAGTCATTGGTTTTGGAGGACAATTTGTGCAAATTTCACCTCCACAAGCGAGCATACAGAACAGCCCTGTTTTTCTGCAACCGCAATTCCCAGTACAGTCAGATTTACATCTGCAGAATATTATCTTCAATATCTACTCCGGAGCATGTAGCTGGTCCATGGGGTTTGGTATTAAAAAATTTGTAAGGTTCCACCGTCATTCAATCGGTAAAAAATAATTACCCAGCCACAACGGCACTTGTAAATACACTTTTTTTCAGATGTTCTATCGCTGCATCTGCTATTCACGGTAAATTGGCCAATAATATAACAAATGGATTATCAAAAATTCAAATATCAAGAATTCTAATTTGTTATACTAATTGTAATAAATTATAATTACGGCTAAGGCTGGGCGCACAATAAACGAACAAAAACGTTTTTATACAAAGCGTTTTTGCTTAACTGTGTTTGAAACTGTTGTTTCAGTGCTTAGTATATGGAATAACTCACACTGATCAAGCAAAACAAAAAAACACATTTGAGCCTGATCAGACATCTTCGAACAAATTGTTGCGTATAATGGCATTTTTGATTCTTCAGTGTGCGTTTGGTTCGAAAAAAACGTTTTGGTGCGTAACAAAATGTTTTGTGTTACAATGTTTTTGCTCAGTCAGTCTGCGTGGACAAGTAGGTACCAAGCGAACACCATCAGGCACGTTTATACATGCTCAACTTAGTCGAACTCGCAAACACGGACTTTTGCTCAGCGAGCCAACAGCAACAAACATTTCATTGTACGCATGCGTATACACACTGCGACTGCGTATTTGATCTACACTGCACGTTGTTATGTTATGTTATGTAAGTTTGCAATGATTATAGAGGTGGACGCCGAAAAACTTTTAGCTTTAAATTGAAGGAAGGCTTACTCTTTAAAAAAATATTACCACAGATACATTTTGGGAAGAAATTGCCAAAGTAGCATAGCACACATTTCATACTCTGGTACCGACGTCTTTCATAGAACTATACATAAAGTCTTGACTTTAAACAAAATGTTGCGTCTAAAGATATTCTACAGGACGCTAAATGTTTTGCTTAATGACAAAATATTTTATAGTAAGTCTTTTTGCTTAATAAATGGGCTTTAAGATACAACAAAACACTTTTGTTTAAAGTCACAACGTTTAGTTTAACAACGTTTTTGATCAGTCAGTGTGTTTTGAGATTAAACAAAGAGTTTAAGTATGTCGCAAAACATTTTGTATAGTTACGTTTTGTTAGCTCGGTGTGCATCCAGCCTAAGTGTCTGCTCACATATGAAGCAGAATGTTTGTTTGCAAAGAAGAAGCATGATCAGGCGTTGCACACATTGGAGTTATGGATGAAATACGAGTAGTCGCTGAATGTCTCCCAGCTGAGCGCATGAAAAACGAAAATATTCAAAATGCTCCTAATTTCGGACAAGATTAGATATTCAGGGCAGCCCTCAGCGCACATGGATGAGTGAAAAGGCGGTGGATGGATTGCCTACGCGAAGACAAGACATTTGAATTGTAGACGGTACAAGCCGAACAAAATGCGAATAAGATGACTCTCTACGAGAAGGAAGGCGATATTTAAATGTTATAAACACAAGATGAAAGTGAATTAAGAAAAATATACTTAGATAGTCTCTTAATTATTGGCTTGCCCTGCGACTACTGTTGAGGTGACAACATTTTTGCATAAAATAATTAGGTAAGTTTGCGCAAAGAAAACCTGATTTCCCATGTTAAACGCCTTTGTCTCACTTTTCGATTTACATTTTGTACATGCGTGTTTGAGCAAATAGGATTTAAGTATGAACTTTGCCGCTGCGCGTTCGTGAGCAAATTAGGAACTCATGCTAAAATGCATTGCCTTCTGTAACTTATGTTTTAATATACTATTGTACCTGATTCTGAGAAGTTTTTTAAATTTGCTAAAGACTTTCCTTGCATATTACGTCTAAATTTTGAAAAAAGCTATGGATCTCCTGTGACAAGCACGTAATCATGACTCACACCATTTGGTGGCTTATTATGTGCAGATCCCATTGAGCATATTTTCTGTCTTTTTAAATTGAAAAGTAAATTTTTACTCAGTAATTTTTGGCAAGTTTCTGTAATTTCAAGGTAACTTACGGAAATTTAAAATGTATTACGGTAATATAAAATTTTTGATTACCCGGTAGCCGGTAATTTAAACGTTAATATAAAAGGATAAACTACCGCGGTAATTTACCAAAAATATAAATTCGGTAATTTTACATTCCTGCTTAAAATATTTGATATTGTAATGGTCATTAATGGAGATGTAAATAACATTTATTTTTTAATTACGTAAGTAACTGTGACAAGGTGAGGTTAGAATAATAACAAGTAAATAATTTTTATATGAACTCTTCTAAATTATAGTTTCAATATGAATATTACAACTTTGTTATCTTTGTAAGTCAAAATTCTGTTTAGAAATAATTATCATTTTTCTCACATATCTCTGTTTAGTCTAGAAATCGCTTAGACAGTTATTGTCTTGGCAATTAACTATATAAGTTATTGCAAGCTGAAGCGTAGGGTTGATATTTAACTATGGATGCTGTCTGATAACCCCCGCACCCCTCAGATATGCTCCGCTGAAGGTGATAACCATTTGTTTTAAATCAGTCTATGTGAAAGATTAAAACCGGAAAGCTATATGTAGTCCGTGTTGTTTAGTTTCTGGGCGTGTACGCCAGTACGCGTTATTTAGGGTTACAATATAACAATGTAATAGTTCAGTTTTGTTTAATTATGTTAGTGTTATCAGTTAATAATAAGTTTAGTGTAAACATGTAAATAAAAATAGTATAAAGAAAAATATTGTGTCCGTCATCAATAAGATATGTTCATCAAACATCAGTTCAAGTGTTAAGTGTTAGTGATTATCTAAGTCATCGTCGGTAAGAGTCCAGTAGCTGGTTCCCACTACCCCGTGTTACATAACTAAAAAATACTGGTAATATTAGCTGAAACGATTGTTTTAAATTCAACAAATTTGGTAAGAATATGTGCTCACTTCTCTAAAGTAAGAAACACGTCATCGGACAACTATAATATAAAACGGAAACAACCATCAATCGATCGCTAATCTTTTGCAACTTTGTTCTTTCAAATTCAAACATAATGTTTTCCCCTAATATCCGGGCACTGAATATCCGGTTAGAAAATAAAATGGATATCTTGTTTCCGCCATCCTGCCTATCCTATCCATTGCATCACTAGTAATTATCATTATTAATATATTTTAGTGAAAAATTCTTACAAAGAGAAAAGTAGGACTAATATACTTCCAACAATATCTCCAAAACCATCCTGGTCGAAATCCTAACATTTTTTCTACATCTCTGGCGAAATTCTCCGTGCCGTAGAACCAGAACACACCGGCAGCTTCAATGAACACTACGAAGAGGATCGCTAGTCCCGGTCCGTAGACGTTCAATAGATTGACCAGGTACACTCCACCCTGCAAACGACAAAAACACTCATTAAAAGTAATTCCAATGATATATTTCTTACAAGTTCTGAAAGAGTAATTATCAGAAGCAATTCATTCTGTACAAGTCAGCAACAAATAACAAACTTTTCCTAACCTAATTAATTAATTTTTTTTATTTTTGTAGGTACATACTTCCTTGTATTGTGTATTTGACAGTCTTTAAGGCTCATATTATTGAAAAATTGGTCATGTTTAGCCGCACTTAGCAGCTAGCTTGATAAACCTAGCGAACTTTAGTGTACAGTCTGCTGAATAAACACTAGGTTTGAGCGCTAGTCTAGCGAGCTAGCAAAAAAAAAAATCGTTACATTACCTAGTGTACTGCTACAACTGTTAAAAATGGCAGATACAGCGCCTGTACATTTAAATTCGAATAAAATTATCTCGGAAATTATTGAATATGAATATGAAAATATATTGTTTGTTGAAAATTTCGCAACTTCGTATTTTGAGAAATAAAAAATCTGATGTAGCCAGCACATTACCTTCCGCCAATAGATGTTTTTTTGTACAAATCGCATACCAAAAGTTCCTTGGAAAGGATTCTATATATCCAGTAAAATTGTAACACGAACATACACTATTTTCTATAAATTCCATAACGAACATACACTATATAAATTGCACTTGACACTGACATCTGTCATTTAGAATTATTTGAATATATCAGTTGTTTCCATGACTGTAGCAAAGCTGGCTGATTTGTGAAAGTTAATCTCTTTATAATTCTTTAACTCTATATCTATTGAATATGAAGGAAAATGTATAATCAAACCGTATAGAGAATAAAATATTCTTTCATATTGAGACTTACATAAAATGTCAAAAAATGTTATCTAACTGTGTTTCTTCTAGAAAAATAAGGGCACTTTCGGTTGACCAGTTATAATCAAAATCTAATCAGCTCTTCATATGATATGAGTTTCTTAGTAAATGTTTATTTTGCATCCCTTACCTCCCGTATAAATTTGTAAGAAGTATTCACTAACTCCCTGCCCAGTGCTTTTTTGAGCGATCTAATTACTTTAGAGAAAAATATAATGTAGAATCTGAACCCATAATATCTAGTTTTGTAAGTGAAAGTAGTAACTCTATTGCCTATTACCGAAGCTAATAATAGCCGAAATGATTCTGTTTAATGTATCCGTCTGTATGAAGGAAGAGGGGCAAAGTTAGGTAAATGAACATGATTTCTGGAGGACAATTATAAGTTGTAGAGCAGTGCATTACATCTTAGAGATATGAAGGCTGGGATGTTGAAGGCCCAAATTTATATATATTATATGCGAGTAGTGGTAAAGTTATAAGCTATGTGGTTTGTTGGTTATTAGTTACCGGTCGACTAGTACTTCAGAACTTACCTACAGCACAGACCTACTCATAACTATTACCTAGTGCGCTCTCATATTGCTCACTTTACTATTTGGATTGTATTTAAAATAAAAGAAATATGTATTTATCAATGTAGGTTTTAATTAATGAAGTACTAGCTGTACCCGCTGCAAATATTTGCAACAAACAATATTATAGCGTAAGGATATACTTCATTTTATGTAAGAAAATAGCGTCGGTTGAGATAGGGATATAAATTCTGTCCTTTCAGACAGATTGAAAACCTAGTTTACAAAAACGAAAAAAATATCATCTGTCAGTTGTCAGTTATAAAATAAAATTTACAGAATTAAGTAATGTTTAAACATGGTTGTTCTAATTTTTAATATTCAGGTCTTGCATATTTTTACAGATATTTATTATTATCACATAAATAATAAAATAAAAGTTACAAACAAATATCTAAGTTGTAAATATAATTTACACATTCTTCGGTCGCTTCCAGACAAAAATATTTATTATTCACAAAGATTGGTTTCACGAATTTAAATGATTCATTTAAGGTATGTAAAACCGGTCTGCTCTTAGGCGTCATCTAGTTTCTTACATGAAATGAAGTGTAAATCAAAATTTTCTGTAGATAAGTATATAAAATAAAATGTTTGATTCTCTTCTACTCTGCTTTTTTAAAACTATCCCCCGCTGCTTATTTGAATATATAAGGAAAACTGATTAATTATTCAACACAAGATGTAGTAAATAAATAATATATAATTTAGTTTAGTTTATAGTAACTTTTAGATAAATTATATAACTGTTTACCAATACAGTCTCTGCTACTTGCAATTAACTCTAAATTGGAAACTACCACAGTATAAACAAATGTATTTTTATTCACAATCATTATAGTAATATGTCGATTCCTAACCTTTTATAGGTTGCGAAATTATGTCATTCCTAACTGTAATGACAATCTTTTGGATTAGAAATAACATGCCACGCTTCCAACCTTAGGGTATAGAATAGGACTATAGAGAGCGTAAAGTATGGTGGTGGAAAGATTTTTTTGTCGCCATGAGACGGAAGGGGAATCTCGTGGCCGCCATCTTGGAACGGTCTTCATTATAATGTATTTAAAAGTGCGCTTTCTTCAGTTTTGTTATAAAAATACAATAATGTAACAGAAAATGAAGCTATTTGTTATTAGTAAGCATTACTTCAGTCAGAAATATATTAAAATTAATTAAATTTAAATTTATAGTAAAAATTTTAATAGGTCTGTCAAAAAAATCAAAGGTTATAACTCAATGATTTATTTTGCTAATTATTGATTTTATAAGAGGATGATTGTGAATAAAATAGTATATATACATATCTCGGTGGGAGATTCATCATAGCCTCGCGTTGTATGTAATCCGGTAATCTACACAAACCCTCGGCTGTACTGTAATTAAACATCTCCCACCTCGGATGTAATATACTAATATACTGTGCTGAAACTGTAAAAACCTTTATTGAATGAATGAGGCTTATATGCTAATAGGTAAAATTAAAAAAAAAATACAAATAAAAAATAGAGAATTGTCTTAGATCTATCATAGTCTAAACTATCTATTATATCTAAACACACAGCAATGTTTTCTACTTTGAACAGAATTATGTGTAAATATAATAATCTTTTTTCTATTAACAATTCACCAGATATTTTTCATTGCTCGTTATTCACATTTAAGTCTTTTTTAAGAAATAACTATCACATTCATATGTTATAATCTGTGTTATATGTAACAATCTATTTTTCTATTGTTTATATATTTCCACTGTATGTTTTTGTCTGATGAAAAATTTATTTTATGTTTATATTGTACTGTGCTGTACTGTTATTGGGATTCGTCCTGTTGTGCAGCCTCAACTCTAAATAAATAAAATAAAAATAAATAAATAGTAGCTGTGGGATAGGATGGATTTTATTGTTCATGCGCCATTTATCAGACAAAAACAAAACAATATAGAAACACTCCTCACGACCCATGGAACATATATATACAGGGTGTTTATTAAAAATCTGGCCGTAGGCGTTTAACATGGGAAAACAGTTTTTCTTTGCGGTTTGCGCAAAAAGTTCGTAATTAATTTTAGACAAAATTCTTTCAAATAAAACTTCTAGATAATTATATTCTACGCCTAAATATCTAACCAGATTTAATATTGCACGTTGTAAAATCAATTTTAAAATTGTACAAATATTACTTCTTTGCGGCGATAGCCATGATTTTGAAACAAAATTACAAAGAAATTCAAATCGTTTGAACTGTCAGAAATTTACTTTCATAGGTTACAAAATGTCAAAAAAGATATAATAGTTATTTAACTGTTAGATTTTAAAAATAATACGAGTGTAGTGAATTAGGTTCAGAATTGAGTTATCTGTAATTTTTACTTGAAAACCGAATTTCTGATAGTTCAAACGATACGCATTTCTTTGTAACTTTGTTTCCATGGCTATCGCTACAATTAAGCAAAGTTTATACAATTTTATATTCAATTTTACAATTACCAAACGTGCAAAATTAAATCTGCGTAGGGATTTAGGCGTAAAATATAATTACCTACAACTTTTAATTGAAACATTTTTGTCTAAAATTAATTGTGGACTTTTGCGCAAAGAAAAACTGTTTTCCCATATTAAACGCGTATGGCCAGATTTTTAATTAACACCTTGTATATATAAATTCTTGTAAAAATCGGTACAGTAGTTTTTAAGTTTATCGCGTACGTACATGAGCGTCTCTTTTATACAGATAGGGATTGGACGAAATATAGACTATGCAAAATGTAAGAAAGAACTTCTTTTCGAGTACCCGATCTATCCTTGTACCACGTCATAGTCTATGGGGTCTCTATGACTCCATCCATATTATTATTTACCTAAGTATTATAAGTGTTTGATAATAGATATACATACATATAAAGTAACAAATGATTACACAATTGCAATCCAGACATAAGGTACAGCCAGATTTTACAAATTAGATCTCGGTATTTTGGGAAATGTATAATAGTTTGTGGTCTTGATTTCTTGGTCATTTAGAGTATTTTTTTCTATTTTCTATGTTCGGTCCAGGGATGTATCGTAAATTACTGTAGTAATTTACCGATGCAAAATTATCGTTTATATTACAAAAAAATTACCAAGAAATTACCGAATAGAAATTATTGTGTGTATTCCAAATAAGTTTTTTTTTTGCATATAAAATACAAATACAAAACTAAAATCATAATAAATATGAAAATATGTAAATATTATATCAAACACTTAACAAGAAAATAAAAAGTTTTCAAAGCGTACCTATATCTAACATTACACTACCTATGTTTGTACTCGTATAGCAAAAAATAAAGTTGGTAAAGTAAATTTATCAATATGAAGAGTTCTCATTCTCATTCATATTAGATTCAGGGTTAGAATAGAATCATCAGAAGAATAAAAAAATAAAATTGTCTTGGATTCTTTCCATTTTTCTTTTGTATTGGCATCCGCGGAAAGTGATCCTTCAGTAGTAGCAGTTGGAGATTGGAATTTTAACGCCTACTGCATGTTTATAATAGAGACCTTCGCGACTGTTTAGGTACCGTTAGTTAAGAAAAGACCATTCCTCATTTCTTCTACATACCAATATGCACCGCAACGCACAATCATGAATGAGTAACTGCGCTTAAACAGCATGCATAATTTCGCAAATTTTTGGTAAATTCTCGGTAAGTTCCTGGTAATTTACGGTATTCAAAATTTGGTAATTTACGGTAAATTACGATAATTTATTTGTTAATTTACCCGGTAATTTACGCCTTCACATCATTTCATTCCCGGTTCGGTTTACGTGCCTATCATCTGCAGTAATTTGACACTCGGTAGGACATTGGGGCCAGAACATTCCGGAACACTATTCCGAAAGTTTTTGCGAATGTCGGAACACAATTCCGGGAGTCCTTTCCCAAATATATTGAACAAATTTTATTTTAAGATTTTATTGTTAATTAAATTTGAAAAGGAAGAGGTACAGATTTTTTCTGTTTTACAAAAAATTGATAATGACTTTTTGATCACAATACACAATATCGTTCCAAACTGCCTTTGACTAAGAAGGGTGAATTTTTCACAAGAAGTCACGTAGAGTCAAATTGACTTTAAAATGTGATTTTTATGTTTAAATATTAAAAGTTTATGTCGAAGTGCTTTAAAGGCTGGCTTATACACGTGTATCATACGCTATTTTTTTATTATAAATGCATCATAACCATTTAAAACTGAAAATTATTGCAAATCATACGGTTTTGATTTTTGATCTAGTGAGTTTGAGCGTTTCCACGGCGACAGTTAGCATTTATTGGTATTGTTAATGTAAGACTAGGTCACCACACAATTGGGGTCATAATAGTTTATGTTATTATTTGCATATATTGCAGAATAAGTAATATCAATATTAAAGTGTCATAAGTAGGTTATTACTCAATTGTTTGATGACTTAGCATTACAGTAATATAAAAGACTGTATAGACGATGGGAAGTTAGAGTGTGTCCAGAGACCAGAGATATAGAAGACCCATCCTCCATTAAGTCGGTACAGTAACCATCATTCATTAAGTGTAAATATATATCATTCAATTATACTAATCATTAAACTTATTTATAATAATAATTAATATTATTATTACAACCCTTATTCTTCTACAAGAAGTAGGAACATTTATTAGAGTTTATTATCTATTATTTTGGCAGTTACTAAATTGTACCACCAGTCTGGCAAGAACTCACTTATAAATATTATTTGCAATTCGCCCCTTAAAAGGCGGGTTACAAATTGGTGGCAGCGGTTTTGGGGTACTTTCGCCAGTCCAGAGTGGCCAATATATTTGGTTCGCTCGCGGTGTACGATTTTGTAACAAAATTATTTTTTAAAAATAAATAATCATGCCGTGTGGTAGTACTGCGGGTAGCTCTAATAGCGCTAATCTGTCAATGCCAGTTAAATCAGAAACAGAAATGTTATCTTTAAAAAGTAGTGTAATATCACAAATACCAGAATTTTTTGGCGAGAATGTAATAGAATTTTTTAGAAAAGTTTACGTAGTATCAAGTGTTAGAGAGTTTTCCGACAGAGAAATAGTAGACCTTATTAGAACAAAATTAAATGGGGAAGCATTACAGTTTTACTGTGAAACAAAAGAAATACAGCTCGCTAATGTTACATTTATGGAATTACATTTACGTTAAGTCAACAAGTCAATATTTTTTTTCCTTGTTTTAGTTATTATTCATATTTATTGTAATTTTTCGTTATCTAGGTAACTCAAGAATTTAGCGTGTTTTAATGATCGATTTACGCACGCTTTTGCGTGTTTTAAAGAGCGATTATGATGCATGTGTAATAAAAAAAAAAATTAATGAAATTTTGCTATAATCAAGACTTTTATAGATATGAAATTAGGTGGAAGAAGAAACAATAGAATTTATTCTTAAAAAGTTATTTATATAATGATGGAAGATGCGGTGAAAATGTACGGATGAGTAGAAGGGCCAAGGGTAAAAACATTATTTAAAATAAAATGTTTTGAATTCTGTATAATAATAACTAGTATTATCAATTTTTTTAACAGGTACTACAACTTTTTACCTTCCGCTACCCTTGGTGAGGTATAGGAATCGTGTTAAAAATCGCATGTCGAGATTTTGTTAAATAACCACGTTTTAAGGTCCCTAGAATCTGATTTTAACAGTCTCACGATGATGTCTGTATTTATTTGGTTATTTATTTATTTATGTATTTATGTATGTAATTATGTAAGTATGTATGTATGTGTGTGTGTGTGTGCGTGTGTGTGTGCGCGTGCGTGTGTGTGTATGTGTGCGTATGTATGTATGTATGTGTGCGTGTGTGTGTCTGTGTGTATGGATTTTATCAACGCTCTAACTTAGTATTTGTTCAGTTTTTGTTACAAACATTCAAGTGAAAATTTTCACGTTTTGACGTTTAAATAAAAACTATGCAATTTTATATTCTCCTTATGTGCAATTATATCAGAATTTGAAGTATTGCCATGTACGGCCCTTGAAGTTGTTCAATTGAATGTTCATATTGCTCAAGGAAGGATGTGATATGTCGAGGAATCGCTGAAAAATAATATGAACTTTTCATATCACTTTAATTCTAATTATTCTTACCGAAATTACCAATATGTAAGTCTGCTATTTTATAATATGCTATTTCGTTAAATATAAATTGTTTATATTTCAATTTGTAGGTTATCTTGGTTAACTTGGGGCGATATGACAGGTTTCTATTTTACAAGTTACTTCTTATTCGCTCATTTTATGTAGTTGCTATGGATATTTATTTATTTCATTTCTACCTTATCAAGTCACAAAAGATGCCATTTTTATGACGTTTGAAGAAAAAAATAGTTTTGTAAACAAAAATTATACTATTATATGTATTTATTTGATTAATAGTTACGTTCTAGTTTAGTAAATTACATTTATTTCTGAAAAATATATTTGTATATTTAGAAATACGGAAAATGCTTTATTTTTAGGTTAAAGTATGCGATTACAATTCAAAGAATACATTGAATATTTGGGTGCACAACACTATTCAAAAACACTGATTTAAAAAATATCAAATTTCATTATTTGATAATAAAAAATAAATAATATCAAATTTATCAAAATATGATTTTAAAAGCAGAGCACAATTTGTATTCAAACAAATATTTAAAAAAAAATCGTTCTTTCAACATAAGGGTAAAAGTGCTGTATTGTTTTACAGTAACTAATACAACGAATGCCTGAATATACCAAATTTATCCACTACTTCAATTTTTTCATTTGGCTCCGAAAAAGCATGAAACATGAGATTAGTATGGGCTATCCAGCGAATCAAGCGGTTTACGTCATCGTTTAGGGATTTTTGAAATTTTCTTTATTTTTTTAAATATATTTTATTAACGGTATTTTGTTTTTTTATTATTATTTTGTATGTGACACTTTTAATAGAAATAATTACATTTGGAAATATTATTATTACGTAAAATTTTCTTATTTTTTGCAAAATGACGTTTGATTATATTTTTTTAATATTGGTAATTCTGAACATGTATATTACTAAATATTATATGTCTATATTATACTTTTCAACCTGTATTGTGATTTCATTTTCTTTTTGGTTTCGTTGTTCATTGACAAAATGTCAAATGCTCTGTCATGACAAATTCAAGAGCTTATAGTTAATTTATTGACTTATTTTGAAAATGAAAAATATATTTATGGGCTCTTACTTTCACTGAATTGTAATATTGAGGTAATATTTCGTGCTATTTGTTAGTAATAATTTGAAAATTAAATCTATATGTACAGCGTGTGGCAAACGCTGTACGCAATGTACAGAAACAGTGAGAAATTGTATGGTATTATGCAGTATTCTGTATTATTTTAAGGATCTCACATGATACTAGATAGTTTGTTGCATATACTACAAGAATGAAGTATTTATAACGGCGTAAGGAGTATCGTTCAGAATATTTTAAATAAAATTGGATTTCGCTGGAAAAAAATTACACCAGACGTGTTACCTTTTTAAGAAAGATTTGGATTTATGAAGGCAACCCACAGATCATAAAATATTTTAATCCGTTTTACATGCTCATGTAAACTTTTTAACATATGACGTCATTGTTTTTAGTGATATTGTATTTATGACGTAAACAACTTGATTCGCTGGATGACCCATAGTGTCCTTTGGTGTATAGATTTACACCCAACTACACAACAATGGGGTCCTATACCATTTTTCTTTTATTTTCTTTCCTGTAAGAACAGGATAAAATAAGAACTTCAGTGCAAACGCGACTTAAAAATTTTACGTAATAAGCGAGATATGAATTTTTAAAGTTTAAGAATTTGTGCATGACGTAGCGGGTACTAACGAGTGATCGACAAACAATGGGACAAACTGTTAGTTATACTGGAAACAATTTTTTTCATGTTTGCATGGCTGAAATGTTTTTATATAAAAACTTATACGTTATATTTACGAAGAAATTATTATTAAGTATAAATAACATAAATAATAAGCAATTAACAAGGATTTCTTCCTAATAAATTACAGAACATTGAAACAGTTTGACAATATTATTACACAAAGTATGACGACGGATGGCGCTAATGTCTGCATGTTTTGAAGTTTCAATATTAATTTAATTAATATTATTATTAATTTAATTCATATTACAAATTGATTTATTTATAAATACATGATTATTGTTAATATTACTAGATGTTATAATTAAACAAATTCATCAAACACAAAATTGTTAAATGTTTTGTTAGGTTATAGAACATCATGACATTTCATATTCTTTCAAAGGTGACCGCTACAGACGCGCGAATCTTCTTTTTAAAATCAGGCGACCAATCAAATTCTTAGTACCTAACACGTCATACCCAATTAGTAATCAGGTTCAATCGCATGTAGTTTGTGACCTAGTTAATATTTAAAGAAAATTTTTTCACTAATACTCATTAATTTATGTATATTTTCGTCTTCTTATTTAAGATAGTTAAAATATGACTATGGTATAGGACCCTATTAACATTGCTTTTGCATTTCTTCTTCTCTCCTTCCATATTCATGGTTTAATATCGCATTTAAACGAACAAAGTTAAAGTAAAATAAAAAATACTTTCAGAGTACCTATATGTAGAGTTCAATAAACATAAACATAAACGACACATCAGAAACAGGAAACAGCTGATTTTATCCCTGTAGTGACGTCACTTTTCTAGTTCATAATTTAGTCGCTTGGTGCGTATAGCTTAGTATGAATCGCAAATAGAGGCGCAATATCATTGACATTTTAGAATAGAAAGTTTTTTTTAGAATTTACATCAAGTTATACATATATTTTGATTACATGCCAATCTGTAAGTCTTACAGATCTGTAAAAACTTACAAAATCGCATACATTTTGCATATGAGGCGCGAGCTTTGACATTTGCTTGTATGGATCGCTTTAACAAGGTTGCCTAAAATACAGCTTGTGTACCTTGCCTATTTGAGCGTAAAATTAATTTATAAAAATATTCAATATGTTTTGTTTATTTAATTATTTATAAACTTTGATATTAAATAAAAACCAACGTGTCACTCAAAAACAAAATCGCAAATGACAAATTACACTGACATATTCAAATGGCTTCTAGTGAGAAATTCAAGAACTAGACCAAATATATCTCTGTATTCTCTGTCTCTTTCTGGCCAGCCGATATCAAAACATTATTTCGTCGTTGGTCGAGATACTTTATGTAGTCTGTGATAATTCGAATTTACTGTTTTCTTTTGATAGTCGATGACAACACTGACGCACACAAATTTATTTTAAAAATATTGGGCATTATTGGTGAATTTTCGGGTTTTGATATCGCGGAAGTACCATATACGAGGAAGTATATAATAGTATATTATGTGGCAAGTGTGTGAAGTTGATATTTTTACATGAGGGTGGAGATTGCGACACGAGCCGAAGGCGAATGTTGCAAACCACCCGAATGTAAAATAGGCTTCACACACGTGTTACATACTATACTTTTTCTACGACCTTACAATAAAATATATTTTTTCTTCACATTGTCATTCTTTTAACGTAAAGCCTCTGTATTATAGACTTGTGTAACCATGGTTACCAACGTTACGGGTGTTTAACAGGTTTGTTTTATTAAAATACAATTCAGTTTGTAATATTTAAAATAATGAACGGTGCGTGAAATGTTACATCACGCACACTGTGCGTGAAGTAACACTTCACGCACTGTGTGCAAAAAATCAAACTTCACACATAAAAATTAATACATGAAGTACTCACTTCACGCATGGGAGTAGAAAAAAATTTTTTCCTACGACCACTGTTAAAAGTAGTCTTTTTAACGGTTGCTTAGCGAGTTAAAAATAACAGTTCATAACACAGTGAATACTTTTAAATTGTTGTCATTGACGACGGATTAAAAGTAAAAAACAAATTTACTTTTAACACTATCCGCGAAAAAATTCAAAGTAGCTGACATCTGGTGGCAAAATTTAATAGTTCCCAAGTAAGGAAAACAAATTGTTGTTTACATTGAAAGAGATACGAGTTTCATAAAGAAAATGAGTAAATGTGAAAGATATTGCTCAGTTCTACAATGTAACAATTATTCAAGTGAGAATATATCGTTACATTATTTTCCTAAATATTTAAAGATGCGACAAGCATCATGTATTAAAAATAGGGAAAAAGGTTACAAAGTATATGAATGTTTGTTCTGATCATTTTATCTCTACGGTTTTATAAGAGGTATGTATTTATAAAATATGTGTAACTAATTGTTTATTATTATTATTATTATTATTATTATTATTATATAATGTTGTTAACATGATATCGTGCACAGAAATGCAATTTAAATTAAATAACTACGAATCACTCATGAAAAATATTAATCCATAATAAAAATACAAATTATTAATTTAAGTTGCATTCTGTTAATGGATATAAAGTTAATATTACTGTAATTACATTCTAATTAGTTTACCTATTGGCATAAATTAATGTAACGACAATGGCTGGTAGCACAAGCTTTGTTTCACTAGAACACTGTTTTAAGAAATGTCAAATTCAAATTTCAATGTTTAATTTCTCCCTTATGTTTAAAGAACGATTTTTTAAAAAAATATTTATTTGAATACAAACCATGTTCTGCTTTAAAATCATATTTTGACAAATTTAATATTTTTTATTATTAAATAATGAAATTTGATATTTTTACCTCTCGCTAAGAGAGGTATTGGATTCATGCTAAAATTCGCATATCCAGATTTTATTGAATAAGCACGATTTAAGGTCCCTAGAATACGATTATAACATTTTTAAAATGATGTCTGTGTGTGTGTGTGTGTGTGTGTGTGTGTGTGTGTGTGTGTGTGTGGATGTGTGCATGTGTGTGTATGTGTGTGTGTGTGTGTATGTCTGGATGTTGTAGTCACGATTCCTCAAAAACTAAAAAATATTTGACTGAGTATTTTTTAACGTGAAACATTGAGTTTGTCACATCCATGGTTACGATTCGACATTTGATTGACAGCAATGTATTTGCGTGTCCCATTTAAAATGAAACATAGGGAACGAATTTGACATTTGATAAGACGTCAGTAGAGGTTAATTTTGTTTAAATAATTATACCTGCTTTCTAAATTAAATTTAGTGTACCTTGTGCTCGAGTGATTTTCTAACTTGGCCAAATTTCTTACAATATTTAAATATAATACTCTGTCAAATTCATTCCCTATGTTTTCAATGAGACAGGCAAATATATTACTGTCAATCAAATGTCAAGTCGTGTCGTAACTTATAGGAAAATTCAGCGGTTATCTGTCATATTGACAAAACGTCATTAGAGGTTAATTTTGTTTAAATAATTATACCTGCTTTCTAAATTAAATTTAGTGTACCTTGTGCTCGAGTGATTTTCTAACTTGGCCAAATTTCTTACAATATTTAAATATAATACTCTGTCAAATTCATTCCCTATGTTTTCAATGAGACAGGCAAATATATTACTGTCAATCAAATGTCAAGTCGTGTCGTAACTTATAGGAAAATTCAGCGGTTATCTGTCATATTGACAAAACGTCATTAGAGGTTAATTTTGTTTAAATAATTATACCTGTTTTCTAAAAATTAAATTTAGTTGCAAAAAAAATATTGTGTGCCCGAAATATGTTTAATGCTCTTGAGTGGTTTTTTGACTTAGCTAAATTTCTTACATAATATAATACGTCTGTCAAATTCGTTCCCTATGTTTCATTTTAAATGGGACACGCAAATACATTGCTGTCAATCAAATGTCAAATCGTAACCATGGACATGGCAAACCCAATGTTTCACGTTAAAAAATACTCACGGTATATAGCCTAATATGGAAATGGCGAGAGGTCTTGTGCTGGCCACAACAGATTTTTTAAAACAGCGTTTTCGTTAAAACAAGGCTTAGTCCAGTCATTAGGTAGATTTACCCTGCAAAAGGTCGGGTATTTTTGATTTTTGGATATGTTATATATTTAGAGGTCTCAACAAAAAATGCAAGTTTTCCCCCTCGGGGGCCTTCGGGAAGCACCGCCAACTTGAGAAAAAATGCGCAAAAAAGCGGTTTTTTCTAAATATCTCTTCACTTATTTGCATTAGGCAAAAATAGTTATTATCTAATTTGTTGACTATAAAATTCTCTACAACTTTTATCTAAAACATTTTTTTCTATAATTAATAGATAGCGACCTACAGTGCTTCAAACAGAGCAAATTTTTTGAAAATTACGTGAATGCTTCATTAAAATCATATTTTATTATATTTTTTTTTACGTTTTTTTACAAATTACTTTTTGACAATCATTAATTATTATTATTTAACTGATATATATATATAAATATTAATTATTGTTTATAGTTTTTTTTTTCATTCTAAAGATTTTTTATAGTCCAGCAAATTTATGATTTTACCTTAAAGTAATTACAACAAAAGCTTTTTAACGGAATCCAGTCCCAGAAAAGTGCGCTGAATAACATATCAATATTTTCCCGAAATCGAAGCATAGGAACCTCCCGCCAATTTGGACAAATGGCGGCATATTCAGGTTTATGGCCATTTGCTTAAAACAATTATGAAAATATTTAAATTATTCAAAAAAAACAAACAATATTACGTACTTGATACTTAGTCTAATAGGTTTCACTATTTACAACAGTTTACATTCGACGTGGCATCGATAGAAGTAAATTATCGATAATTGTTTTATAAAAATTGTTAACGTTTTCCTGCAATTTTTTAGTATTTCATCCACCACTCTGATCTTGTTAAAGATATGATGACGCGGTTTTAAAATTTGAATGCAGCATGAAATTCTCCTTAATATCATGTATTACACGATTATTGCCGATGAACAATTGGCAAGTTACTAACAACTAAAACTCACATGAAAATCCTCTAAAATTTTAAACATCTGAAAATCGGCTCTTTTCTCTATTTTTCATCAACCACTTTGACACCTATTAAATACTTAATATTGGTTATCTGTAAGCCTGTTGAAATTTTGAATGAGAAAATGAAAAAAGAGCCGATTTTCAGATGTTTAAAATTTTAGAGGGATTTCATATGAGTTTTAGTTGGCAGTAACTCGCCAATCGTTCATCGGCAAAAATAGTGTAATACACGATACGAAAGAGAATTTTATGCTGAATTCAAATTTTAAAACCGCATCATCATATCTTTAACAAGATCAGAGTGGTGGATGAAAAACTAAAAAATTGCAGGAAAACGTTAACAATTTTTATAAAACAGTTATCGATATTTTACTTCTTTCGATGCCACGTCGAATGTAAACTGTTGTAAATAGTGAAACCTATTAGACTAAGTATCAAGTACGTAATATTGTTTGTTTTTTTGAATAATTTAAATATGTTCATAATTGTTTTAAGCAAATGGCCATAAACCTGAATATGCCGCCATTTGTCCAAATTGGCGGGAGGTTCCCATGCTCCGATTTCGGGAAAATATTGATATGTTATTCAGCGCACTTTTCTGTGACTGGATTCCGTTAAAAAGCTTTTGTTGTTATTACTTTAAGGTAAAATCATAAATTTGCTGGACTATAAAAAATCTTTAGAATGAAAAAAAATTATAAACAATAATTAATATTTATATATATATATATATATATATCAGTTAAATAATAATAATTAATGATTGTCAAAAAGTAATTCGTAAAAAAACGTAAAAAAAATATAATAAAATATGATTTAAATGAAGCATTCATGTAATTTTCAAAAAATTTGCTCTGTTTGAAGCACTGTAGCTCGCTATCTATTTATTATAGAAAAAAATGTTTTAGATAAAAGTTGTAGAGAATTTTATAGTCAACAAATTAGATAATAACTATTTTTGCCTAATGCAAATAAGTGAAGAGATATTTACAAAAAACCGCTTTTTTGTGCCTTTTTTCTCAAGTTGGCGGTACTTCCAGAAGGCCCCCGAGGGGGAAAACTTGCATTTTTTATTAGGACCCCTAAATATACAATATATCCAAAAATCAAAAATACCCGACCTTTTGTGGAATAAACCCTTATTTTTCTACCAAATGACTGGACTAGCTTGTGTTACCAGCCATGATGTTTGCATGAACCACTTAGACCCGCTTTGCTAGAACAGGTAGCACGACATTCGCTAACATTATTTTTTAATTTAATATTAATACTATGTGGTGCACCCCTTTAAATTAAAAGTTTGAAGACACAATCCTAACAATTACTTCTCGTCGGTATCTTTCTTTAATCCACATAATATAATATGTCCCGCAATATTAATAAAATCATATTTACAGGTTATACTTTGTGTACTACATTATATTTACCTTTAAATACAGCTTCTCCTTCTACAATCGGCCGTATTTTTCCATTTAAATATGAAAGAATATCTGCTAATGATATTTCCATATCACAAAATTTTAATAATCACCGATATTTATAAAAAAATACAAAAATAACACTTAACACGATTCGTTCGTTTACCACAAAGGTTATCTGAAGTTTGTTTTCCCCACTACCAGGGAATACTCCTCACTACGGTAAGCGATTTTGCTGCCATCTACATTTAGATTTTTTCGCGGATAATATATAGTGTTAAAAAAGAACTAAATCTAGTTACATTTAGTGTTAAAAATATAACTAAATCTAGTTACATTTAGTGTTCATAAGTAAACGTAGTTTCATTTTATATTTATTTTTGTACTGAAATTATTTATATATAGGTATTTTATTAGAAGTACACATTATTTTGGAACGTTTATTGTTATAGTACAATTATTACAATTATTTATAGTAATTCCTTGCAAGGCGCTTGAAGAATTGGAATTTAAAACAGTATTGTTGGAAGTAGAGGTTAGAATTTTGTTGGAAGTAGAGGTTAGAATATCATGGCCTGTCATAAATGTCTTTCTATAATTTTTAGTTTTTACTAATACATAACTAGGGTCGTAGGAAAAATAGTGTATGATATTCGTGGGGTTTGTTTTACACGGCTTCGCCTCGTTTCACAAACTTCCCCACTCACTCATAAAATTTCACTTTTAACACATATCATAAATAACTATTATTATTAAGACTATTTTATTGTACAATGTCTGGGATAGCCAATGATTTTTGCAAATTTACTCAGTTACCTAAACCGGGAATTTGGCATTTTCGGTTGTCTGTAATATGAAAACTACATTTTTTAGAATGTATAATTATAACAAATGTATTTTCTGATCATTTTGAGAGCATAAAAAGGATAAGATCATTCTTTCGTGAAGAAAATGAAAAGCAATAATTACTTTTATCAGCAGTAGGTACGAAGAAAAAATATATAATGCATAAATTCCATTGGTTCCACAGGCCAGCGTTATCACTCGATACAAATTCATGAACAATGTTTCACCGCACTGTACACCGCAACACAATTCCATTCCGAAGGAAAGAATTATAGTTCCGAGAGCTTATTTGAAATTTTAATCATCTGGGCTATCAGTTTGTTAGTAGCGAGCGCGGAAGAAACGATGAATTGAACATGAGGCGAGTGACAGCATCTATAAAAGGTTTCTCAGGTTTCTCGGCCGCCTTGGATTAAAACAAATTAATGCCAGTCAATTGGCTAAAACACTCGTCGGTGGAGAGCGTTTCTGCGTCTGACTCCCTCTCTGATTGGCTACTTGTTGGATGCGGTGGAAGATAGAATAGAATCTCAAACACGGAAACGATATCTTATCTGCCCTTGTGTTTAGGTAATGATAATGGATTGGCATTAATGGTAATTCATTAACACATTTACACGTTTTGCTTTTTCTTCACTAAGGAGTACATAAAAAAATCTTAGCATAAAATGAAATAAATATAGATAAACTATTATTTTCCAGTAAAACTACTGGCGGTACCAGAGGGGGAAGTAAAAATAATTATGTTTCATGAATTTTAATAATAGTTATAATATACTTCGTATATCCTGTGTCTTTTGATATCCAAATACTCCTTATCATCTTCTATTTGATTCGATTATTATTATTTTTTTTAAACCTATCTGTTAATATTTTAAAGCCGAAATTTCAAGGGGTGGGGAGGGCAAAATAATTCTGCATCTTATGATATCCTAATTCATAATTTCCTATTATTCAGAAAGGAAAAAATTGAAGAAATTTAACTGTTAAGATTAATCAAATCATTGGTGCCATGGAATAATAAACAAATGTGCGTACTGACAGAAAGGAATTGATATTAATAAAATAATAAATAAATTTTAATTATATTTACTGTAGTCCATTCGCTGAGACGAGAGAATGTGGAACTAATTCTTGAACAGAGACAAGTCATTCTATTGGCCAAACATGATAATTTTGTAGTCGAGCCAATAGAATGACTTGTTTCTGTTCAATAAATAGTTCCACATTCTCTCGTCTCTGCAAGTGGAGTGTAAAACACAACACAAAGGGTGGTAGCACGAGCGAGGTTCTATTTTAACTTCTAACATCGCAACACAGTTGTTAACTAGAACCATGTCAACGACTTGGCACATACTGCAGAGTTGTTAACAAAATCAATGGCTGGCAAATAGCACAAGCCTTATTTTACCTAAAACGCTGTTTTAAAAATGTCAAATTTTATTATTTAATAATAATATCAAATTTATCAAATATTATTTTAAAGCAGGTCATAGTTTGCATGCAAACAAATATTTTAAAAAATCATTTTCTTGTTGAAATTAAATTGTTGTGTGTCTATAAAAATGAGTCATTTATTTTGAATGTTTAATATTTAATTTGAAATATTGTGGAAAATAATAATGACTCATCTAGTTTGTAAGTTGTATATGTATACATATTTACTTGTTTGTATTTGTATTCACCATGACAAATTCCTCATCTCTGCACAACAACCCCATGACTCATTCCTTTATGTCACAAACAAAATCCTAGCCTTTAGACCTTGATCCCCCGCCGTCCTTGCAAAAATTCTTATAATCATCCCTTTCAAAACTTCACTACCAGTCACACCCAGTCACTCAGTCAGTCTCTATCACAAATTATAATAAATATCTTAGCCGCATTAGAAATCTTTAACTCAACCCTTACAACATAGTGTCAGCACAGACAACTGTCTGTGGTGTCAGTGTGTTACATTGGTGCCTGGAAGAACCCAACAAAAAGGTAGGACCACAACAAAATATTGAAATTTGAAATTGACATTTTTTAAAACAGCGTTTAGTTAAATCAAGGCTTGTGCTACCAGCCAAATGTTGCCATTATTTAAAAAGTTAGTTAACGAAGAGCCGCTTATGTGGAACTAAAATTCCCGTCTTCTGAATATTGAATGTTGATGACAGAATTCACGCTTGTAAAAAAAATTATGTGCTTAGATCGCACAGCTGAAGTGAATGAATACGAAAGCGGAACCGTTTGCTTTAGGGCTGTCAAAATCTGCTGAAATTGCGAACCGGTTAACCGTCGGTTTACAGACCGGTTAACCGAAAAACCGAATAACCGGTTTTAAGTCAATAACCGGCCGATTTTTAACCGGTCAGAAAAACCGGTTTTTAGCCGGTCAAAAAACCGGTTTTTAACCGATCAACAAAACGGTTTTTAACTTGTCAAAAAACCGGTTTTTAACCGGTCGGAAAACATGTTTTTACCGGTCAGAAAACCGGTTTATAATCTTTAATTTGGTGCATGTTCAAAAGTTTCCTCAAAACGTATCGAGTTTTAAGGGCGCCGTTAACTTTTAGGAAACATCGTACTTCTTCTTTGGGAAATAAATTTCGGTAAACTTTGCAAAGTTTCCCTGTGTGCACTAAAATCTTGACAATTTATTGTTTAGCAATGGTATATGATATACGTATATATGGTATGCGAGCAATATCTTCGATTATTATTCATATTTCACCAACTCCGTGTTGATTCGGAAGGTTGTTGAAATGCTGTATTTAAAACTGTTTTCGATGTTGTTCATATAGATCATCGCGTCTAATACAACTTTAAAAAATGTTTGTCATAAATTTTAATTATTACTGTATATTCAACGATTGCTGAATATGGGCTTGCCCTAAGCCCGAAGCGTCCGTAATAATAGTATATTACATCCGAGGTGGGAAATGTTTCATTACATCCGAGGGCTTATGTATATTACCGAGAGGCGAAGCCTCGAGGTGAGATAAAGCGCGAGGCTGTAATGAAACTCCCACCGAGGTTATGTATCTTATTTTATTCACAATCATCCTCATTTTAAATCAATAATTTTCAAAATAAATCAATGAATTTTAACCTTTAATTTTATTAATATTTTTTGACAGCTCTCTTAGAATTTGTTTTAACCTACTTTATTATAAGGATCTATGACAATGTTGCTAGGCAACCTCTACATAAACATTTCCAACCCAAGAGATGGAAGTAAAATCTGTCATTTCCAACCTAAGAGAATGTCATTAAAGTTAAGAATGACGTATTTCCCAACCTCCAAAAGGTTAGGAATCGGTATATTACTATAATGATTGTGAATAAAGAATTTTACAATACACGTGGACCATTTACGCCTTTTGTTTTCATCTATAAACCATTCAACGCTTGGTCCTTTCACCCCTTTCTTCATTATTAATATCACGAGCTTATATTTAATGAGAGAATATAATGAATTTTTATCAAAATTAACTGTCAATGTTGTAAAAATGCCATAGCAGTTAGTAACGAATAGAAATAAGGTGATATTCTTTGTTTTTTATCATCGCTGTGATAGACATGTAACTATGGAAATTCTGAATGTTGATTGGCGGAAAACATATCACGTGACTAATGAATTATTTCCTATTTCAATGTAATTTACTTTTATTTCAAAAATATTATTAAAAGAAATAATAACAAATTAAGGTTGGTAACATTGACAGTTTCAATAAGCATTTGAAATTTATTTATTTTGATATATGGCATTTTGTCAAGAGCTATTTTGACGTTAGGTTATAGTTAATTTTTTTTAAAAAAAAGAGTGCTATGAACCGTTTAGAAACCGATTAAAAACCGGCTATAAACCGGCTACTAACCGGTTAAAAACCGGCTATTGACTGGTTAAAAACCGGCTATTGACCGGTTAAAAAACCGCCTATAAACCGGTTAAAAACCGGCTATTAACCGGTTAAAAACCGGCTATAAACCGATTAAAAGCCGGCTACAAACCGGTTAACCGGCTAACCGAATATTTCATTGAAAAACCGGTTTCCGGTTAACCGATTAACCGGTTAACCGGTTAACCGAATACTTTTGACAGCCCTAGCTTGCTTATCACTTTGCTTACTTCTCAACTTGTACTATTCGAGAAAGAGAGAAGGGGAGAGAGGAAGTGCGCGCACACTATAATGCTCTAGTCGTGACGCCAGCGTTACCGTTCATGTAACAGACGGTAATGCTGACGTCACTATTAGAGCATTATAAGTGCACGCGCACTTCCTCTCTCCCGTTAAGTACAAAAAACAGAACTTTGTACTTCCATTATTACCGAAATCTGCCTACAACGCAGACTGGCACACTCACAAATGGGTAATATGCCATGATGATATATTTATTTATTGGACTTCCATTGTCTTTTTTACCTCTCGCTAAGAGAGGTATTGGATTCATGCTAAAATTCGCATATCCAGATTTTATTGGATAAGCACGATTTAAGGTCCCTAGAATCCGATTATAACATTGTCTCTCTCTCTCTCTGTCTGTGTGTGTGTGTGTGTGTGTGTGTGTGTATGTGTGTATGTCTGGATGTTGTAGACACGATTCCTCAAAAACTATAATACTTAAAAAATATTTAACTGCAGTTTCCTCAATCTGACATTCCTGGGAAGAGCTGAAAAGGTTTTGGTAACAATTAAACAACCGGAAGTAGTAGTTTCTTAGAAAAATTCTTCTAAATATAATTTTTTGGGAGTTTTTTTTATTAAATATTGAAGAACATAAAATTCTCCATCTAATACACTTAAAATTTTTATTATATCTTGTATAGATTTAGACATAAAGACACTATAATTTATAGAGTAAACTAACCGCAGAGGCCAAGGCACTAAGGAAACCAGCTGACAAATTCCAATGTTTATAACACATGTCATTGTCAAATATCAACAGTTTTAGTGACATTCTGATAGCTTTTTCTGGGAAGTATATTTAACTTTTCTTATTGTTTTATTAATTAAATATTTGAAATTATAGGTAAAATTGTGGTAAAATGCATATATCCATCAGAAATACCGCCAATCTGGTTAATGAATTGGAAGAATCTGTGACATTTAGAAACTTCCTCATACAATGAAAAATAGATGTAATTAGAATTATATGTGTGCAGAATGTTAAAGATATATTTTTGTATAAAAAGATGGCTTATGAATGTTTTTGTTAATTTTGTAAAAATATAAAAAGTGACATTAGAAAAATAAAAAAAGTTAGCTGTCATTGATTCAATCTTCGTGTTTCTTATTATTTTCTTTACTGCAAATTAGAATAGAAAGAATTCAACAGGTTATGGGCACAGTTTCGCTATAATTACTGTAAAGAAAAATTTAGTGCTAATTCTAACAGAGGAGAAAAATGGATTTAGCAAAACATATTAAACCGCTAACTGGTATGTCAGATTGGCCAGTTTGGAAGAGGAAGATGAGGGATTTATTGGATTACCATGAAGGAGCACTAGATGTGATTGATGGAAAATTAGTTAAGCCTGAACCACTAGAATCAGAGTCTAATGAGTTAGATGTCAAAAAGCATAAAGAAAAATGCGATTTGTACCGTAAGGCTAACAGCTATGCCAAATCAATGATCACAAGTGCAGTAACAGATGGTGTCTACCAAAAAATCATGGATCAAGAGACAGCTCATAATGCATGGAATGCTTTAAAGGATCAATTTGAGGCTTCGTCAGGAGATCAGCTGTTTAAAATTTGCAGTGATTTCTTTGCATTCAGCTGGAAGCAAGGTGAAGATGTTTCCACCCATATAGCCAAATTAAAGAGCTTGTGGAATGAGCTTAATAATGGGTTGAAAACAAGAAAAGAACCTGTTTTGTTAGTGTGTAAAACGTTACACATATTACCGAGTGACTTTAAGTCATTCCAGTCAAGTTGGATGTTGCTCACTAAAGAAGAGAACAAGTCCTTTGACAAGCTAGCTGTTCAACTGTGCACGTTCGAAAGGAACTTTATGAAGGTTGAGAAAAATAACTCAGTACAAGAAGCATTGGTGGCAAATGCAGTAAGGCCTATCAATAATAGAAAAGTTAGGTCAAAGAAGAACGATATCTGTAACTACTGCAAAGAGAAAGGGCACTGGGTTAGGAACTGCAAGAAGTGGATTTCAAATGGAAAACCCAAGAAAGCTCAAGAGGCATCAGCAGTTGATGGGGCTGGACTTATGCTCACAGAAGTAGAAGCTTTCTCAGCTGAGACAGATCCAACTACTTGGTGGATAGACAACGGTGCAACAAGACATGTTACAAATTGTGCATCTTATTTTTCTGTATTCCATAAATTTGACATGCCTTTTAATGTTACGGCAGCAGGAACGGAAACCCTAACGGCAGTGGGGACTGGAACAGTTAGAGTAACTTCACAAGTAAATGGCGAAGAATTTTTACTGCTAGACGTCTGGTATATACCACAGTTATCCAGAAATCTATTTTCCGTGTTAGCTGCTCAAGACCGAAACCCAAATAGTATCTTTAAGTCGACGGCAACAAAGTGTTGGCTTTCGAGTAATGGCAAAACATTATTGTGTGGAAATTGTGAACTAAACGGAACATTGTTCAAAGCAGAAATTGTACCAGTCTTCCCAAAAGAAAGTATAGAAGTCAATACTATTAATAACACCTCACTCATTCAATTGTATCACGAGAGATGGGGACACCAGGATAAGAGACATATAAAGGCCGTTCTACAGAAAGAAATGGGAATAGTAGAAAACTTAGAAAATAGTTTATGCGAGCCCTGCATTTATGGCAAAGCTCACAGATTGTCATTTGGAAATAGACAAAAATCTAAAACACCAGGAGAGTTAATGTTTGCAGACGTTTGTGGACCGTTCAATGAGTCATTTCAGAAGAAAAAGTACCTTGTGTTATTTAAGGACAGCTTTACAAAGTTTAGATATGGCTTTCTCATAAAGCAAAAATCAGAAGTAAAAGACATGCTTGTAAAGGTCCTTAAACATTCAAAGACAATGGGACATCCAATAAAAGAACTCATTAGTGACAATGGCGGCGAATTTGATAATAATGAGATTTATGAAATTCTATGTGCAGACGGAATTACGCAGAGACTGACAGCGCCATACACTCCTCAGCAGAATGGCGGCAGTGAACGAGATATGCGAACAGTTATAGAAATGGCTAGAACCCTGAAGCACTCCAATTCAGATGTTAATTTTCCAGCAGCGATGTGGGCTGAACTTGTCGCAACATCTATCTATATCCTAAATAGGACAGGAAGGTCTTCGGTAGAGGGTGTAAGTCCTGATGAATTGTGGATGGGTAAGAAGCCCAGAATTAAACATTTGAGAGTGTACAAAAAAGCTGTACAAGGATATCTCAATAAAGTTATCCTGAGTCGTGATGTCATATTTCAAGAAAAAATGAGCGCATGTGAAGAGCAAACAAAGTTACCATTGAAAAATATAGAGCCTTTGAACGAGGGAAAGTTGGAAGCAGAGATGCAAGAAGAAGAAGATCAAGAGAGAGTTTACCAACCTGAACAAGAGGAGCCTTCAGCAGAAAGTGAAGAAGATAATACATCACTCATATCACCAAGAAGATTGAGAGATCGCAGCCAGCTAAGAATCCCACAGAGGCTAATGTACTATATTATGCAAACCGAATTAGAGGAAGCCAATCCAGAGTCATTTGAAGAAGCACTCAGAGGAAAAAACAAATTTAATTGGAAAAAGGCAATGGACTCTGAAATAGCATCCTTAAAAGAGAACAATACTTGGGAATTAACAGCACTACCAGAAGGATTCAAAGCCATAGGATGTAAGTGGGTTTTTAGAGTTAAAACTAATCCAGACGGTAGTATTGACAAGTATAAGGCTAGGCTTGTCATAAAAGGATTTAGTCAACGCTACGGATTTGACTATAATGAGACATTTAGCCCTGTAACAAAATTGAGTACGATCCGAGCGATGCTAAGTATTGCTGCTACTGAGAATATGCATCTTTTGCAATTCGATATATCCACAGCGTTTTTATATGGAGAACTAGAAGAAGACGTATACATGCAACAACCAGAGGGATATGAAGATAACACCGACAGAGTTTGCAAATTGAGACGCAGTCTGTACGGGCTTAAGCAAGCGCCTAGATGTTGGAGCAAGCGGTTCAGTATTTTTCTTCAATCACTTGGTTTCAAAGCAAGTGAAGCAGATCCTTGTCTTCATATCAGAAAAGTGGGTAACAAGAGTCTTTTAATAGTTCTCTATGTGGATGACGGACTAGTCATGACACATGATCCTCAAGAAGCCAATAACTTTGTCAAGGAGCTTGAGAAAGAATTCAAGGTCACGGTGAAGCCAGCAACTTATTTTCTAGGTCTTGAAATAGAACGGTTTCAAGACTGTTCAATTAAGATATCCCAAAAGGCGTATGCAAAAAGACTGTTGGAACGATTCAATTTCAGCGAGTGTAAGCCAGTATCAACTCCAATGGTAAAACCGGAACCTATAAAGCAAAGTACCCAGAGAGTAGATTATCCTTACAGACAGGCTGTTGGCGCCCTCATGTACTTGATGGTGGGAACAAGGCCCGACTTAGCATATAGCGTAAGTGTCTTGTCAAGATCCCTGGAGAACCCAATAGCAGAGGATATTGTCAGACTGGAGAGGGTATTCAGATATATTGCTGGATCATTCAATCTAGGTATAACTTATAATTCTTATCAAGTTAACAAAAACCTAGAATGTTATAGCGATGCAGATTTTGGGGGCTGCAACAAAACAGGACGTTCGACATCGGGCATAGTAGTGTCCTATGCAGGAGGAGCTATTTCGTGGTTTAGCCAAAGGCAAGCCATGACTGCCACGTCAACTACTGAAGCGGAATTAGTAGCCGCAAATGAAGCTGTCAAAGAGATTATCTGGTTGTGTAGGCTGTATCAGGACATGGGATGGAAAAAAACAGATTCCAATTCTCCGGACTGATAACATGCCAACAGTGAGGCTAACACACAATCCCGAGTTCCATCACCGCACCAGCAGAAGATCAAGTGGCCGACGCTCTGACAAAAGCAGTTCCTAAACCAAGACTTATTTATATTAATAGAAAATTATGACTGTCATAACTTTAAAAATGACTTTATGTATACATATGTATATTTTTTAACACAAAAATAAGGGAAAGTGTTAAAGATATATTTTTGTATAAAAAGATGGCTTATGAATGTTTTTGTTAATTTTGTAAAAATATAAAAAGTGACATTAGAAAAATAAAAAAAGTTAGCTGTCATTGATTCAATCTTCGTGTTTCTTATTATTTTCTTTACTGCAAATTAGAATAGAAAGAATTCAACACAGAAGACATGTTAAATACAATAAAAAAACATTATTTGGGTAAAGTTCTGTAATTTTTTGTTATAAAACGACGGTTCGATAGCGAAGTGCAATACAATACTTATATAACCTAATATGGAAATAACGAGAGGTCTTGTGCTGGCCACAACAGATTTTTTTTTTTAGCAATGAAACATTGTCTTACAAATTCAAAGAAATATTGGGGAGCATGCAAGCGTGTTTGTGGTAGTGATGGGCAAAACGGTTCCGCTTTTTGAGTAATTAAGAAGTGTCACTTCAGATGTGCGGTGTAAGCACACATTTTTTTTTTTAGTTTCCACCCTCCGTAAAGAAGTTTCACTTCAAAAATGGTTGAGTAACATAGTAACAATGTTGTTGGTTAGTGTACACAGTTGTCATATTGCAGAAGATGGAACTACCTCAGCGCCATCCAAATTCGGTGTTAAATCAATTTGGCTTCATTATTCTAAATTGTCCTACAAACAAGTAAAGAAACAAATCATATTAAATAATTTTAAATAAAGCGGCAAAATTTATTGAATATGGCTGCATTTTCGGCCTTGAGATATGTGGCAAGTCGTTGGCATGGTTCTAGTTGGAGCCAAAATGTCAAATAAAAAGAGTAGCAAAATTTTTCGATTCCTAGTCATCTGTGAAATAAATTGAAAATTATAATTTTTAAAACACTCTACCCTTTACCACTTTAGCCCTTTACACTATACCCTTTCAATTTCAGAAAAAGTAAATTCAATTTCGGAAAAAGTAATTTCAATTTCAGAAAAAAGTAACTTCAATTTCAGAAAAAGTAAATTCAATTTCGGAAAAAGTAACTTCAATTTCAGAAAAAGTATCTTTAACTTCAGAAAATAGTTATTTGTTCAATTAGGTACTAAAATACCAGATTTACACGAAAGGTTGCCTTTTCGTTGTCGAAGCTGTAAATCTGTTTTTGGTGCCGTGTTAAACACATTATTTTTTTGCCGATATCTATTTTGAAAGTCATCGCCATCAAATTATGTTGCTATGATGCTATGTTTATTGAACAGTTGCTATGCGTTTGTTGAACGGTTGTTATATAAATAGCAATAACATGCAGTAAAAGTGATATTTTACAGACTGTTAGCTGTCAAAAAAATCGCACTTTTAATGTCAATCGGCAAGAAAGTAATTTCAATTTTGGAAAAAGGAAGGATATTTTCATATAATATTTCTGAAATTGAAGTTCCTTTTTCTGAAATTGAACTTATTTTTTACTGAAATTGAATTTACTTTTACTGAAATTGATTTTACTTTTTTTGAAATTTATTTTTTTCTGAAATTGTAGTTGAAAAGGTATACAGTACCTATTTCTTTGAAGGATTTTTTAAATAGGAATAATAGTAAAAAATACCCATTTCTTAACAGATTGACTGTCGGCGTATGTATCATATACCGGGTGTTTCATACCACCTGTCCCAGTCTTTTTTTCAGAACTGCGACTTCCTAGAGGTTCAGAATTTTAAATGGGAACGTAGATCATGTATGTCATTGTCGGATGCGTATTCTAAAACCAACTTGTTAAAATTTTTATATTAGGTATTATTTACGTAATAAATACCAAAAATTGTTTAAATTTTCCAAATACTTTCCGCATCTTAACCGTTGTATAGCCAGCTTATTCCTGTTTCTCACTTGCTTAATTTGACATTTGCTACTTTCAGTTATTGTGTCACGCATGTAGCTTTTTTTGAATGTAATAAACGGAAAGTCCTTCTTTGCTGAGCTAGCTCGGAAAGTTGTCTATAAGGGATCGGAAAGTACTTTACCGATCCCGGGACCGGTAATGTTTCCATGGAGATCAGTTGTTTATTTATTTCTTATTTGCTCGCAGTAAAAAATAAAATAATACTTTTTTATTCTTTTTTCAGGATCGCAAAAAAAATATTGTACCCAACCTGAAAGTGTCTATACTGGGCTCACAATGCTTGCTCACCCAGTAAAGTATCACTTTCAGGTCTTGTTACGTAAATTACTATTACGCATACTTTACACGTAAACGTAAAAAATATATTTTTACGCGTAAATGCACATCTCTGTCAAACTGTCAGCGCATTGTTGTAGTGCTAGGCGACCGTTAGAAACATATACTTGTTTTACAGATGTCAATGTCACATGTTGTACTTGTTTATTTTCATGTAATTTATATCCTAGAAAATAAAGTGTATTTTCGTTTATTTTCCGTTGCCTTCTGCGTTGCTGCCTGCGTTGATTGTTCGTAAAAATTGTGTTCGTGTTCTTGTCTTGCCTTGCATTATAAGTTCCGGGGCACATTTTAAATGATTTCTATATAAACATTGTTATTCAAAAAACACTAATTCGGTTTTCATTTGGTCGAACTGTGCCTCAACCCGGAACAAAACCGCAAATTTTATTAATGCTTGAACCTGAACCGGACCTGAACCCATCTCAAAAACAAATTAACCTGAACCGAACCCAGTTTTTGGCGGGCTCGATGCCTTGTCTGTAACCAATGATTATATTACAATGATCTATTTGCACCATAAATGTAACAATGTGTACTATCGTGTATCAAAATATCAGAGCCGTAGAGGTACCGCGATCCGCTTTCCGTGATATATAAATTTTACCTGTAGAGAACATATGGCAGAACCTCAACGTACGAGATTTGGAAGTTTCAAACAGTTCGAAACCAAATTAGTTGTTCCTGAGTTATCAGAACAACATTAGCAGTCGGCACAGAGTGGTGAGTAAAATAGTTAATCGTCTTTCCGAAACCGTCCACCGTCCGAATCCGTCTGCCCTCCCGCCGATATTGCCTGCATTGGCACCTTGAGTTCTCGAGGTGTTGAAGTCGGCAATATAAAGATAACACACAGAATATCGAGTGAGTTCTTACGAGAAGTATTTTGGGGATTATCTAGCTCGTATTTCCTGTCCTTCCAGTATCCACCAAGTGACGTCTTCCTGTGTCAACACTTCGTGCAACGAAAGAGTTGCCGAGGTACGAATCTTAGACACAGTGCCCTAGTAATCCGACCGTCACCACCCCGCAAAAGCGCCCATTTTTGATGACGCCGGCGAGTTCTCACGACCCCTGTTACAAAAGAGACGCCGTTGGACAGCACTACCTAAGTGTGGGCCTTCAGAGTTCTCAGGTTCCACCCTTACCGTCGTCCTGTCCTGTTGTCCGTCCCAATGCCACCCGCCAAGCCCACTCAGACCAAACGCCCTAAGCGTATTACGTTACCGCATTCAAGTTCCGTGCACCAGACGTTCGGCGTCGTTTTTGAGATTTCCATAAAATCTGAACACCGAGACTGCGCCTATCCGTCCGAACGGTACCAACGGGCTCGGTCTGAATGTTAACACGAGTGTACCACGAAGATTTGGGATTAAAAGAAACCGTTTCCCAACGACCACTTTTTACTTTATTTTACTTTCGCCCTCTTTTTGAGTTATCCGACCGTTGGCGCCCGAGCACTTCTATTAAGCCAGCATCCTGTGTTGAGAAATTAAGAATTTTCCCTCACAGAATTTGGTGTCCGAGCAAGGACCCAAATTAACACCAAAAATGTGTGCAGCAAGGGTTAGTTGGGTATATGAGCTTAAAAAGGAAGAGCTGTTAGTCAAAGTGGAGAGATTCGGACTAGATACCACAGGCAACGTGGACGAATTACGAGCACGACTGGTTTAATTCGTACAAAACGTCATGATAGAAAAGCCCCCCACAAAAGAAGGATGTACGGCCACTGGATTCCACCCGACGACCCCCGCACCCAGCAACACACATGTGATATCGTTCGAAAGTGGGGCCTATCTTTCGATGGGAAATCCGCCCCGTTCACTTTTCTAGAACGCCTCGGAGAACTACAAACCGCCTATCAGCTAGGGAGACAAAACTTCTTGTAACTCTGTCGAACTGTTCAAAGGGACAGTTATACTATATCGAAATGACCAACCCTACTTTTTACCATAGAAAATTTTTCAGTCATTTCTTGCTCAAATTTTGGGAAGTTTGGTACTGAAGTTATATATAATTTAAAAAATAGACTGATAATTAATTCAGCAGACTCCATTCCAAGATAATTGGCTTCATAAATGATCCCTGTACTGATATTTTCACTTATCTGTTAATTTTCAGCTTTACTGTTTGGCGGAGTTGGATCTGTTCTACTATCGGGGAAATAATTATAGTCAGTTGAGTTTAAAGCTTTAAAACTTTCCTTAAAAAAAAAAAATAAAAAATTATGAAACCTACTTTCATTTATAGACTATACATTTCTACGTAATTATACAAATTTTCATATTTTAAAATTAATTCATATAAAAAAACACATGTATATGAAAAATGACCCCCATTTTTAGCGCGTTTGAAGAAATGCTCAACTTCATTACGTATACATGTAAAAATTAATTTCATTACGTTGTAACCATAAGGTAAATAATTTAAACGTTATTTATCCACTGAATGGGTAACGTGGAACAGAGCATATGATTTTTCATAATGCAATAAGTAGTACACCAATGTAGCTACGAATCATTTATTCAGAATCGAGTCTATAAGCAAACAGTATTCCTATACAGAAACTATACACTACATAACTGTGAAAAATCATATATGTAAAATCTGATTTGAGTCCAGTCAACTAGACGCGGCTTATATGAACACTTTCGTCAAGTTAACTCTGTACGCCGAAAGTCAACCTGTTAAAGTACACGCACACTATTTTTATTCTTTCTTAAGTATGCATGGAACGGATGGATCAAGTTTTTTGGCTTCCTACCTATCGTATACGGCGGTCATGTTAGAATGATTGAGAATAGAAAATGTGGTAGTTATGTATATGCCATTTGAAATTAAGTTGTAAATTTAAGTTAGTTAGATCAGATCAGATTAGGTAATAAATTTTTTAAAGTACATATTGATATGAGTGAAACCATGGAAATAATCAGAGAGCACATTTTCATTTTTAGGCAAAAATATATAAAATGTAATAGAACTGCAATTCATATTTATTTTGAAAGTACTCTAAAAGAAGATTGCTTGTGAGCTTCTAAGAAGTAGAAGGAAATAATAGTGAAAGATATTATTGTTGAAGAGAACAACTTTCAACATATTTAAAATAAAATTCTAATAATACGAACCATTTGTCTTATTCTCAATAATTCTAGTTTAACACTCGTATTATCACCGGCGGACAAATTGCATCAACGGATCTATGGGATGCTTTCATCAATGTATCAAAAACCCGTACATGCAATGCGTGTTCTTTATGTCATTCGCTATTCCTTTCAGTACGCAACCTGTTTCAACATACATTGTACTGAAAAATAATACTAGAACTGGTTGTATATAGATTAGAGACCTACATTACGGATGTAACCAAAGCAATTGCATTATGTGAATTAGTATGAGAAATTGCTAAAAAAATGCGTGCGATGCGAATAGTTTGAGCGTACTTTTACTCTACCTACTTAAACATATAATACCTGTATAACTAAACTACTATTTTTGAAATACATCTACATGTAATTATTCTTAGCACTAATAATAATACACAGAAATTCTTGCAAAATTTATTATATGCAAAGATTTAAAAAAAGATTTTTACTTACATAGGTAGTGGTAGGTAGCGCACAAATGTATATAGCGAGCAGCAAAACAGCGACAAAGATTTCTCTATGTCGTCCAAGTGTTCGCGGATATTCATCACATAACGCTGTAATCATAGCTTCTAGCCCGCCAAAAGTGCTGTCCAATCCAAGTGTGATAAGCATCAAGAAGAATATTATTGACCAGAATACACTGCCGGACATTGTTGCTATCGCTTCCGGGTATACAATAAACACTAACCCTGGACCTGTCCAAAACAAAGAATATTAAAATTATTGCTTACAGATAGCTTTATCAAAAATTCGAAAGTATGTATATTTTATCTACAATACAAACACTATTAAAATTAGGTTTCTTAGCGTTTTTAAAGTTAAAAATGTTACATTTTATGGCGTCGGTATTAACAACTCAGTGAAAAAAGAATTAGTTACCTAATTCGATAATGACACATGAAACAACGTGTTTTACATGTTGAGGAAAGGGCTGTTAAGACCTTTGGCATGGTCACACAATTCTTCGTTGTAGTTTCTCGTAAAATTTTTACCATTGAAGAAGAGGACGTTGTTCTCGAAATACGTACTTTTTTACCTTCCGTCACCTTTAGGTAAGGTATTGTCTTTGGTCAAAAAATTCGGTGGTGAGTTTTTAATGAATAAGCACGTTTTAAGATCCCTAGAATACGATTTTACTAATTTTACATTGATGTCTGTATGTGTGTGTGTCTGTGTGTGTGTCCGTGTGTGTGCGTCTGTGTGTGTGTGTCCGTGTGTGTGTCCGTGTGAGTGTGTGTGACAATTTTTTCTCCGACGATAACTCCAAAATTATGATTCTTTCGTATTCCTCTTCTTTACAACCATATGAAGAGCTGATTAGATTTTGATTATAATTGGTCAACCGGAAGTACCCTTATTTGAAGTTCTTAACAGTTTTTCTGGAAAAAACTCAGTTAAATATCAATTTTCGACATTTTATGATCATTAATATGAAAGAAAATCTTATTCTCTATACGATTTGATTATAAATTTTCCTTCATATTCAATAGATATAGAGTTATAAAGAGATTAAGAGAGGTTAACTGTCAAAACAGATTTGTAAAAATTATGAAAACAGCAGATATATTCAAAAAATTCTAATTGACAGATGTCAGTGTCAAGTGCAAAACCAAAGTGGAAAGTATAGGATCAGAAAGTAACATAAGTGACAGAGTGTCCCTCGCAAGTGACTTGCAGTTTCAATGCCGGGAGTACGAGGAAGGCCAAAGAGAAGATGGAAGGACTGTGTAGCAGAAGATTTGAGAGAGGAAGAACTGTTTGAAGAAGATGCGTTGGATAGGAATGAGGAAGTGTGAAGTGCAATTTACATAATGTACATTCGTGTTATTATTATATTGGATTTATAGAATCTTTTCAAGGGAACTTGCAATATGGAATTTGTAAAAAATAGTGTGTTCGTGTTACAATTTTACAGGATATATAGAATCTTTTCCAAGGAACTTTTGGTATCGGATTTGTACAAAATACATTGAATTGACGGAAGGTTTTGTGCTGGCCACAACAGATTTTTAGTTTTTATTTTTATTAATTACCATTACCCAGTTGCATCAAGGTTTAAATTTCAAGAAATCTTTGAATATAAAATTGCAAATCGAAACTTTGACATTAATTTATAATAGTAATTCACTTAACATTTATTTCGAGGCAATATCGTCAACTTACCCTTTAAGTAGTCGCGCGGCACATTATTGAGTCAGAGCAATACATTAAAAGATAATTTCTCTCAATAATATTTTTTCCGGGTTATGTCTTTTATTATTATACAGTGTTAAAAAATAAGTCTCACAAATTATGAGGGCATATAGTACTGACCAAAATGAGTAAAAAAAGCTTAATCAACATTGGTCCGATCTTCAACTGTTTTTGGGAAAGTGGCCATTTTGTATTAGAATCGAAGAAAAACAGACAAAGATAGTGACTGAACAAAATTTTGTCTATGTCAGTAAATAGACCATAAAAAACAATAAAATTTTATATGAAACATTTTTTTCTATTCCAAATAGTTACAAAGTTATTTGAAAACTAAATATTGGCCAAGATCGCCCCAACATTTGTCTTAGTACAATTATTCAATTTTTTAAAAAAAAAACAGAAACACATCTAAGATGATCTTTGCAAGGCAAACATAAAGTCTAATTTAATCAAAATCGTAACTCTTACAGTTTTCGAGATAGCAAAGGTAAACCCCAAAAAACCTCAGTTTTCACTGTCATATCTCGGGAACTATTGAAGATCGGACCCATGTTGATTAAGCTTTTTTACTCATTTTGGTCAGTACTATATACCCTCATAATTTGTGACACTTATTTTTTAACACCCTGTAGACCTTTTTAAATGTTTTTGAAGGATATTTTTGATTTTATTGTGACGTAACTTTTAAAATTTAAGCTTCGTTGGTGCAACCGGTTATGGATTAAACTCTATAATATTCAATTATCTTTGACATTCAATTTTATATGTAAAAAATCAAATTTGTTCTTTAATAAATAGAAAAGTCTGTAATACGAAATTTTGGATTATATTTTATTGTTTTTCCTCAAAAATCTGTTAAGAGCTCCAAATTAAGTAGCACCTCCGGTTTATCACAGTCAAAATCTAATAAGTTGTTTTAAGAATATATGAGATTTAAATACTTCAATTTGAGAAGTTTTGGATCATGTTTTAATAATTTTTTTTAAAGAAAATCTGTTTAGATCTTCCAATAAAGAACCACTTCCGGTATATCAATTTTAGAAAAATCTAATATGTCGTGCTAATTATTACAAAAGTCTTAGGGCCGGTTTTTCAATCTCTGGTTAAAATTTTAAGTTCTAGTTAAGTAAACAATATTGCATCGTTTTGTTGACAGCAATGATAAATCTTTCATTTGATAGTTCATTTCGTTTCAATTTTGTTTATTTAACTTTTAGTTAAAACTTTGACCAGAAATTGAAAAACAGGCCATCAAATAAAGTATTACTTTAAGGGTCACTTACGCTTTTTTTTTTTTAGTGAAAACTCACTATCGAATTTTTGGACCGAAAACATTACCTTCCTTACCTACGGTATGGCGGGAGGTAATATTGTATTTGTAGATAAAATGAATGATATACCCATTTTTTATACGAAGGTTTGGGCTATTCCGCGTCATGTGTCAAACTCCTTTTTCGCAAAATAAAATGACACTTTTAACACGCATCATAAATAACTAGTATAACTTTTTCTGAACAGAACGTTCATTTTTTTAGAAAGTATATCGAAATAAAGTTTCTTCTTACCTTCTAGGCCGACGTCCTGTATGTCCTTATGTTGCACATGAGCCATATATCCCAACACCGAAAAGATGACAAACCCCGCCAAAAAACTCGTAAGACAATTAATCGAGCTTGTAAGGATAGCATCTCTGTAGCAATTGTTGTCGAACTTATTGTAACTGGACAGCGCTAGTAGTGTTCCAAAGCCAGGGCCCAAAGAGAAGAATATCTGCGATGCAGCATCTATCCAGACCTTGGACGTCATAAGTTTACTCCACTCCGGCATGAGGTAGTAGTAGATGCCTTGCGCTGCACCTGGGAGAGTTACTCCACGGACTAGAAGGATCAGGAGGACGATATACGGCGCCAACGCAGTAATCCACACCGCCTAAGAAATATGGAGTTGTTACTTGTTATAATACAACAATTAACAATTACATATGTATAATTTATGAGAAGCTTTGTAGCGAGGATGTACTACTATAGTTAAGTATAATATTACTATATACGTAATAGAACATTACTACTTTATAATAACACAAATTTTATAATTTTTTAAATGGGAACCTAATAGTCTAATCTTTTTTTGCTTATTGTAAAAGCTTTTTAATGATATATAACTAGATTACATTTTTTGTTTTAAATATGAATAAAAGATGAAATATTAATTTATTGAGGTGAAAAAATTGAAAACTATTAAGAAACAAATGAAAAATTCGATTACATATCACTACTTGTCTATGTTTAATATTATTTGTTTTCAATTTTACTCATTTTTTCATTTTCGAACTGGGTCAAAGCCAACTGTAACGTCCATAAACAATAATTTAAAAATTCGAAAATAATTTTGAGAACATATTTAATTGATATACAGGTGACTCAAAAATAAGGGGGACATGACAATAACAGATTGCTGAGCCCAAAATAAGACGATTTATCCGAATGTTCCGTTCAGCCAATATTCTGCTTCAAAATTCTTCTGAAAAAATTAATTTTGCTAATAATTACGGAACGCTTTGTTCAATTGGAATGAAATTTGGTATGACAATCCATATGGATATAGATCATCGTTTAAGATGATATTTGTTATTACTAGTGAATCACAAATGTATAAAACTTGGGTGTTACGACCATGATTAGCCCATAACTTTTTAATGGCAAAGTCAATAACATAAAATTATTGTTTTGCAAAAAGATACATTCAATAGTTAACTTTTTTGCCTCTGCGTAAGTTGTGATATCTGTAACGATTTAGACAGAATAAAATAAAATGTAAGTGACTGCAACGTGTAATTTTATAATAAATTTTATCTAGCAGTCTATCCAAATGCCAAACTAATTTTTAATGACAATAACAATTGTTTATAAGTTGCCAATCTTCTCAAGTTATTTAAGAGTACTCTAACATTATATAATCGTCTAATTATAATAATGGCAGTAAAATACTATTAGATCGAACAAACGGATATGTTACTAGTTTTAAAATATTGCGAAGGATATTTTTGACATCCCATAAACAATTGTTACTGTCATCAAAAATTACTTGTTTGTCATTTGGACAGATTATATTTAATTTTTTTCTGTCTAAAATCCTTACAGACATCACAACTTACACAGAGACAGAAAAGTTTACTATTGAATGTATCTTTCTTAAAAACAATAATTTTCCGTTATTGACTTTGCCATAAATCATAGTCGTGACACCAAGTTTCATACATTAGTGGTTCCTTAATAATAACAAATATCATTTTTTAAGATGAACTATATCCATATGGATTGTCATACCAAATTTCGTTCAAGATGAACAAAGCATTCCGTTATTATAAACAAAATTATTATTATTTTTTTTGTAGAACTTTGAAGCAGAATACTATCTAAATGGAGCACTGTCTGCTAGACAACAAGTAATAAGGGAAAAATTGTGACATTTGTGTTGAAATAGTCACTAAACAAAATAGCTGGAAATGGTAAATTGTCATAATGCATTAAGTCTTATGCACTAATCATTATGCATTAAGCAATAAAGCAATAAAACATTCGATGGAAATGAGGATTAAGTTGATGATCTGTAATTAATTTTTTCATTTGTTTCTTCATAATTTTAAATTTTTTCATGCCAATAAATTAATAATTTATTCATGTTTAAAACAAAAGAATATAGACTTGTTTTACATCCCAAGTAACACTGACCAACGGTTGACCAAAAAGTGACGTCGATTTTAGGTCGAATTTACGTCATATACGGCCGTCTAATTAGACGTCTATGCGACGTCACTGTGACGTTGTGTTTTGGTCAAAAATAGGTCTATTTAGACGTTTCATCAGACGTCTATACGACGTCACTGTGACGTCTGTTTTTGGCCTGAAATAGGACTTTCTAGATGTCAGATTTGTGGGCCATGTGACGACTTTATTTGGTCGTAATTAAGTCTATTTAAACCTTTTTCAGACGTCTAATTTGACGTCTTTATAAAGACATATATTTCGCTTATTTTTACTTTATTTATAATATTATTAAAAATAATATATTGTTTACTATAATTATTTTTAAAATTCGAATAAATATAATATAAAACTTAACTTATTTTATACATATATGTATAATATATATTTTTTAGACGACCATTGTGATAAGTATAACACATATCAACGTAGTATCCTAACACAGAAAGTTCAACTTATCACATTAAGTGTTACGATAGGTATATTTCATATCGTAATAGTTGAGACGGTTGCTAGGTTACTATGTCATTATTTTTTGGCTATATGTATACATTAATCATTTGTCAACTGTCCGTACGTTTGAACCTAAATTTCAGTTTTGAAGAAAAAGTAAAATTTATTTATGCTCGTCTAAAAAATAATGTTCATAACTTGTATGAAATTCAAATATCTTAGATCGTGTGTATTGACTTGCACTCCGCTACGCGTCGTGCGTCAATTTACACTCGCATGATATTTGGTATATTTCATAACTTGTTACGAAAATAACTATTTATTTATGTATCGTCATCACCAAAAACTACGAATAGAATCAAATTTGGCACATCCAGAAATGGGCAATAATATATATAATAATAATAAATGGACATTTTAATTTTCAACAGTTTAAACAAAACCTAGTAATGACAATACAATCTTTCAACAAATGTTTATAATACAAAAGCAAACGTATAAACAAATGGAAATATAAATTTTGTAACTTGGTAGATATTGGGGTCTTCAGTAGTGATCTAGCAGCCTTTGGAATGTTCTTGTGATATTTTCTAAGAATAAATAATAATGTGTAAATGGTTAAAATAAAACACACTGTCTTTTTGGTGAAAAATATTATAAAAAAGAATATTTTTGAAAAAACGACACCGGGATGCGAATCGCATAACTTGATTGGCCTTATGTTGGCCAAACCTGCCCTAGACGCTTTCCATTGTTATTGGGACAAATTCGAAGCCAACCACGGCAAGTTCTTGGATGCGCCTGGTATCGGCAGCATTATGCAAATGACACATTCTCTAAAGCTGTGGTATCTGGCGGGAACAGGTGGTGCCGATCCAAAACTATCTCAGCTTGTACAGCAGCTCCAAGTTTCAATGGAAACCTCCGTTGCCCAAGTCACACTTCCCGAATTTTATGGGTCGTACCTTGACTGGGAAGCCTTCCAAGATACCTTCGACTGTATGGTTTTCGAGCGCACAGACGTTCCAGACGTGCAAAAACTCCTGCTCATGAAGAGGGCTCTGAAAAGAGATGCCGCCCGTTTGGTACGGAACGTAGCTTCTACGGTTCAAAACTTTGCTAGTACCTGGCCACGCTGCCTATGGCAGATACAGAAACGAGCGCTGTTAGTTAATGCTCACCTGACTGTGCTCTTCGACCTGAAGCCGATCTCGCGCGAATCTGCGCACGAGATTCGTAACCAGCAATCAGGTGCCCCTGGTGGACCGCATTCGGAAAGAGCTGCGTGCTCTCACACAAATAAAACGACCGGTACACCAGTGGGACATCATATTGTACATGATGCTCCACTGACTGGACTCCATATAGCACAGAAAATGGAAACTTCACTTCATTTCTCTCGATACGGAACAATCGCTGATCGACGAGAAATACGTTTCGACACATCCGACACTCTAGCAGCTGAAGCACTCCTTGGAATCTAGAGTACTGCGAAACGTTCCGTTAAAATAATGCTGTCAAGTCGGCTCCGGTGGCTCAATGGTTAGAGCAACGCCTCTTAATCATGAGTGCGCTCGGGGTTCTGGGTTCGAATCCCACTAAGGCATGGATGTTTGTGTATGTGAACCTACTCAGTAATTGGGATTTAATCCTGTTGGGAGGTTTTTTCTTTTTTTTAAAAAAAAAGAAGACTCGATTCTGCATGAACTGCCTGGGGCACCACAAAAGAAAAGATTTCAGAACCAAAGGCACGTGTTTGACGCGCCGCCAGTTACACAATTCTCTTCTCCATTAATCCTTTACAATACCACCTCCTGGAGGTTGTGTCGCAACAATGGCCTCAAATTTCAAAAATTCAAGACGCAGTCCTCCAAGAAATTCCGCTAGCCACGAGTTAGTCCTGCTGGTCCATTCTACAGCTACCTCACACATGAGGGTCACAGATGACAAATCGCCCTCTTAGCAACTGCTATGGTGGACGTACACTCCTAGACACTGGTCATTATTCGTCTCAGAGTACACTGTACAAAAGCTGCGAATCCTTAAGCATTCTTGAGCCAGAGTTCTGTTACACTCGCTAAGGAATCTGGACGAGCACTTCACTTTGGATGCATATGTGCTGTCCCGTGTCAGCGGCCTCGTACGTGGAAGTTCTACCTCGCCAATAAACTCAACTAGCAGACTCGGACTACTTGAAAGAAAGAAGAGTCGACCTACTTCTCGGTGTCCACATCCTCGGATGCAATAAGATACACATGAGTGATAACCCTGTCTACTGCTCTAGGTTGGATCCTAACCGGAACCCCGGAAGGCGTTCAAGGGGCAAACGCTGTAGTTTTCCATTGTTGCGTCGAAGAAGATCTCAATGCAATCCTTCGCCGCTTCTGGGAACTAGAGGAGTTTCTCGAAGTGTCCTCAAACTCTCCCTAGAGGAAGAAGACTGCGAGCAACAGTTCAAGACATCTTATCGTCGAGACTAACAAGGACGATTAGTTGTTCGTCTTCCGCGTCAATCCAGTATCGTTGATGTCAATAATCGCTAGCAAGCCGTTCGCTCGCAACTTGGTTTTGTACGTCGACTGTAAAACGAACCAACGCTTCAGTCGAAATACTGGATACTGGTACCCATCACGGCGTTGTCCAAGAAAGAATCCAAGGAACCAAGCTTCGGTTGGTATTCGACACCTCGAAGGAGATCTTTTCCGGACATTCAATGAATCAAGACCTCTTGCCGGGGCATCTATTTCAAATAAACTCACATTGGTGCTCTTCACAGTCTAGTTGAAGATCCCAAGTTTAACCTGCTCGAACCATACTCACCCTTCAGTCGTCTCGTTTGAGGGACAGTATACTGCATAAGGTTTACAACGCAGTGCCGTTTTCACCACGTGTTTCTCAGCAACTCATCACCTGGTGAAATCGCCGACGCAGAAACACGTTTACTGGGGTTATCGCAGGCTCCGACCTTCCCCGAAGATATCGACGCCATATGTCGCACAGGACCAGTGTACAGCTCCCCCTCCATCCGATATCTTCACCGTGTTTGGGCGAGGAACGAATATTACGAGTCGGAGGACGTCTGGAAAATACAAATCTCCCCCCGGGGGAGAAATATCTTTCAATCCTCGCCAAATCATCTCCGTTGGGAAGGACTCACGCCCACATTGTGCTTTCTGCACAAACACACCTGGATCGTCAGAGGACGATCTCTTGTCAAGCTCATCATTCGCCAGTGTATCAAGTACAGGTGACACAGGCCTCGCCTTCGATACCAGCTAATGGAACAGCTGCCAGCCGCCCGAGTGACGCCAAGCAACCCCTTTTCGCATTTCGGTGTCAAATACTCCGGCCCGATACGTTGCCGTGTGGCAGCGACCAGATATTATTTTTTTTTTCACCACGAAAGCTATAAATCTCGAATCAGTTAGTAGCCTCACTTCCGATGCCTTCCTGGTCATTTTACATTTCGGCGTAAACTTTGAGTTGTGGTCCGACAACAGAATTTTCCAAGACTGCTCTCGGTAGTCCCAAATTTACCTGGAAAACCCAGCAGATGATTGCCCCAGGTTCAAATTTCTCCCTGGATCATCTCCGAAGTTATATTTGCTCATTTAGTTTTCCATTGTAAATTTATTTGTCTATTAACTTGGTTAGTTTTTTCGCACTGCTCGAAAGTGAGCAGTATGTTTATGACTCTAGATTTAACATATAGTTCCATATAAACCCTCCTACGCAACTCTAGATTTCGAGAAAAATCTACGCACATCAATTTTCAGTTTTTAACTAGTATGGTATGGTACGATCATGGTATGGTACGACCATTGACGGTAAGAATCTTGAAACGAATCACATATTGTACAGTCTTTAACAAGATCAGAGTGCTGGATGAAAAATAAAAAAATGCAGGAAAATGTTGACAGTTATTATAAAAAAATCACCAATAATTTACTTCTTTCGATGCCACGACGAATGTAAACTATTATAAATAGTGAAACCTGTTAGACTAAGTATTAAATACGTAATATTGTTTGTTTTTTTAAGTAATTTAAATATCATAATTGTTTCGAGCAAATGGCCAAAAACATAAATATGCCGCCATTTTTTCCAATTGGCAGGAGGTTATCGTTCCGATTTCTGGAAATTTTTGATATTTTTTTACCGCATTTTCTGGACAGGATTCCGTTTAAAAGTTTTTCTTGTAATTACTTCGAAGTAAAATCATAAATTTCTTGGACAATAAAACGTCTTTAAAATGAAAATAAAACAATAAACAATAATTAATATATACTTACAGTAGTTAAATAATAATAATAATAATAATAATAATAATAATAATAATAATAATAATAATAATAATAATAATAATAATAATAATAATAATAGTAATAAGTAATGAATAATAAGTAATTTATAAAAAAAAGTAATTAAATATGATCTAGATGAAGCATTAAGGAAATTATCAAAAACTTGCTCTGTTTGAAGCGCTGTAGCTTGCTATCTCTTGGTTATAGAAAAAAAATTATTAAATGAAAGTTATAGGGAATTTTATTCTCAACAAATTCAAAGATAATTATTTTTGCCCTAATGCAAATAGGTGAAGAGATATCGTCTTTTTTCCCAAGTTGGAGGTGCTTCCCGAAGGCCCCCGAGGGGAAAACTTGCATTTTTTATTAGGATCCCTAAATATATGTATAATATATCTAAAAATCAAAAATACCCGACGTTTTGCAGGGTAAATCTACCTAATGACTGGACTATTTCTTTATTAATTAAAATTTTCTTTATCCTTAATGCCCATTTCTACGATCTAAATAATTAAATTTGATTACAAATTAAATATTATCACCATAATATTGACAATAAACAACTTATGTATGTTCTATTTTTTAAATAAGTAAAATTTTACTAAAAATGGTTAATTATAGTTATTTATGTATCAAGGCACTAAAGTTCTATTTTTTTTTTTTATCAAGTATGTGGAACTTATTTGCCGAGGTTCTGAGGACCGGGGAAAATAAACCATCTAAGTGACAAAAAAAAATTAAAGGAATATTTATTTTATAGGTTATGTTTAAATGTTGTTAATATTGAAGTTATCGTAAAGAACACTCAAAATTATGTCTTTTATCTCAAGTTTATTCATCGGAATTAGTTAGTTCGTCTTGCACATATTTTTATCACTTTACGTACATATTTACTATTGTACATCGTACATAACAATTATCAAAAGGTTGAGAACAATGCAATTGCATGAAATCGTCGTATAATGGATTACTTTAGTGCCGATTTCTGAGATTTTGAGGACGATTTTTGTGCACTTCAGTAATGATTTCAAATAAAATATTTAATTAGTTCTTTAAATTTTTCATAATTTTGGAAAAGTTCAGCAGAACTATTGCACAAATATTATGTACATACAGGGTGTCTCACAACTCGCGCCCCAGACGAAAATGACATTTGCCGATGACCATAGATTGCCAACAAATAGAAGAAAATAATTTGTGGCTGCTTGCATAACGGAGTTACAAGACTTTTCAATCCACCAATCCCGGAAGGATATCTTGAGGTGTGATGATATTATTACAAAATAAAACTGGTTGTTAGGTTTTAAAAATACTACTAGTGAGTTACAAAATTTGTTTGACTTACTTTATTTTTGACACTTTAGAGTTGACTCTTCACTGTCAACTAATTTAGGTTAGCGAAGGTGTCATCCGAGATCATCATTTATTTCGTACAGTGCAACATATTGTAGCAGCTGTGTAAAATGTGTTAAATGAAAATATTATGGTCATTTGAATTCTTTGAGATTAAAACAACAAATGGTGGTTCTAAAAAGAACCGTTTTTATTGTAATGCAATTTATAAAATGGTAATAACACCCATGGAACGATTCAATCAGAGCAGATGCTCAAAATGTCATCCGTTCATTTGTAAACATAATTGCGCATTTCTTAACAGGCTCAATTTAGAATCCATAATCATTTGTGGAGTAACTGTTGTAAAGGCCTCTTGAATTCGAACTCTGAGCTCCTCCTCTGTGTCAATGGGTTCTCTGTAAACGAAGTTTTTCACATGTCCACAAAGAAAGAAATCCCTAGGATTTAAATCGGGAGACCGCGCGGGCCAATTTCGTGGACCACCACGCCCTATCCAACGGTCAAGATACTGTTGGTCCAAAATTTCCTGCACTTCTCGACTAAAATGAGGTGGTGCCCCGTCGTGTTGGAACTATTCGTTAATACGAAAAGCGAGTGGTACCTCTTCATCTACTAAATCTGGAAGTTCTGTGTCTATGAATACAGCATATAGTCCAGGCAACGAAGACCGAAAAGAGCCAAATAGCGGAAATAATTCATGTAGAAGCCAATTTTGGCACAGTTATACGGCAAGGTGTCCTTAACAAAATACTAAAAGTACTGATGGGTAGGAGTGAAGCTAAAGGGGGAGGGGGTCTCTAAAGGTCCCTTTTTTCAGTTTTTTATTAATAACTCGAAAACTACTGCCTCTAGCGAAGAAATGTTTATGTATTAGTTTAATCTACATAAAATTCTCTACAGAAAAGGTCCTATATACATTTTCATTAGAATCAATACTTAAGGAGATATAGAGGGGGGAAAAATGAAAAATTAAAAAAAAAAAAAATTTATTGTTAAAAATCAAGTTTTAATAAAAAATGAACTACGCAGAGCCCACGTATTAATAACAAAAAATATCCTATACACATTTTCGCTAGGATCAATACTTAATGAGATATAGAGTGGGGGGAAATGGAAAATTAAAAAAAAATATATTATTAAAAATGAAATGTTAATTGTAAAAATGAAATACATAGTAAGAAAGGATGTATCTTGAATATTAATTTTCATCAAATTCTAAATTTTCATCATCATCATCGGTGCTGTCTTTGATGGGGGCTGCATTCGTACATGAGATGAGGCACACCCAGCAGGCAACCGCAGCGCACTCCACATCCAGTCGTGCATCGGCAAAAGATCGTGTTCAAAACGGAATCGGGTACTACAGGGTCTTAGATTGCTTCATGTCACCAAATTTCTTGCCAATGAAACTTTGCATGGTTTTGGTTCCAATATCCAGGGCTTCGTGGCAGTTTACTTTGGAGTTTCCCAGGATGCCCGTTGACAGCGACATGAGCGAATTCAACTTTGGAAAAGGGGGTTGGTCATTGAACCATTCGTGAATCTTAGATCGATCCCGTGAATCTCTCTTTTCCCGTGATATACGGAAATGTGCTGCTCTCCACTTGAAAAAGCCACTCCAGCAAACTCCTCCAATGAGGTGCAGATGGCGGTGCTTCCCGGTGATCCACAAACCCACTTGGCGAGTTCAGAATCAGTAATTCCTCTTCCTCGCGTTAGGCCACCTAAACTTTTCATGGAGGGCATAAGAGTTTGTTCTATGACCTTATGACCATATCCGACCAAAGTCCTGCCCAAGGTGTACCTGTGCGATTAATGGTGAAACTCCTTGTACGGCTGTGGATGGATATTTTTCAGTTTTATCATGTCTTGCACGTACAGATGAGCACATTTCGTATTCGATTTTGATTTCGATCTAATTTCGGATTGGGTCAACGTGTTTATTTGACTCTGTCATTTGGACTTGCGATTTTGATTGTTTTCTACATCGCATTAAGGTAAGTTGAACATTTTATTACTTACATGAAATAAGAGAAGTATGCAAAGCATTTATTTGAAATGCAAATGTTAATCATTTATTATACTGTAAAATTAATAATAAAAAATTGATACTAGCACCAACGTAGTGGGTGAGGTCGTAACTGACTGACAAGAACGTTTAGACGATACATTAGTTTTAACATTGAGTAGCGGGTCCCGAATTGTCCCTGATAAGGACGAACGCCAATACGAAGGCCCCGGAAGATAACGGGACCAACAGCCAGTGACGGGGAGCCCTGAACTCATTTCAACCGTTCATCTCCAACGACGTACATTATTGTGGTACCCCCACCCCCCCCCCCCCCTCACACAATTCGTCCATTACATATTACTTGCAGTAAAGTTATTAATACGTGGGCTCTGCATGGTTCATTTTTCATTAAAACTTGATTTTTAACAATAAAAATATTTTTTTTCTAATTTTTCATTTTTTCCCCTCTATATCTCGTTAAGTATTGATCCTAGCAAAAATGTATATAGGACCTTTTCTGTAGAGAATTTTATGTAGATTAATCCAATACATAAACATTTTTTCGCTAGGGGCAGTAGTTTTCGAGTTATTAACAAAAAACTGAAAAAAGGGACCTTTAGAGACCCCTCCCTCCCTTAGCTCCACTCCCACCCATCAGTACTTTTAGTATTTTGTTAAGGACACCTTCCCCTATAACTGTGCCAAAATTGGCTTCTACATGAATTATTTCCGCTATTTTTCCTTCGTTGCCTGGACTAATAAATGCGTCCTGTTAAACGTGCAGGAAATTCGAAAGGTCCGACCTTAGAGAGGAAAAATCAAATTATCTAGAAATTGATTGATAATCTTAACATACCACACGATCCCCCAACAGACCAGTCCACAAATTTACCGAATATCGATGCTGAAATGCTCTTGGAAAAGTGGCTAACGGATTTTCATCTGCCCAAATATGCCAATTATGAACGTTGTAACATCCTTGTATGCCGAAAATCGTTTCGTCCGAAAATAAAATCCGCGAAACAAAATTTGGTTCGAGTATCTCTTGATTTAGCAACCACGTACAGAACTCTCTTCTACCAGGGTAATCTTCCGGCTGTAGATGCTATACACGAGTGTAATGATACGGGTGTTGCCGATTATTTTTCAAAATTGGATGTACCGAAGCCTTGGAAATACCTAATTGGCCCGCAACTTCTCTGATACTTCTGGTACCATCTTCCTCAAAGACATTTAAAACAGCTTCTTCGTTCTCAACTCTACGAGCGATTCTGGGAGCACCACCAGTTTATCTTCGATCTGGGATAACTTGACCGGTCTCATGCGTCCTTGCGATGGCTCTCAATATCACTTTATGATCCACAAGATTTCTATCCGGAAAACGTTTCGAATAGACTCGTGTTGGTTCTCTGGCATTACGTCCACATTCTCCGAAATTTATAATCATTTCTAAGTAATCAGCCGCTGAACACATGGTAAGAATTTGCCTTTTTTTATTCACCTTGTCAAATTTAATTTGACACTGATATTTTGGAAAACTACAGTCGCCCACACATTTTAAAGAAGATTTGATTTGTATAAAAGCCTAGAAACGTAAAATTACGGCAAACACACGTTAAAGGTTGTGATGATGGTCACTAGATTTGAATTTATCCTTCATGTTTAACGTTGTAGCCATGTGGTTAGCATGTCAGTTTTTTGCTAAAGTTTGATTATTTAAATCAAAGTTCAAATCCCACAAGTAAAAATATTATTTTTGCATTTTTTATTGGTTTGTATTGTTTTGAATTACGCATACAATATAATTGTTTGGTTATATTGTATGTCGCTTGTTGTAAAATGTATTGTTGTATTTTGGTTATAGCTGCTAATGTTTATAAAATTGTTGTTCATCTGTCAGCTATTGTGTGGTCGAGTGGCTAGTGCGCTTGACCAGCACGCTAGATATCGTCGGTTCGATCCTACATGAAACTGTATTTTTTATATTTTTATTCAAACTTAGCGAGAATTTGCAGGATTACTAAAAACGTGTTTGAACCTTTTTTGATATTTTTAACGGTTTTTCGGGGTATAAATACAAGCTCGAGCATTAGTTAAAAGAGAGAGAGTGTGTGCTCTCTCAAGGGAGCGTTAGCTCTCCAACGAGCCTAAGATGGTGTGTGCCGTCTTCTGCGAACCTGGTGAGGACCAGGTGAGCGGGTTGTGGATGACCTTGGCTGCCTCTGACTCAGTGCTGTTGGTGTGTGCCGGCAGCTCGTGAGAGAGTGCAGAAGGTGGACCGTACCGGTGTAGCCGGTTGTTTTGAGCAGTGGTGTTGGCCGCTGTTCACCGTAATCGCGATTGTCCTTGAGTGTTGGTGTGTGCCAACACTGTCTTAGATTGAAATCGCGATTGTTAATGAGTGTTGTCAAAGTGACAACACTGTAACCGTACCGTGTTCCCGTAACTTTGGTGTGTGCCATTGTTACTCGTTCATAGCGTGTTCCCGCAACCTTGGTGTGTGCCATTGTTGCCCGTTCATTGTTGATCGTGCGTAGTAGAGAGAATATCCTGCAAGTATCGCTGATTCATTGTTACTTTGCTTTGTTATATTTATTACTTTCTCATTTTAATTTATTTTAATAAAATATTAAAAATGATTACAATTGATTTCATTGTCAAAAGCCGAACTCTGTCTCCACTAAGCTACCCGAGCACTTTTTGGCGTTCAAGCCACCCTTTTCAGCGACGCTATGAGAGCGTCCTTTACAGGATCGACCATCTCTCCTTATGCTGTGTTTCCGATTTATTGGCGCCCGAGCAAACCCTTTGACAGCATGGAGAACGAGCAGGGACGTCATTACAAAATGGCGACCGAATAGGGACAACAGCGTCCTTCATTCTTTTCGCCGTTACAAGGTGTAGGTCTCTGATTGGTCAATTTTAAGACGTCTTTTCTCTAATATCTTTTAAGCTAGATTATTTTTTCTTCGAAATTACACATCCGATTGCAGTCTCGTGTTTCCTCATTCGCTCTGGGGCGCGAGTTGTGAGACACCCTGTATAACCTATAAGTCTGGTCGCGAATCTGGTGAACCGCGTTCGATTTCGACCACCCAAAAAAAATATTTCAAATTGAAATATTACAAATATGACCAATGTAGTTTGCAGTGTACTTCCCACGTCAGTGCCCGGGAAGTGACGCCTGGTAAACGCCCGAACGGTACAAATATTTCATCATCATTACTGAAATCTGTGTATGAAGCAGATTGGCACACCCAGATAAATTAAGTTTTAATTGCAAACAACTGACGGTTGTATTTTAAAGTATCTACGTTCAATCATTAGAATATAAGCAGGGCATCAGGCATACATAAAATAGTAGCACGTGTTTTAATAAAATTTAGAACTAATTTATTATCCACTGTATCAACTCATAACGTACTTAAAACTTTCAAATATATCGACATCATTTTTAAACAAATTATAAAAGTTTAAGGGAGAAAGTTTATTTTGTGTGTTTTGTAGTTTTAAAAATTCAACGCATCTTACGACAGACATTAAATGTTACTTTGTGTATTCATGGTAATCTAAAGCAAATGTTTCGCGTGCTTTCAACATTGCTGACATAATTTAAAGCTTTAAGATGATGCGCTGGCACAAAGACACTATTCTCTGAATATATTATTTCTTAAGTTTACGAATTAGGAATTAGTAAGTGAAGGAAAAAATGTTTGAGGTAAATTATTATTATCAACCCCAAGCCCCTCGCATTTGTTATTAATTATTTATTTTTCCCTTTAAGAGTTGTTCGTCAATCTATAAAAAAATATAATATTCTAGATAAAAACTCAAGTTTAAAATAATGAATTTAAAATAATAAGTGGTTAAATGTCCGCCGAGTGGATTATCTACTCATAAACAAAAAATTCTGACCTGTCTAATATATTAAGCAAGCGCAGAGGAATAGATTTTAGCTGCCGAAAATTATGTTACGCTCCAAGACCGAAAATGCATAGTAGTATAAAAACAAAAACAGCCACAACACGTTGCGGATTTATCTAAATTACTAGACTTACAAACACCTAAATTGGTTTATTTCTTTAAACAATCCGTAAGATAATCTAATCTAACCTACAAATTCATAGCAATGTCAGTATATATTTGTTAATTGTTAGTTTTCTAAACATTCTTCAACATAATCAAATCTAATGATTGACCCCAATGATGTACTGGGCAACATAGCCGACTCACGACTCAAGGGTCCCTGGTTCGAATCCTGGGCAGGTATGGTTGTTTGTATTGACATCAAGCGCCATGACATCTAGTGGCATAGTTTGTAACAGTTTGGTTTAGTACTCTGACTGATTTAACATTAGAACTCCTATAGTAAAAATGATTATAAATAGAAGTAAAAGCAAAACTTATTGTTTGCTGTACGATTGTACATAATTTCACAATTGTCCTAATATTAGTGACAATATAATCAGTACAAAATTTGTATTTGTAATTAAAGTATCAATAAAATATATGAAATAAAGTTTTTATTATATTACATTTAGCCACTTTGTATTAAATATTAATTGTAAAGTATTTATAAAGATGAATGGTAGAACACTCCAATAAATGGTTATGATTAATGATTGTGTTAATTTAAATTAATGATATTGATACCTTAGAAACCAATCAAAGTAAGTAAGATTTTCAATTACAAGTTGGTTGAATGTTTAAAAAGACAAATAATAATATTTCATCAATATTTTCCCGTGAGACATTGCAGTAATGATGAGCGTGTTGCGTGCATAAAGCCTGACCTTCAGCCTTAAACAAAGTTGAAAGACATCTTTTACATTGTCACGCTATTTGTCGAATAACTACCCTCGTTTTTACTTTTTTACTCATTATTTTTGCACTATGTTCGGTGCTATTAATATAATGTTATATATTTGGAATACGGGAAAATTATGTTCGTGTTTAAATGAACATAAAACAAATTAATGCGTCTATGTTAATAGGGTTTGTGGTTGTCAATTACATTGCTATAAATATCATTAGGTTAAGGTTAAGATTTTATAAATATGTTAATACGTAATTATATTACTAAAAACTTGAATCGGGAATGTGGTTGAGAGCGCCATGTAATCGACTGTGGCCTGCCAGAGTCCGATTTTGTCCAGACCCACTTATTAAAATTTTAACCAATTTCGATAACCCTCAAAAATGTAAACAACGCCGAAAAACTAGGCCGGCAATAAATAATAATACTTTATTGTACATTTATTATAATACTTTATTGTACATTTATTATAATTCTAAATTTATTATTTATTGCTGGCCAAGCTTTACAGCGTTGACGATAGATGGCTCTGCATGCGGTTAGTTACCCTGCAAGCATCATATCATCTTGGGAAGGTTTATTATCTGTCCACTCAATCTAGTCAGTGCATCCTAGATGTTTCAGTGAGCTTCACTGATGAGCTACAATAATAGTTGAGTGGGCCAGGCTCTGATAAATGACTGAAAGATTGATTCAGAAATTGAAATCTTGCGAAACTTGTTAAGTACGATTTTTTTAAATATCATAAAACATTTATTGATTTGACAACAAAAAATCCAGTTTCTTCTTATACTTATATATACGTATGTATTATGTACGCATATGCATTTCAATGTACTGATTTTCAGTCAATTTTTTTTCCAAAATCTGCAAAATTAAGGGCATGGTACTTGAAGTGTACATTTTTAGTAAAACTGGTTTACACGAAATTTTTAATTGAAATAATAATGAATTAATTTACTTGTAATTTAACATCAGTCAGGTATGTGATTTAATAAATAATTATTATTTTTAAGAATTTCGTTACCGTTAATGGCACTGATAATTCAAAAACCATGATCTTAATTTTGAGAATTAGCAAATCGGAATGCACTACCATCAAAGTTTTTTACTTTTTTTCTAAACATCGTGTAAGTCGTGAAATCAAAGCCCTAAGCTTAAATCGAACCCGATGGCGAAGTTTCGTTGAAGCCTTATGCTTCTCATGAAGAGCGAAAGGATCATAATCATACTCGTATATATTTACAGGTTTCTTAATTATATGACTTTATTTTTTTTACCAAAAAAACAAGAAGTTCACGTGTTTTCTGTTTTTTTTTTACCTCCCGCTACCCTAGGTAAGGGAGGTATAGGAATCGTGCTAAAAATCGCATATAGAGATTTTAGTGAATAAGCACGTTTTGACGTCCCCAGAATCCGATTTTACCATTTTACAATGATGTCTGTAGGTATGTACGTGTGTGTGTGGATCGTGTGGACACGATTACTCAAATACCATCAATCAGAAAATTTTGAAATTTTCTATACCCATTCTATCCTAATGTGGGAAGAGCTCATTAGTTTTTAGGGTATATCGGATAACCTGAAGAATCATTTATACAAGCTTTCAACAGTTTTTCTTGTAAAAAAAATCATTGAATATAATTTTTTAGCAACTTTTACTAATTAAAATTGAATATAATGGCACAATCTTCAATTCTACGATAATAACATTTAGTAAATAACTCTAAATAACTTTAAATATGAATATATAATGTAATTTATTTTCAAATATCATCTTGCCTATGCGTCAAACAAAAACATAATTTTAATAACAATTTTGACATATTTAAACAAATGTCACTATCAGGAAACAATCACATTAAAATTAATAATGAAACCGTGTTAAGGAGAATATAATAGTAAAATATTTAATCCTAATGAAATTTAGGTTTGTAAAAATAATATATTTTCCATCATATATTATATATTAGATGTACAGGATGATTTGATTTAAATTTGCTATTTTTGCAGCACTATAAATTAATATTAATTTACAACTACACGTTTACGAAATGGATCATGTACGGCGAAGAATTTACAAAGATTGCGTTTCAGAGCTCTTGGAAGTTGATCCTGATTTTTATAAGAATGTGTATGTGACGATTTTTCCTTAAAGTCTATTAAAATATGATCCAAAACTTCTCAAATTTGGTATTTAAACTCATATATAATTTGAAACAACATATTAGATTTTAACCATATATGATAATTCGGATGTAGTACTTAATTTGGAGCTTTAATAGATTTTTGAGGAAAAACAATAAAACATAATCAAAAATTTCGTATTACAGACTGTTTAATTTATTGGACAACAAATTAAATTTTATTTACAAACGATCAACCGGAAGTGATACTTTACTTAAAGGTCACTGCGATTTTAAACATGGAATTGGCGGGTGGTCATGTGCTGGCCACATGAGATATTTTCTTCTTATGGGTTGCAACTGGAACTCTTTTCTGTTACATGGCAAGAGCAGATCTACAGGGTCAGCCAGTCAAGCGGTTTATGTCATAAATACAATTTCACTAAAAACAATGACATCATGTGTTAAAAAGTTTACACGAGCATGTAAAACGGATTAAAATCCAAATCTTTCTTAAAAATGTACCTCGTCTATTATTTTTTCTATCGAAACCCAATTTTATTTAAAATTTTCTGAAGGATACTCCTTCCGTCGTTATAAATACTTTATTCTCGTAGTATATGCAACAGACTATCTAGTATTATATGAGATTCTTAAAAAAAATACAGAATACTGCATAATTAATACCATACAATTTCTCTCCGTTTAACAAAACTGTCAATTTCAATCACAAGCTTTTTTTTTCTAGTACCTATAGGCGTTTGCCACACGATGTACAAATAGATTCAATTAGTACTAATAAATAGAACAAAATATTACCTCAACAATACAATTTAGTGTAAGTAAGGGCCTACCATTCTATTTTCAACATTAACAACAAGCAAATATAATTATTTCTATTCATGGTTTCAAATTCATAATAATAATAATAATGAAAAAAAAAAAAACAATAAAATAACGTTAATAAAATATATTTAAAAATAGATAGAAAAATTCAGAAATCCTTAAACGATAACGTAAATCTTTTGACTGGCTGGATAACCTATAGTGTTTTGTATTTTGACATGATTATACTCGTTTATCGTATGTCTAAAAATCTGATATGTTTTTGTTGCTTATTTTAAAAGTAATGTGATTAAAAAAGCATAGATCGTTTGTAAACAAAATCTTATTTGTTGTTCCAATAAATAGAAATAGAGTTTTAAATATCAAGTATGATAAGTTTTGGTTCATATTTTCATATATTTTTTCAACAAAATCTGTTTAGAGCATTCCAGTAAAGTACCACTTTCAGTTTATCTATTTTAGAAAAAATCTAATCTCATTGATATAAAAGTCTTAAATACCAAATTTGAAAAGTTTTGGATTATGTCAACATATTTTTCATGAAAATCCGTTTACTTTAGAGATTTAAGTAAAATATTACTTCCGGTTTAACAATTTTAGCCAAAATTGTTTCCCATGGTCCCGTGGCCGCGTGCCTGAGTGTCTGGTCGCGAACCTGGGGGAACCGGGTTCGATCCCGACTGATGCCAAATATTTTCAATTTTAAATGGCACAAAAGTGACCCCTGTGGTGCACTCTCCACGCCAGCTATGAGTGCCCGTGAGGTGACGCCTGGTAAGCGCCCACACGGTAAAATATATCGTCATCATTACCGATGTCTACATGTGTTGTAGATACTGGCACACCCACAAATGGGTAATATGCCGTGATGATATATTTATTTATTTAGAGATTTAAGTAAAATATTACTTCCGGTTTATCAATTTTAGCCAAAATTGTTTCCCATGGTCACCCCATGATCTTAAATCTGAGAAATTGAGAATGTGGACAATAATATTTTTGTTTAACACATTTTACACAGCTGCTACAACACGTTGCACTGTACGATATAAATGATTACCTCGGATGACACCTTCGCTAACCTAAATTTGTTAATTAGATGAAAGTTATCCTATATTAGGATGCCATTTTAATAATGTATTGTTTATTCAGAAGAAATGCATGGGTCACTAGATAGAGACATATATGTAAATTTTGTAGTTTTTGTTGTTTTTAAAAAAAATCTAAGTAGGAACTGTTTCAAGATTTTGATTTGCACTTCTTTAGGATACGTTTTTAAGCTCTTTCGAATGGCGATTCTCATTTTTTTTGTCACTATTGAATTTCACTCTACACTACCAAATAAAGCGGCGTGGAAAAAACCGTTTACATTTGGCAGTTGATAGTTGACATTTGACAATTAACCGATAACTGTTTGACCTTTCCCGGTAACCCTTGGAATACGTTTACCGTTGGCAGTTGAAAGCTGACATTTGACAGTTAACCGTTAACCTTTCAGCTTTACCTTAACCCTTGGAATGCGTCCACGCCTCTTTATTTGGTAGTGTAGAGTGAAATACAGTAGTGACAAAAAATGAGAATCGCCATTCGAAAGAGCTTAAAAACGTGTCCTAAAGAAGTGCAAATCAAAATCTGGAAACATTTCGTACTTAGAAATTTCTTCTGAATAAACAATACATTGCTAAAATGGCATCCAAATATAGGATAACTTTCGTCTAATTAACTCACTTCATACCTCTTATAGTTCTCGAGATAACAAAAATACACTAACAGGCCTATTCTACTAAAAAAATGTATAACGATATCGTTACTGAACGACTGTCGCTAAGCATTTGGTTAAACGACTTTAATAACGACAAATGCCAAAAACCTATTCTACTAATCATATCGTTATAAATGATCGTTATCAGGATTATAACGATAATATCTAACTTCATGTTTATTTTGACAGAATAAATTTTCATATGTTTTTCAATTTAAATTTGACATATCGATTCATTGTTTGTTTATTTACTTGAAATTGACAATGAATATAAAGAAAAGGGCTTCGAGGACAATTCAAAGACAGTATAAAATATATGTTGAAGAACTGGAAAATAATAGTTTATTAAGAACTAATAAATTGTCCATTGAAGAATTGGAATATATATGGAGAAAACTTACAAGTCATTCAAATTCTGTGGAATCTGATCACGCAGAGTACGATTATATAATCTGACATCTCTATACAAATACATAATTTTTAAATACATAGATAGTGCATCTATATTATATTATATATCAATATATTAAATAATATTATCCAAATCTAAATTTTTAAATATATTTCTGAAATATTAATAAAATGTCTAATATTAAAAAGTATAATTAATAAAATTGTACAGAAGTGAATAAATATTCACCTTTGCATAATCTCTTGCTCTTCAGTCATTTTTACTTATGTTTTCAAAATATGTCAAACTTTACGACTTCAACGATGCATGTGAACTTGTTAATAAACGAAATGAAATAACGATATGTAACGATTCGCAACGATAAATAAATTAGCAGAATAGGGTTTTGGCAAAAATCGTTATCATAACAACTTATCGCCTGGTAACGAGTCGTAACGATACATAATTTTTTAGTAGAATAGGCCTGTAAGTGTCTGATTTTTTTTTGCCCAGCAGTATATATATATATATATATATATATATATATATATATATATATATATATATATAAGGAAACTGGATAGTGGGTTTGACAGTCAATTTGTAGGCTTCAGTGTAATACACTCTTTTTAATTTGTCAAGCTTTCGGTTATAATTTTAACCATCTTCAGGACACTGTAATACAATAATGAAATACGTACATTTTGTTTAAGAATTAAATTTGGTTATTTAGTACTCACATTAGTTGAGATTTTTTGTAGAATAACAGCATTTACAGACATGTAAATTTTGAAACATGCACACGCGCATGGTTTATTAAAATAATGCGTCGAAATAACTGAATTACATATTAAAATTTTTGGCCAAAGTAGGTATCACAGTAAAATTGATAAATTACAAACTAATAAAGCAAACAATTTTGTTAAAATAATGTTAAACTTTTAAAAATGTGCACAAGTTGTCGACGTAAACACGTGTACAACACCATTTTGTGAAAATTAACTGTCAATAAAATCCACTAAAACATAGAAATAGTTGTTCCTAAAAAGTGTGCGTTCAGTCGTTACATGTTACTTAATAGTAAATAAAAGAAAATGTTTTTAATATTTTTTGAAATTTAACCCGGATCTAGGTGTGGTGGATTGTGAATATTATTCGACAATTTTAACAGGTAAGTGTATATATGGCTCAGTCCATCAATGTCTGTCCGTTTGTTTATGGGGTTTTCGGTATTATTGATATGAATCATTTCTAGAAATGTTCGTTTATATAAATTTTGTTCTTTATCTAATATTTCAGCTTCATCGTATAACATTTTGTGTTTGAATTTATTGCAGTGTTCTGCCAAAGCACAAGCTGTAGGTTTAAGTTTAGTGTCACTTTTGTGAGATGTTATTCTACTTTTGAGTGTTCTACAGGTTTGCCCTATATAATTTGCCTGGCAATCAGCACAAGAAATACGGTATACTATATTAGATTGATTTTGTGTAGGAGTTTTGTCCTTTAATTTTGAAAATATTTTGTTAACTGTTAAGCTACTTTTTAAAGCAATTTTAACCGCGTCATGTTGGAGAACTTTCGTTAATTAAGGTGTAAGATCTGGTATGTATGGTATAGATGCATATTTGAATTCTTGTGGTTCATTCTGTTGATCTTGTACCTGATTTTGTTGAGGTTGATTGTTAGTATTAAAAAGTAAGTTGTTTATTAGATGTTTCGGGTAACCATTGTTCAGTAATACATCCCGGAGTCTGTGTAAGTTTTTATTGTGAAAGTTGGGGTGGGAAATACGCAAGATGCGACTTTTAAGACCAAGAATAACATTTATTTTTGTACGTTTAGGTTGTTCTGATAAGTGGTGGATGTACCTTTGTGAGGCTATTGGTTTGGTGTACCAATCTGTTTTTAGGTTGCCTCTTTCATCTCTAATCACCAAAGTATCAAGAAATGGTATACATAAATTTGCTTCTATTTCTATTGTAAATTGAATTTGGGGGTGGTAGTTATTGAATGTTTGAAGAATTTGATCTGCTTTTTCTGCAGGTACCGCACATATAATGTCATCCACAAACTTTTTTATAAATGGTAGTTGAAAGTCTAGTTTAGGTATACATTCATCGAGGAGTGTATCCATGACATATTGGGCGATGATGGGGCTAATAATGGCACCCATTGGACTACCAAGTAATTGCTTGTAAAAATGACTATCATATGCGCAATAGCTGCTAGAAAAAACAAATTTAAGTAAATCTAAAAAATCTTGTAGATCTAAAGTCGTGTAGTCTTGTATTTGTTCCCATTTTATGGTTATACTGTTTACCGCCAGTTCCATAGATATATTACTGAACAATGAAACAACATCAAGACTAATTAAAACATAATTATCAGGTATTGAAGAATTGTTAATAAAATCAGCAAATTCGAATGAGTCTTTTGTATAATAGTTGTTTTCTTTGTTATAAGCTATAGTAAGAATGTTGGTGAGGAATGAAGCTATTTTAGAATTAGGCGCGTCTATTGAAGCTATTATAGGTCTAAGTGATAAGGTACTTTTATGAATCGTGTGTGTGTGTGTGTGTGTGTGTGTGTGTGTGTGTGTGTGTGTGTGTGTGTGTGTGTGTGTGTGTGTGTGTGTGTGTGTGTGTGTGTGTGTGTGTGTGTGTGTGTGTGTGTGTGTGTGTGTGTGTGTGTGTGTGTGTGTGTGTGTGTGTGTGTGTGTGTGTGTGTGTGTGTGTGTGTGTGTGTGTGTGTGTGTGTGTGTGTGTGTGTGTGTGTGTGTGTGTGTGTGTGTGTGTGTGTGTGTGTGTGTGTGTGTGTGTGTGTGTGTGTGTGTGTGTGTGTGTGTGTGTGTGTGTGTGTGTGTGTGTGTGTGTGTGTGTGTGTGTGTGTGTGTGTGTGTGTGTGTGTGTGTGTGTGTGTGTGTGTGTGTGTGTGTGTGTGTGTGTGTGTGTGTGTGTGTGTGTGTGTGTGTGTGTGTGTGTGTGTGTGTGTGTGTGTGTGTGTGTGTGTGTGTGTGTGTGTGTGTGTGTGTGTGTGTGTGTGTGTGTGTGTGTGTGTGTGTGTGTGTGTGTGTGTGTGTGTGTGTGTGTGTGTGTGTGTGTGTGTGTGTGTGTGTGTGTGTGTGTGTGTGTGTGTGTGTGTGTGTGTGTGTGTGTGTGTGTGTGTGTGTGTGTGTGTGTGTGTGTGTGTGTGTGTGTGTGTGTGTGTGTGTGTGTGTGTGTGTGTGTGTGTGTGTGTGTGTGTGTGTGTGTGTGTGTGTGTGTGTGTGTGTGTGTGTGTGTGTGTGTGTGTGTGTGTGTGTGTGTGTGTGTGTGTGTGTGTGTGTGTGTGTGTGTGTGTGTGTGTGTGTGTGTGTGTGTGTGTGTGTGTGTGTGTGTGTGTGTGTGTGTGTGTGTGTGTGTGTGTGTGTGTGTGTGTGTGTGTGTGTGTGTGTGTGTGTGTGTGTGTGTGTGTGTGTGTGTGTGTGTGTGTGTGTGTGTGTGTGTGTGTGTGTGTGTGTGTGTGTGTGTGTGTGTGTGTGTGTGTGTGTGTGTGTGTGTGTGTGTGTGTGTGTGTGTGTGTGTGTGTGTGTGTGTAATCGTCACAAAATTATATTTATTGGTTTACACGGATAACGATATATATTTTTACCGTCTGGGCGCTTACCAGGCGTCACTCCACGTGCACTCATGGGTGGTGTTGCGAGTGCACCACAGGGATCACTTTTGTGCGATTAAAAGTCTGCACTGGCTGGGGCCGAACCTGCGTCACTAGACTGGCAACCAGACACTATACGCACACGGCCACGCGACCCCATAAATAAAATTAACTACACATTATAATTACATAACGTGGTCAAGCATTTTTTTAAATGCAGACAAAGTAGAAGGAAAATCTAATCCCTCACAATATGTTGTATGTGCGACACATTTAAAAATTGGCGAATTAAGATGGTAATTGGTCTCAGCAACAATATGGGTAAAAGTTTCACAATTTCTGGAATTGTATGGGCGTAACTTGAAAAATTAATTGAGTCAGAATATCAGGTACATTGAAGATATTGTTTACAATTTTATACGAGTATATAAATAGTACTTGTTGCTTTTGTCTTTTCACTCTTAACGTTTCGGCATGAAAAACAGATAACTCGTCGTAATTAATACTTGGCCATACTAAATTAACACGATTATAACAATGTTTGTAGAACTTTTTCTGCACGTTTTCAAGCAATAATATACATGATGTCTCTTAAATAGGGGGACATGGCTTAATCACAGATTCCTGAGGCTAAAATAAGACGATTTAACTAAACTTGCTTTTACCGGAAAGTGTACCATTTAGCCAGAATTCTGCTTCAAAGTTCTTCGAAAAAAAATTAATTTTGCTTGTAATAACAGAACGCTAAATACGATTTGGATGAAATTTGGTATGACAGTTCATATGATTATAAGTCATCTTTTAAGGTGATACTTGTAATTATTAGTGAACCACTAGTGCATGAAACTTAGGTGTCCCAACATTGATTAGACCGTAACTTTTTAATGGCCACGCCGATAACGCAATTTTTTTTTTTTTTTTAGGAAGATACATTCAATAGTAATCTTTTCTCTCTCTCTGTTTAATTTGTGATATCTGTTGCGGTTCAGACAGAAAAAATAAAACCTGAGTGACTGCATCGTGAATTTTTTTAAAATAAATTTAATCTAGCAGTCTATCCAAATGTCAAACATTTAATTTTTAATAGCAGTAACGAGTTGTCAATCTTCTCAACTTGTTTAGGAGTAAGCAAACATATTTATTCGTGTTATTTATAATAATGGTAGTAAAATACTATTAGGCCGAACAAACGAATGTTACTATTTTCTGAATATTGCGAAGAAATGTTTTGACAACCCATAAAGAATTGTTACTGTCATGAGAAATTAGGTGTTTGACATTTGGACAGACTGCTAGATTAATTTTATTTAAAAAAAAAATCACGACGCAGTCACTCAGGTTTTATTTTTTTCTGTTTGGACCGTAACAGATATCATAAATTAAATAGAGAGAGAAAAGTTTACTATTGAATGTATCTTTCTGAAAAAAAATAATTTTATGTTATCGGCGTGGCCATTAAAAAGTTACGGTCTAATCAATGTTGGGACACCTAAGTTTCATACATTAGTGGTTCACTAATAATAAGTATCACTTTAAAAGATAACTTATAATCATATGAACTACCATACCAAATTTCATCCAAAGCGTATAAAGCGTTCTGTTATAACAAGCAAAATTAATTTTTTTTAAGAACTTTGAAGCAGAATTCTGGCTAAATGGTACACTTTCCGGTAGAAGCAAGTTTAGTTAAATCTTTTTATTTTAGCCTCAGGAATCTGTGGTTAAGCCATGTCCCCCTATTTAAGAGACACCCTGTATAATTATTATAAAATGGAGACCATATCAAGCTGGCGTACTCTAATCTACTTCGAACCATTGAGTCAAATAAAATTTTTAAACAAGTTATATTTTTGAAATTGTAAGTAGTTCGTAATACAAATCCTAATGTTCTATATGCACAGTTAATAACGTTCTTAATTTGAGAATGGAATGTTAATTTCATATCAAATAGTACTCCTAAATCGTTTTTGCTAGTTTTCATTAAAAAACAAGTATTATCCATACGATAATCAAAGTAAATTAAATTAGTTCTTCTTGCATAACTTACTATTTCGCATTTATTTAAATTAAAGCTAAATTTATTATCAAATGGCCATTTAAAAATCCTATCCAAATAAAGTAAGCCGTTACCAAAAGATAATATATTAACTGTATCATTTATTTATTTATTTATTTACGTATGGCTACAGAAATATGTTAAAATACAATATATACATGTGATTTTCATAGTTCTATATCTGAAGAAATTAACCAGTTATGTTAGTTCGCTCTTCCAATGTGCCTTCTTTTCTTCCAAATATTTCTGTTTTTGACCGTGAGGGACTTTATGTCCAGTTCGGTCGCCAGTTATGTAGACTATTAGCCGCTCTGTGCAAGCAGAACGTTGCCCATGGTGTACCATATTGGAGGTTGTCTACACGTCACACCAACCACACTTTATGACAAGCGAAATATATTTTTGGAGATATTCGCACAATATTTATTATACATGATAAAATAAACATGTAGAATTATTTGAAAAATATAAAACTGTATTTTTGTATAATTATTGAATTACAAAATGACTAATTTTGTGAGCTTCTGTATGAACGACAGATGTCAGAAAAAAAAGAATATGATTAATATCATTAATAATTAGTATGAACAGTACTGGTCCCAAAATACTGCCCTGTGGCACTCCTGCTATTGAAATATAATAATTTGATTGAAAATACAATTTTTTTCTGTTGGATAGATACGAGGCCAGTAAAGATAAAATATTATTAGCAAAACCGATAGCTTCTAATTTATTTATTAAAATTTTGTGCGATACTGTATCGAATGCTTTTGCAAGATCAGTGTATAAATAATCAATTTGCAATTTGTTAGCAAGAGCATCTGAGACGTATTGAGTAAAAGTTAGTAAATTAGTAACTGCTGAACGACCAGAAATGAAACCATGCTGATAAATACATTTGAGTTGCTCAGTTTGATTTTTAATTGATTGAAACATCAAATATTTCAAAATTTTTGTTACTGGACTGAGACTTGAAATTGGTCGATAATTTTGAATTGATTTTTTTTTTAGATGATTTCTACAAAAGGCGAATCTTGCTTCTTTAAGTTTATCTGGAAAAGTATTTAATTAGAACAACTTTTAATAATATAAATATATATATATATATATATATACCTAGCCGGCAGTACGGCAGTGTGGTTAGAGTGTCAGCTTTGTGATCGGCAAGTCCGAGCAGGCTACACAGCAGCGATATGTTAGATGGGTGAACGCTGAGCAACAAAAATTGATCACACTGCGGCTCGGTGCGCCCGGCATCCTTACACCGGAAGGTACAAAAAGGGTTACAGATTATACATATACTCGTATATATATATATATATATATATATATATATATATATATATATATATATATATATATATATATATATATGTACAGTGTGTTTATTAAAAATCTGGCCGCAGGCGTTTAACATGGGAAAACAGTTTTTCTTTGCGCAAAAGTCCCCAATTATTTTTTGACAAAAATATTTCAAATAAATATTGTAGATAAGCATATTCTACTCCTAAATCAGTAAACAGTTTTAATTTTGCACGTTTGGTAACTTGTAAAATCTAATTTGAAATTGTATAAATATTGCTCATTTGTAGCGATACCAATGGAATTGAAACAAAGATACAAAGAAATGCGTATCGTTTGAACTGTCAGAAATTCGGTTTTCAATTAAAAATTTCTTTTGTAATTTTGTTTCAATTTCATGGATATCGCTACAAATGAGCAATATTTGTACCATTTCAAATTAGATTTTCAAGTTACCAAACGTGCAATATTAAATCTGTTTAGTGATTTAGGCGTAGAATATAATTATCTACAGCTTATATTTGAATCATTTTTGTCTAAAATTAATTGGGGACTTTTGCGCAAAGAAAAACTGTTTTTCCATGTTAAACGCCTATGGCCAGGTTTTTAATTAACACACTGTATATAAATTGCATTGCCAATCTGGTGACCCGGGTTCAATCCCGGCCAGGGCAGACTTTTAAACGCACAAAAGTGATCCCTGTGGTGCACTCTCCACACCAGCTATGAGTTCCCGTGATGCGACACCTCGTAAGCGCACACACGGTAAAATATATCGTCATCATTACCGATGTCTACATGTGTTGTAGATACTGGCACACTCAGTAATGGGTAAGAAGACGTGATGATATATACAGTATGTTCCCGGATTGAGTTTACAAGAGGAAAAAAAAATTTATTTTAATTTTACGAAAAAATGCCAAGGGAAGAAAAATTTTTGTTTGAATTAAAACGCATGTTTTTTCGTATTTTGTCGTCCTAATATTAGTTATTACATTAAATCTAACATGATTTTAGTTAGCTTTGAAATAATGACAAATGATTATTAATTCTAATTTCAGAAAAAAAACGGCAAAAATCAAAATACTTGTAGTTTATTCAATTCACTCTTTTTTATCTGAAATTCTAAATCTAAAAAACATAGTAGTCTGATTCTCAGTAACAATGCAACTTGACAGTTATTGTTTTTTTTTACCTTACAACCTCGAAATAAATTAATTTTTGGAGATCGATTTGGAAAACGATGTATCTAGATGATGAAAAGAACATGGAAAACAATAAAAAATAAAAATAAACAATTCGTTGTGTCATAATGTCTTTTAGTAACAAAACTGTTGCTATGCAGTAACGCTTGCTATGTTAAAGTAACCCATTACTGTACGATTTTGAGTATATTAAAGTAGAACAATACTGTACAATTACGATAAAATAATATATGTCAAAATATGAAATAACATGGTACCATACTAATAAAATTACATTATTTATGTCAATCTAAGACCGTCTTATAAAAATAGTAACAAAATACTTTTCATTACTAATCGTATTTCAATTATCCAAGCTTTTACACACTGACAAAATTTGCAAATAACTTTTTCGTTACATTCGTTAATTTTTTCATTATTTTTTGCATAACTTTTATTACGACTTGCGACTCGCGTCAAAACTTTCATCATCTTAACTATCATTATTTCATATAATAATATCATAAATATAATATTTACTTTAGTTAATTTATTTTCATTGCAATAATTTTGTGGGAAAGGAGTGAATGTATTACCTTTCCTGCACTGCGCACGCCTTTCCAGAGGGAGAAGTAGACGAGCAGGAAGACAGCGAACACGCAAAGCGCCAAGGACGGCTTGATGGCGCCCATGCGGCTCAGCCCGTCTGATTTCTGTTGTTCCAGTACATTGCGCCTGCACAAACGTACATTATCAACAAACATTACACAACGTAAAGAGCTCTTATTCATGAAGCTTCTATATTGATTTAGTCATTTTCAAATTTAGTGAAATTACATCATAAATCTTACTCGAAAAACTCCTTAGCAGGACTTGTAGATTCATTTAACTGAATGGGAGATGTAACCAGTGTGCAATTTTCCGTATTCCATTCGTTGTTGCAGCTAGTCCACGGCAGCTCATCAGTGAAAGAAGCGAACAGATAGTAAACTGCCCAACCGATGATCGTGTTATAATACATGCCCATATACACGTCAATTATACATATCGCATAACCAACACCTGCAACAAAACACATCATCACGAATTCATATAGGATAAAATATAGATACAATTTGCAAAATGTAAAAATGAATTAGTGTGGTCCTCCATGTTGATAATTACGAAACGAATCATTTATATTAAATCTAGACCTTAAAACTATGATAGGGCTATCAAAGTTTAAGTTTTTAAATAGTTGGGTTTTACACCCTTAACATCAACTTAACATCTATGTCACACATCTACTCCACATTGTTACTACTTTCGCTACTATTCCCAAGGAGCACAAATTAGTTTGTTATTAGTTCTATTAACTTTAAAAAAACTTTTCTTAAAACTTTTTAACTTGTATTATACCTTTTATGCAACGATAATTTACTGATTCAAACGTTTATACGACGTTAATGTCAGGCGGGTGGGGAATCTATTCAACTAATTTACAACGTTTTTTTAACTACTATATAACTTTCTATTAACACTTACATGCAATAGTTGCATATGTATTTTGCATGGACTATAATATGTTGGTTTCATTAAAACTAATTGATAAGAGATATATTCACTAATAAAACTATAATATGGGTTACTATTAAAACTACAATACAGATTTCTCAGCAAACTATTTTCTACCGTAAATTCATATTTTATCATATCACGAGTCGTATAAGTAGTCTAAGCATGACTATGTTGTATAATTATATGTACCAAGACTTGTAATGTCTTCTGCTACTTTTTAAATCTAAGATCATCTTTATAAAGATCATATTTTTTACATATCTGTTGAACTCATTTTATAAACAAATTTATTTTTACTGTGAAATATTATATTATACTTGGAAAAAAATCAAGGGACATAATAATATCCTAAAATAAATAAAAGAAAATTTATTAAATTTTTATGAAAAATTGATTTTTGTATTTTTTTAAATCATTCGATATTATAATGAATAAAATATATTATAATAAACCATATAGGAGAATAATTACTTGCAGAATATTAAATTAAAAACACAATAAAATTAATTTATACTAAATTTTACAAAATGGCTTCTAAACCAGTTTCTGTTTAAATGCATAAATATGGCCGTACATATTATAATTCGATATTTCAGTTTTAATAACTTCCTAAGAACTACTTTACATCAGTTTTTTAGTTGACGCATTAAGTTACTTAGAAACCATACTCCCACTTTCTTCTGTTTAAAATAAAACTGTTATTTTTGCAGTTATTTAAAAGTTTTAAATAAATTTATAAAACTTTTATAAAACGGTAAATTAACTAATATATGTAAACTTTAATGCATCTATACTAAACAATTACTTTTAAACTGTATTATAAAACTTTAAAAAATCTGTTTATAAATAACTGTCAATTACGTTCCTAACACTTCCTTTAATTTAGTGCGAAAGACGATAATAAAACTAAGACAATCGACGCCAATGAAACTTAAATATAAAACGTTTTAATAACTATTATGTGACCAAATAATAAGTACCACACATCATAACTTTGTATTGTAGTTTAGCAGACTAGAAAAAAGTTGTACAAGGCAAAATAACTTAAAAGTGTTATAATTCCGTTAAATGTAAGTTGCAGTAACAACATTATTAGTTATAATGTCTTAATAAAAACTCTGTGTTCCTTGGGTTGCTTTTTTCAAATCCAAAATCTATTTTAAAGTAAATGTATGCAAGAAATAACGGAACAACGATAATAAGTCAAATAATATTTACTTGTTTGAATTTATGATGCCACGTCAGCTAAAAATCACGGACGTTTGCACGAACATGAAAGATATTGTAGCGTACCAGCGTACTGTATCGAAGCCACTGGTAGGACGGGACGCACGCGTGACCTTGTAACAGGTTTAAACCTGCTTATTTCTAGAATGTAGCTCGGTGCGGAGTAGTCAATGAGTTCAGTTCAGTGCAGTTGAGTTAGTGAGGGGCTATCAAAACTTAGTCTATAATATAGTCACGTAGTTTTTTTATTTATTATTTTATTATTTTTATTAACGTCATTAGGCCGATATAAGGCAATTGACGGACGCAGCTGAAGTTTATAATCAGCCGAGTTCGGTATTTGCATATCGGTCATGTGGCGTTAATGATTTTTCGTAATAACATAAAATTTAAATAATTAGGAATAATAAAATAATAATAAAATTGTTCTCCTTCTGTCATACTGAACAACTTTTTTGTTGGTTTATAAATTCTTCTTGACAACGGTCCATCAACATGCTGTTATTTTTCTAGGAACACTTGATCCTTAATTATGGGCGACTGTTTTTTATTTCACTTTTGATTTTAGTTCTGTTATATCACATTAACAGTATGGTATTACAAAAATGATTTCCAATTATTGATCAAGAAAGTTATTTTAAACATTTTTTTTTTAGAAGTATCTATTGAAAAAGAATCTATATTGAAACGCGACGGAATATGGTGTGTATTATTATTATTATTATTATTATTATTATTATTATTATTATTATTAGTATTTTTTTTTTCTTTAGTATCGTATTCTACATATATACAAACGTAACGAACATGCACAGGCAGACCTCCTATGAAGCGATTAGAATGGTGTTGATGATATTTTGCAGGCCTTTTCAAGGGTGTCATAAATTAATACAGGCATCTCGTGTCAATATAATGTCTGGGACTATCTTAACGTAAGGGGAGGCATGAGATATAACGTGGGAATGCTTTCAGCTCGAATAAATGTAAGAATGACTCACTAGCATTAACTAATTTATTTATAATAGTAACAGCACGAGAAATGATGTAAGAGTATATTATTAAGTGAGCAGCATAAGTTATCTTAGAATCCGGCCCTGGCATAGTGTTACAGCAGTCCATCTCTGTTCCACGCATCATACCGAGGGTTAAAGGCATCTCTGTCTAAGTAGTGGTAAAATTCACCACTAACTCATGACATCCTTATTTTTATTTAGAGTACAGATGTTTGTGTCTTTGTTTAATATATAGGGCATATGTGATTTTTTGAATGCAACTAATTAACAAATCAACAAGCGAAAATTTCTTCCACAACCCTGCATAGGAGACCCAAGGTGTCTAGGTGGGATGAGTACGAAAAAGTCGGGATCAACAATTATAAGCTGTCTCCATCCAACATATAATCTTCATAAGCAGAAACTAACCCTATTACATCAGAACATCCGCATATGAGAGGCTTAGTATTAAGATGATTTTTTTAGGAAGTTCTGTCTGTTGCAGTTTCACCTATGGACATCTAATCTTCTATCATTTCCACCCCCAATTTCTACGGGTGGCGCTTGTGTTTAAAACTGGGTGCCTAGCATTCGGAAAGGCATCTTGGTTCCGACTAGGGCTGTCAAAATCTGCTGAAATTGCTAACCGGTTAACCGTCGGTTTACAGACGGGTTAACCGAAAAACCGAATAACCGGTTTTAAGTCAATAACCGGCCGATTTTTAACCGGTCAGAAAAACCGGTTTTTAGCCGGTCAAAAAACCGGTTTTTAGCCGATCAAAAAACCGGTTTTTTAACCGGTCAAAAAACCGGTTTTTAACCGGTCGGAAAACATGTTTTTAACCGGTCAGAAAACCGGTTTATAACCTTTAATGTGGTGCATGTTCAAAAGTTTCCTCAAAACGTTTTAAGGGCGCCGTTAACTTTTAGGAAACATCGTACTTCTTCTTTGGGAAATAAATTTCGGTAAACTTTGCAAAGTTTCCCTGTGTGCACTAAAATCTTGACAATTTATTGTTTAGCAATGGTATATGATATACGTATATATGGTATGCGAGCAATATCTTCGATTATTAGTCATATTTCACCAACTCCGTATTGATTCGGAAGGTTGTTGAAATGCTGTATTTAAAATTGTTTTCGATGTTGTTCATATAGATCATCGCGTCTAATACAACTTTAAAAAATTTTTGTCATAAATTTTAATTATTACTGTATATTCAACGATTGCTGAAGATGGGCTTTCCCTAAGTCCGAAGCGTCCGTAATAATAGTATATTACATCCAAGGTGGGAAATGTTTCATTACATCCGAGGGCTTATGTATATTACCGAGTGGCGAAGCCTCGAAGTGAGATAAAGCGCGAGGCTGTAATGAAATTCCCACCGAGGTTATGTATCTTATTTTATTCACAATCATCCTCATTTTAAATCAATAATTTTCAAAATAAATCAATGAGTTTTAACCTTTAATTTTATTAATATTTTTTGGCAGCTCTATTAAAATTTGTTTTAACTTACTTTATTATAAGGATCTATGACAATGTTGCTAGGCAACCTCTACATAAACGTTTCCAACCCAAGAGATGGAAGTAAAATCTGTCATTTCCAACCTAAGAGAATGTCATTAAAGTTAAGAATGACGTATTTCCCAACCTCCAAAAGGTTAGGAATCGGTATATTACTATAATGATTGTGAATAAAGAATTTTACAATACACGTGGACCATTTATGTCTTGTTTTCATCTATAAACCATTCAATGCTTGGTCCTTTCACCCCTTTCTTCATTATTAATATCACGAGCTTATATTTAATGAGAGAATATAATGAATTTTTATTAAAATTAACTGTCAATGTTGTAAAAATGCCATATCAGTTAGTAACGAATAGAAATAAGGTGATATTCTTTGTTTTTTATCATCGCTGTGATAGACATGTAACTATGGAAATTCTGAATGTTGATTGGCGGAAAACATATCACGTGACTAATGAATTATTTCCTATTTCAATGTAATTTACTTTTATTTCAAAAGTATTATTAAAAGAAATAATAACAAATTAAGGTTGGTAACATTGACAGTTTCAATAAGCATTTGAAATTTATTTATTTAGACGTTAGGTTATAGTTAATTTTTTTTTAAAAAAAAGAGTGCTATGAATCGGTTAGAAACCGATTAAAAACCGGCTACTAACCGGTTAAAAACCGGCTATTGACCGGTTAAAAAACCGGCTATTGACCGGTTAAAAAACCGTCTATAAACCGGTTAAAAACCGGCTATAAACCGATTAAAAGCCGGCTAAAACCGGTTAACCGGCTAGCCGAATATTTCATTATTGAAAAACCGGTTTCCGATTAACCGGTTAACCGGTTAACCGAATACTTTTGACAGCCCTAGTTCCGACCAGGATCACTGTCTGGTATTAATTTTCAACAAGGTTACTTACTCTCCGAACGGTTGCGACGATACAACAGGTGTGCACGTCCCTTTATTGGGTTCAGCTGCAATTTCCAACAACGTCGTATTCCGATAAACTATCAATAAATGGTCAGTAATGGCAAGATAACAGGTGGCACGTCCCTTTATTGGGTTCAGCTGCAATTTCCAATAACGCCAATTACTCCCGTAATATCAACAAACGGTCAGTAGTAACGAGATAACAGGTGTGCACGTCCCTTTATTGAGTTCAGTTGCAATTTTCAACAAGGTTACTTACTCTCCGTACGGTTGCGACGAGATAACAGGTGTGCACGTCCCATTTTTTAGTTCAGCTGCAATTCCCAACAACGTCGTATTCCGATACTCATACAGCAAATCATTATTATATACATACCACCGGACCATATATGAGCAAACTTAATATCAGACAGCATATGTGTCTGAGAATTTATATGCACACTGGTCAATTGGCTAATTAAGGGATATATTCGGACATCTCGTATGTCTGCGTTTAGCCATACGTATGACCCATCATCCACCTGGGGAATCCGTTCACTGCCGTAACCACGGCTGAGCAAGGTTCACGTCCGCGACCAAGGTACCGCTCCACCAGTGACCGGCCCATGCGTGCTTTCGTATCCACGGCCGTTTCGAGACATTGCTTATGCTGCGCCCCGGTGCCGCTGCCAGTCACGGCCCTGCCCAGGGCATACTCCCGGCATCCCAGGCCATTAGTAACGGGCATTGTACATGTATTTGAACATTTGAACGTTTCATTATACTTGCTGAATAAACGCTGTTTATTGTTGAATCTGTGTTTTTACTTCTTTTATTCCTTATGTTACCACGACTTCAAATCAAGAATTCTGGGCACTTTTTATTTACATGACACAACGTACGGTAATTGACGATCACGATATGTATGTACGAGGTGGTTATTATACATTGCCGCGTTACAATATATAAATATAACTTACGTCCATATTTTGTGTGCGGTTGTTCTGCAGCAACTTACGGTAAATCATATTTATAGTTTTAATATTCGAAGCCGAGTGCATCAAAGTAAATTTGGAAAATCCGGAATCAAATCAAATCAATTTTATTTTATCACACAACCCCTATGATGCACTCTACTATTAATTTACTTTCCCTACACCAGTTAGTCCAGTCAATAGAAATTTTTACCCTATAAAATGTGTGGTAAAAACAATTTTAACATATGTTGTTTAGGTCAACCAGGAGATAAAAGATTAAAATGTGTGACCTTGGGAGGCTCGGCGTGAGCCACCATCTTGGACCAAAGGTGCAAAAATTAGTTTTTTGCTATTTTCTCGAAAACAGTTGCCCGTATCAAAATTTTACAAGAATACAAAATAAAAAATCTGTTGTGGCCAGCACAAGACCTCTCGCCATTTCCATATTAGGCTATATAAGTATTGTATTGCATTTCGCTATTGAACCATCGTTTTATAACAAAAAAAATACAGAACTTTACCCAAATATTGTTTATATTGTATTTAACATGTCTTCTGCACACATACAATTCTAATTATATCTATTTTTCATTGTATGAGGAAGTTCCTGAATGTCAGAGATTCTTCCAATTCATTAGCAAGATTAACGTTATTTCTTATGGATATATGCATTTTACCTACAATTTTAAATATTTAATTAATGAAACAATAAGAAAGATTAAATGTACTTCACAGAAAAAGCTTTCAGAATGTCACTAAAACAGGTGATTTTTTGTTTGCCAACTGGTTTCCTCAGTGCCTTAGCCTCTGCGATTAGATTGTTTTATATACAGGGTGTCTCTTAAATAGGGGGACATGGCTTAACCACAGATTCCTGAGGCTAACATAAGACGATTTAACCAAACTTGCTTCTACCGGAAATAGTACCATTTAGCCAGAATTCTGCTTCAAAGTTCTTCGAATAAAAATGAATTTTGCTTATAATATTCGGACGCTTTATTCGATTTGGATGAAATTTGGTATGACAGTTTATATGGTTATAAGTCATCTTTTAAGGTGATACTTGTTATTATTAGTAAACCACTAGTGTATGAAACTTAGGTCTCCCAACATAAATTAGACCGTAACTTTTTAATGGCAATGCCGAAAACGTGAAATTATTTTTCTTCATAAAGATACATTCAATAGTAAACTTTTCTCTCTCTGTGTAATTTGTGATATCTGTTACGGTTCACCCAGAAAAAAATAAAATCTGAGTGTCTGCACTGCTAAATTTTTAAAATAAATTTAATCTAGCAGTCTATCCAAATGTCAAACAAGTAATTTTTAATGACAGTAACGAGTTGTCAATCTTTACAACTTGTTTAGGAGTAAGCTAAGATATGTAATCGTCTTATTTATAATACTGGTAGTAAAATATTATTAGGCCGAACAATCGGATGTTACTAATTTTAGAATATTACAAAGAAAATTTTTGACAACCCGTAAAACAATTGTTACTGTCATTAAAAATTACTTGTTTGACATTTGGATAGACAGCTAGATTAAATTTATTTTAAAAATTTAGCAGTGCAGACACTCACATTTTATTTTTTTCTGTGTGAACCGTAACAGATATCACAAATTACATAGAGAGACAAAAGTTTACTATTGAATGTATCTTTCTGAAGAAAAATAATTTCACGTTTTCGGCATTGCCATTAAAAAGTTACGGTCCAATTAATGTTGGGAGACCTAAGTTTCATACACTAGTGGTTCACTAATAATAACAAGTATCAACTTAAAAGATGACCTATAACCATATAAACTGTCATACCAAATTTCATCCAAATCGAATAAAGCGTCCGATTACTATAAGCAAAATAAATTTTTTTTCGAAGAACTTTGAAGCAGTTTTCTGGCTAAACGGTACACTTTCCGGTAGAAGCAAGTTTAGTTAAATCGTCTTATTTTACCCTCAGGAATCTGTGGTTAAGCCATGTCCCCCTATTTAAGAGACACCCTGTATATTACAGTGCCTGTATGTCTAAATCTATACAAGATATAATAATATATATATATATATATATATATATATATATATATATATATATATATATATATATATAATAACCAGAATATCAATTTATGAAAGAAAATTAGATCACTCAAAATATAAACAATATTAAGTACTTAATAGCAGTGGCGGCTGGTGATATCTTTGTATGGTAGGGCACAAAAATTTAAAAAAAGTAAAAAGAGTATATTCAATTATTTAATCTTTAAGATACAGAAGCCATCTTCGTAATTAAATGAGTACTAGACGATTACAATTCAACAATAACAGATTACCTCGGAAAATGCCGGACATACTCGGACATCTTCGTTTAAATTGGGCTGTGCCCGGAACAGGCTTAATGCAGTCATATGCAGCTTCGCGCGCTTCGCTGCTATTGGTCAAAATTCGAGTAAAAGTAGTGGGAGACCGGGGCAGAAACATTTGTGCCCTAGCTTCTAGCAGCATATCGGTACGTGCACACGTCAGTATATAGGCTATCTAGCTATCGGCGGTGTAGTAAGAATTGCATAATAATGAAAGTAAATAAATAATAATTAATGTATTTTTAAAATGTATATGTACTCGCTTATTTCTTTTTTTCTTGTCTTTTTATTTGGTAGGGCTGCGCCCTTGTGCCCCATAGCACGAGCCGCCACTGCTTAATAGTTAGTCTAATAAGTTTTGTTATATAATAGTTATATTCATCGTGACATCAAAAGAAGAAAATTATCGATTATTTTTGAATAACTTTTATCAATTCTTTCCTACGAATTCATCAACCACTCTGATCCGGTTAAAGATACGATATCGTGGTTTGAAAATTTTAATTCCGCTTGGAATTCTCCTTCATGTCATGTATTAAATGGTTTTTGGTCCGACGAGTGGAGTGGGTTGCGAGTTATTAACAATTAAACTTATATGAAATTTCTCTACAATTTGAAACATCTACAAATCTGTTCAGATCTCATTTTTTCATTTGAAATTTCGACACGTAGTAAATGCGGAATAATGTTTATCTTTAATTGTTTCGAAATTTTAGAAGAAAAAATGAAAACTAAGGTGATTTGCAGATATTCTAAATTGTAACAAGGCGAGCGTGGTGAAATAACAAGTAAATAACTTTATTATAAACTCTTCTTAATTATAGTTCCAATATCAACATTTTAACTCTGTCACTTTGTAAGTCAAAATTCTGTTTAGAAATAATAATCATTTTCCTTATATCTCTGTTTAGTCTAGATGTCAACCGCGTAGACATTTATTGTTTTGACAATTAACTATATATGTTATTGCCTATGCTACGTGCAATCTTGTTATTTAGCTGGGATAAGCCCTGCACCCTTCAGATATGCCTTGTTGAAGTGATAATCATTTGTTTTTAAAACAGTCGAGCTTAGAGATTCGCACGGTATAGATATGTAGTCGGTGTTGTTTAGTTTTTGGGCGTTTACGCCAGTACTTGTACAATGTAACTGAGCGTAAGGGTGTTCCGTCTTAGTAAAGTGGTGGGCAATCCAGCAACCGTCCTCTTCAAGTGAAGTGTCTACCAGTTAGATAAAGTCATCGTTGGGTAAGAACAAAGAGTAAACAGAAGAATCCTCTTCCTCCCGCTTGTTACAAAATTTTAGAAAAAATTCTTTAAGTTTAAATTATTAAAAATTCGCGAACCGCTCATCGGAGCAAAAATCGTGTAATACATGACGTGAATATGAATTCCAAGCTGAATTAATTAATTAATTAACGATTTTTGAACTTTACTTTTTGAAAGTAGTAATGCCACTAGATGGTAACCGAGTAGTATTTAAATGAAGGAACACATATGCTAGTCCAGTTAACATTTCTAGCTTTATACACCATTGCATAAGATTGTTTCTATAGCTAAGTTTGTGATTGGCTAATGCACTAACGTATAATGAATTATGAATTACAACCCAACCATTTAGGCTTAGCAGTTACAAATGACACGAGTCATGACACATCAAGAAACAAATGTATAGTTCAGCACGAACAGGAGAAAATAAATAAAACAACTGCCTAGTAAATTTAAACAAATTGAAGAAATGATGAACATTGCTATGAGATGCCAATATTGAATACTATGAAAGAATAGTAGATTGTATAACTAGTGCTGAAAATTGGATATTTCACACGAACGTGTAAATTCAGCAAATTATTTGCAACTGTCAAATTTTTACATTCAAATTTTTAGGTTAGTTCGCTCAGTTATCGCAGCGTGTGATAAAATCATATAACACAGTTGCGGACGCATCTGAGTGGCTAACGACCTTTCATTTCACACAGCTTTGGTAGTGATGTGCAAAGACCAACTTTCAGTAATTGGCAACTGACTTTAAGCTCGCAGCGCCAAAGTGGAATTACTTGAACTCACGGAGTTGAGATAACCATATGATAACTATAATCTTTGTAGGAGTGTTTTTGTGTTTTCTTCGTGTTTTAAAATAATAAAGCTTCGGCAGCAACAAACTCTGTTTCAGAATGCAATACATTTTCAACATGATAAATGTTAGTTTTATTTTTCTTGCTAATAAGCAAGAATTTCGGCTACTGCCAGTGGAAGGTTTGTCTTCATGCTTTAAAATGGTCAAATTTTTGAAAGGTACAGCAGTTTTTTAAATAAATATTTTCGTTTATTTGTATTAACATCTAAAAAAGAACATATACTTATTGCAAATAAAACGTTTCTTGTTACAGTATACATACCTCTGGTAAAGTAATCACTATCAGCGAAATGTAAAGAGCAGACCTTCATAAATTTAGAAACTGGTTTCCCTATTTTAAATTTTATTATTCAGACTTTTCACCGGTCAATTTTCTCTTTATCTCCAAATTTGTTCTCGATGATAACATAATCTTTATTTTTTTGAGGGAAAGAATGGTAACTTACATATTCTGTTTTTTTTTTAATAACGTCTTGCATTGAGGTACAAAACAGTAAATATTGCTCATTTATATATATAAAAACAATTTTGCAAAAGTTAACAAAACTTCGAAAACAAATATACTTATTTTAAAGGTTAGAATGCAATTATTTATATATAAAAATTAATACAATAAGTTAAATTTTATACATACAATACACTATCTGCAAAAAAGATCTACGATGGCAAATTCCACAAATTATTATAATAGAAAGCAAGAAATAATTAAATATTATTAATTTTCTCAGATACGACAATGTTTTATATACAAAGCGCGCTAAATCTATCTCAACTCCTAAAGTTCGAATTTTCGCCACCAGTTAGCGTATTGCTTAAAGTCAGTTCTCAATAGTTTAGCGTGTGAATTTATGTACTTTTCGTAGTGATCGTCGGAAAATGTATTTGTTAAAGTAAAAGTGCATAGTGGGATCACAGCTACGATAGTAAGAAATATAAATAAAATTATAAATAAGACTTTATAGTTGGTGTTCACAGCTTCGAAAATAAAACGTAAATTAACATCAACTGTCATTTAATATATTCTTAACTAACAAGCAATAATAACATCACCTTGCAAAGCACTGAACGCAATCGTATACGCGAACTTTTGTCTTAAGACAGTTTTTTAAAATTATATTTGAATTGAAATTTTTGCTAGAACGTAAATTGACAGCTCAAATGACAGCTGTTATGTTCGTGTAAAATATTTAACATTTGCAAATCCTCGTGTTTATGTCATATGTTTCATTTTATTTTCGAGAGCTATGAACACTTCCATAAGGATCTATTGTTTATTTTTATTTTTATGTATAATTTTGTTTTTATTTTCGGAGGTGTGATTGAGGCTTAAAGCTGAAGTACAAGTAGGATGTAAATTAATGAAATATAAACTGTACCCACATTAGTCGGAAAATGTACCTACATCGTAATTTCACTGTTTTGGATAATAAGAAATTAATGGGGGAAAAATGAATAACGAATTTTCCTGGAGTGATTTTTGTGCGATAGGTAAGGTTATTGTTGTTATATATAAAGAAATTGAAAGCAAAAATAACAACCTCACCTAACGCTCAAAACTCGCCCCAAGTTATTTTATACATAACCTCATTTATCGCTGTGTTCACACTTCATTTCACACATTCGCCAACCAGCTACGTTCAAAGTGAGTATAATGTACGCTGTCCTAATTTACAGATGCTAATGTGTATTGAGTTTTCATACAATTTATACATATTTTCCAAAAGGGGTGATTAAATTTACTTATACATATTTAATTAAATTGTATTGTAGTATAAAGATTATATTACCCTTTAATATTTGAAGCGTATAGATGCAAAAGCAGACATTTGACATATAAATAGTTTTGAGTAAAACGCAAGAACCCTACCAAAAGCTTAAAAAGTAACCAATCAACTTGCAGTTTTCATAGAAATTTTCTGTTTATTATTTTAATAAAGTAGGCGTTTAATTCAGAAATGCAAGATATTTTGTTTAAAATCTGATGTGGCCAGCACATGATCTCCCGCCAATTCCATGTTTAAAATAGCAGTGAGCTTAAAAGAAAGTATCACTTCCGATTGATCGTTTGTAAATAAAATTATGTTTTATTGTTTTTCCTCAAAAATCTGCCAGAGCTCCAAATTAAGTACTACATCCGATTTATCATATACAGTCAAAATCTAATATGTTGTTTCAAATTATATATGAGTTTTAAATACCAAATTTGAGAAGTTTTGGATCATATTTTAATAGATTTTAAGGAAAAATCGTCACACACACATTCTTATAAAAATCTGAATCAACTTCCAGGTGGTCTAACACGCAATCTGTGTATAGGCCATCCAGCGAATCAAGCGGTTTACGTCATCGTTTAGGGATTTTTGAAATTTTCTTTATTTTTTTAAATATATTTTATTAACGGTATTTTATTGGTTTTTTTATTATTATCATGTATTTGACACCTTTAATAGAAATAATTATATTTGGATATATTATTATTAAGTAAAATTTTGTATTTTTTTGCAAAATGACGTTTGATTATATTTTTTTAATATTGGTAATTCTGAACATGTATATTACTAAATATTATATGTCTATATTATACTTTTCAACGTGTATTGTGATTTCATTTTGTTTTTGGTTTCGTTGTTCATTGTCAAAATGTCAAATGCTCTGTCATGGCAAATTCAAGAGCTTGTAGTTAATTTATTGACTTATTTTGAAAATGAAAAATAGATTGGTGGGTTTTTACTTTCACTGAAACCTAATATTGAGGTAATATTTGGTTCTATTTGTTAGTAATAATTTGAAAATTAAATCTATATATGTACGCAATGTACAGAAACAGTGAGAAATTGTATGATATGCAGTATTCTGTATTTTTTTAAGGATCTCACATAATACTAGATAGTTTGTTGCTATACTACAAGAATGAAGTATTTATAACGACGTAAGCAGTATCGCTCGGAATAGTTTAAATAAAATTTGATTTCGCTGGAAAAATATTATACCAGATGTGTTTTTAAGAAAAATTTGGGTTTATGAAGGCAACCCACAGATTTTAATCCGTTTTACATGCTCATGTAAACTTTTTAACATATGACGTCATTGTTTCTAGTGATATTGTATTTATGACGTAAACCGCTTGATTCGCTGGATGGCCTATAAATTATTCGTCGTGAGTCTTTTCCTCATTATAACAACAGCAAATTATATTTCTATTAAATTTCCACTTGTGCGTCTACGAATTCTGTATCTAACTACAATTTTAAATATTTAATTAATGATAAAATAAGAAATATTAAAAGTACTTCCCAGAAAAAGTCTTCAGTAATGTCTGGATTTTTGACAGTGACATTTCTGTCAATTATAAACATTTTAATTTTTCAACTGGTTTCCATAGGCTACATTATTATGTAGAATGGATTATTTTATACCGAGAGTTTTTTTTAGCAGTGAACATGGGCGTATGTCATTACCATAGTTACATTTAAAATGATTGACAGCAATGCATTATCGCGTTTTTTTTTAAACTGAACATAGGGCGTGACATTTAGTATATCTGTCAATGTCAATCAAATTGTCATATTCAAAATGTATACAGTTGAAGAAAAAGTTCAAATTATATGGTATAATTCTATACTCTGACATAAGCCTAAGACAAGAAATAATTAATATAAATTATATTTTATCCCTATTTTTTAATTGATCAATTTTGTCACCATTGTAAATACAATTTTTTAAATGGAAAGAAAAAAAAATTGTTTGGTGCAAGATCTGGTGGCATTGCAGGCCACTCCACTTCTCCACCACGTCCTATCCAGCGTTGGGGGAATACCTGGTGCAGATATAAGTGAAAATTTTGACGACTCCAATACCAATTTTGTGAATTTACTTCCCGATTAATATAAAATGTCGCTTCATCCGTAAATAAAATTCGATCCAGTAATATTTCCCCACTATTAATTTTGTTCATCATATCTTCGCAAAAGATATTTCTTCGTTCTATATCGTTGTGTAATAACTCTTGGTGATTTTGATATTAAAACTCTTAAAATGTTCTTGTCTTAAAACCTTGTATACTAGTATTCTTAATTTCAGAAAAAAAATTGTTGACAGGGTGTTGTCACTTTCAATTAATTGTATAATTTCTTGTTTCTTACTATTAACTACAGTACTTGGTCTGATTTTCTTCTTGTGCTGTTTATTGACGCATCTTTAGTTTTGTAGTCATTGTAAATTTTTCTTATAGTTGTTGGACTGGGTCGCTTATTAAAAATTAATGCACATAAGTCAGAAACTTGTTGTAGACTCGTTATAATTACTCCAATTTACAATTTGAACTTTTCTTTAGCTGTATACATTTTGAAGTATAACAATTTGATGACATTGACAGATATACTAAATGTCACGTCCTATGTTCAGTTTAAAAAAAAAACGCGATAATGCATTGCTGTCAATCATTTTAAATGTAACTATGATAATGACAATGACATACGCCCATGTTCACTGATAAAAAAAACTCTCGGTATATAAATGATTCAGTCTATCTCTAAATCTATAGAAGCTATAATAAAAATGTTGAATGTATTGGATAGAGAATTTTATATTCTTTAATATTTTATATTCTAAATTTAAAAAAATAATATTTAGAAGATTTTTCTTTTTAAACTATTATTTCCGGTTGTCCAATTATTACCAAAATCTAATCAGCTCTTCCCAGGAATGTCAGATTGAGGAAACTGCAGTTAAATATTTTTTAAGTCTTTTAGTATTTGAGAAATCGTGGCTTTAACATCCACACACACACACACATACAGACATCATCGTAAAAATGTTATAATTGGATTCTAGGGACCTTAAAACGTGCTTATCCACTAAAATCTGGATATGCGATTTTTAGTATGATTCCAATACCTCTCTTAGCGGGAGGTAAAAAGATCCGAAAAGGTATGTTTATACTCCTGAAGGTCAACAATTTCGTATTCTTCATCAGTTTCTCATAAGAATGCATGGCTAACTAATTTTACTACAAAATGTCAAATATCTGTTTTTGTATTTAGCTTCATTTATAAACAGAAATCTAAAATTAACAAAAACAAATTATATTACAACATTTGACATTGTAATTTTTTTACAAAATAAAATAGTTATAAATAACGGTTATTCAAATTCCCGCTACTGCCAAAATGGCCGCTCAATTCAATTCCATGCGACATAAATATCAAAGGTGCCGACAGCTAGTATCGCTACTGGTTAAGTATTTTAATACTGTGGTACATATCTGCATAGTAATTGCAAAGTTTGCAATATTGACAACTTTCTGGCGATAAAAAGTGAGATGATTGAGATCTATGGTTTTAACACATACTCAATCCGACACAAAAAGAGGATTCGTTGTTCGTGTCGTATTGGCTTCGTCAGAGGAGCTCCGCATCATCTGCTGCGTACCAGTGAACTAGACAATATGTCACGTATTTTAAGCAGCGAGATGCCAGCCGCTGTCCTTGCGTCGGGAAATAAGCTCACTTTATGTTTTACAAACTCCTTCTTTCGATTTTAATTTCATGTCGCTCGACTATCACTACAGTCATCGAAACTCCAAGACACCATGATAAAGATTGAAAATTTTAAAACGTTGTTTCCAATTTTGTGAGTTCAATAAACAAATAGTAGCAGATTCAAATCATGTATAATGAAACTGTTAGTTTAAAAAACATTATTAAAACGACAAGTGTTCCTAGTAGGGATGGTCGAGAATACTTGAGGAACGTTTTTAAAAAAATTGTCGACTGGAATATTTTAAAGTACTACTTGCCTTGAAACTTGACTCGAATAAAATAAGACAAGTTCAATTCGAAACTATTTTTTTCGTTAAAAAATCAATCATTAAAATGTTAAACATGAAAATGGTCATAAAATGATTTCTGAACCAAATGTATAAGGAATGTTATAAATTTTATTTAAAAAATAAATTTCTTAAATATTAAAGCTGCGTTCAGAATCAAATATGACGCAAGCGCAAATTGTCAGATTCCGCGGATTCCGCACACATTTTTTTACATCGAGACTTTTGACAGAAGATAACTGAAGTTAAAGAGCTTTTTGCGATAATAGTAAAAGGAGTCTAAGTTAAAATCCATACTAATATAACTAATGCGACAGTAACTCTGTCTGTCTGTCTGTTACGTTTTCACGCCTAATCCGCTGAACCAAATTAGACAAAAGTTGCCCCATTAGGAGGCTATTTTAATGGTGTTTTGTTATTTGCGAAAAAATGCATATGTCACTAGATACAGGTGAAAATGTAAATTTAGCGATTTTCTTTTTTTGCTTATAACTTTGTTATATGAAATAATACGAGATTCTGGTTTGCACTTTCTTAAGGCACTTTTGTATGGTGAATTTTCAGAAGTACTCAAATTTTTTTTATATCTAACCATTTACGAGTTACTTATAGCAACTTTTATTTTTCATATGGAGGTCATATTAAGCTATGGCATTTTTAAATAGAGATTTTTTTTAGCTTTACAATGATATAAAACAATAATAATTTATTTTTATAATTAACAGAAAAATTAATAAAAATTGTTATTTATACTAAAATTAAATTGAAAAAAGTAAATCGGAGGCTGCTATGGGAACAACGAACAACGAAAAAGTGCAACAATTGAATTTCTGAATTTTACTTGAGAATAGTAGATTATTACGAGTAATAAACGAACTTTGACAACGAATGTAACAACTCAACATATCATATTTTTCCCAACGAGAAAAATTCATTTTTATTACTCGTAATAATCTACTATTGTCAAGTAAAATTCAGAAATTCAATTGTTGCACTTTTTCGTTGTTCGTTGTTTCCATAGCAGCTTTCGATTTACTTTTTTCAATTTAATTTTAGTATAAATAACAATTTTTATTAATTTTTCTGTTAATTATAAAAATAAATTATTATTGTTTTATATCATTGTAAAGCTAAAAAAAATCTCTATTTAAAAATTCCATAGCTTAATATGACCTCCATATGAAAAATAAAAGTTGCTATCAGTAACTCGTAAATGGTTAGATATAAAAAAAATTTGAATACTTCTGCAAATTCACCATATAAAAGTGCCTTAAAAAAGTGCAAACCAGAATCTCGTATTATTTCATATAACAAAGTTATAAGCAAAAAAAGAAAATCGCTAAATTTACATTTTCACCTGTATCTAGTGACCTATGCATTTTTTCGCAAATAACAAAACACCATTAAAATAGCCTCCTAATGGGGCAACTTTTGTCTAATTTAACCAACCTCGTAGCTCTTCCGGTTCTCGAGATACCAATGCATTCGTACCTTAAATGGGACACCCTGTATATATATATATATATATATATATGGGGTCCCGTGGCCGCGTGCCTGAGTGTCTGGTCGCGAACCTGGGGGAACCGGGTTCGATCCCGACAGACGCCAAATATTTCCAATTTTAAATGGCACAAAAGTGACCCCTGTGGTGCACTCTCCACGCCAGCTATGAGTGCCGGTGAGGTGACGCCTGGTAAGCGCCCACACGGTAAAATATATCGTCATCATTACCGATGTCTACATGTGTTGTAGATACTGGCACACCCAGAAATGGGTAATATGCCGTGATGATATATTTATTTATTTATTTATTTATATATATACGTATTTCGAGAAGTAAGTTCTCATCATTAGTAATACAACAACAATGAGAGTTGCGAGAACCTCTGGCATGGTTGACATGTTGAGTAATCTTGAATACTCTATTTACTTTTCCTTCTTACTACGGATGGTGAGAACTTAGTACTTACAATACGTATATATTTTTATTAAAATTAAATTTTAAGGTTAAGGGGTATTTTATTAGTTTTATTTATCTATTTGCGATTCATTTCTAAAGTTTCAAAATAAATTCCAGGACAATAATTAAATAATGACAGCTGAACTTGACAATAGACGTTCAGCAACACTATGTGCATGCGTTACCTTAAATTGGAATTGAAAAGTTTGGACCTAGCAAGGTTGAAATTGAAAATTGAAATTTGAAAGTGAAATTACTCGTATGTTGTTGTGAACGCGTACATTAAGGTACATGTTCCGACCTTTGTCGCAAAGTAGAAATTCAAATTGGAAATTGTAACATGTATAATAACCCGAAAAAGCTTAAAATTCGAGCAGAAGAACTTGACTCGATTCTCGACTCGAAATGATATTAAGTTTGACTCGAAATTTGACTACTTTTCGAGTCAAGCTTTCATTTTTTGAGAATTCTATTTGAATGAAATATAAAAGAGAATATAACTTTTTAAGACAATCTTAATAAAATAAAATAAAAATAATAATAAAAAACAGTAAACTTCCCCATTCAATAAAAACTAGAGTTGATTATCTTATCAACTATTATAAATTGAAAATGTAGCGTCATAAAAAAATATTTAATAATTTATACCTATCTGTAGTACACATTATCAAAACATTTAAATTTCACGTAGTGAAACTTTTTTGCAGAAAAGTCAAACTGTTTTTATATTGTTCTAAAATAATATATTTTTGATGTTTGAACAAAAAAAAAACAGTCTTTTTATATTTATCTGATTCTGCTAAGTGAAAAATATCAATAATTTTGGAATGTGCAATTTCTACCTAATAAATTGCAAAAATTAAAAATATTATGTGTATACAGCAGTGCTAGTATCTACCCGCGAAGGGTGCACCAGCACGAGGCCCCGCACCCATTTATATTAACTATTACTAGATATATTAATACAATCCATTGTTCTTTATGAAAATATAGGCATAAATGCCTATTTTCTTTATTATTAATTTTTGAACCTAAAGCAAAGTTAAATGCCACTTTTTGTACATAATGGGTCTGAATTCTAGCTGTGGTGGAAATCATCCTTGATACCAGACTAAACAGTATACTTTACGATATAGATAAGCTTGTACAGGGTATCTCATTTTCGATGTTTTTTTTAGGGTATCTCGGGTAATATTAATGATAGAGCAAAATCGTTTGCACATACCAGGGTCAACTTATTGAGAAAAGTTTAATAGTCACCACAGGAATTTTCGATCTTCTTTTGTTTCTGAGCTACGAGCAAAAACTTGTTTTTCGCTCATTTCGAAAATATCTCATAACTTATTTATTATGGTAGTTACAGAAAAATTGTTTTAACAAATTTTATACCGTTTTTTAGGTAAAATAAAATGGCGTAATTAGATTTTTTGGAAACTTCATAATTCTTGAGATATAACACAAACTTATGATTTTTTAAATGGCAACCTATGTTGAAAATAGTCTCATCTTTTTTCTTATTTTATAAGCTTTTCAATGATATATAACAAGTCTACATTCTTTTGTTTTACACATTAATAAAAGATGAATTATTAATTTTTTGGGGTTCAAGATTTTTCGTAATAACATAAAATTTAAACATTTAGGAATAATAAAATTCTTCTATATCTGTCATACTGAACAACTTTTTTGGTTAATTTATAAATTCTCCTATACAACAGTCCATCAATATGCTGTTATTTTTCTAGGAACACCTGATCCTTAATTATAGACGACTGTTATAAAACATAACGGCCTAGGCCGTTATTTCTGTCTTTTCAATTTTGTTTTTAGTTCTGTTATGTCATAATAACAGTGTGGTAAAGTATGTCCGCGATGTGGTGACCGGTATGTCATCAAAAATATTCGTATGGGTTAAGATTTTAATGGTGGGGGATATTTTCATGACGACCATTGTTTTAGAATCAACGATCTGTTTACTTTACATTATTTTAACGTATGAGTTTGACAGTTCGACGTTTTTATAATATAATCATTGATTAAATAATACCAGTAGGTATTATTACCAGTAGGTATTATTTAATCAATGATATAATACTCTTTTGTGGTTTACGTTTTGTTATTATTAATACTTATTGTTACTACTAGTTTTTTGTTCTTCGTTTTTGTTGCTTTTGTGGGGTCCCATAATGCCTGGAATAATATTAAGAAGCCAAGCTCAAGTGCTCAAGAATTGGTGTTGAATTTGGAGGATTATTTCACACGAGAAAGAGATAACAGTGGACCGTTGATTTCATTAAAGGCCGTCCAGGAGGTAGGTGCTTATATTTTAATTATTATTATTAAAATTCTAATAAGTATTTTATATTCAGAGATAAGCTAATGCTTTGAAAATTAGCGTTTCTACAGTTCGGCGGGTTGTACGGAAAGGTTGTAACGAAGTTAAAACTCCGCCACAATAATGTAATGATTCAAAGTGAGTTTAAGGGTCTTTTGTACCCCTTGTTGTAGCATAATACGAGCAACACTAAGTACAAAGTCATTTGCAAGGGCCTAGGTATGTGATAAACAAAAAATGTGTATGAATATCTGTGATATAGAGCAATGTTATAAGTTGACTTATATCTTGGTAATTAAGAATTGTATTACAATGACCTATTTACACCATAATTGTAACAATGTAATTTATCATGTATTAAAGTTTCAGACTCGTAGAGGTACCGCGTCTCCGTTTTCCGTGATATATAAATTTCATATATAGAGTACATATGACAGAACAACGACGTGCGAGTTTTTGGAGTTACAAACCGTTTGAAACCAAATGAAACTTGTATCTTAAACTTCTGTATATAAGCCGGGGCCGATCTGTAGATAAGTCAGTTGTGTTTGAGATTTCAAAGCACAACATCTCCAAGCAACAAGAGTGGTAAGTTGAGTAAATAAATCATCCTCCCAAAAAAACCGTCCACCGTCCGTCCAAAACCATCCGTCCTCCCGCCGGTATTGCCTGCGCTGACACCCTAAGTTCTTGGGGAACGCAAGGTGGGCAATATAAGGGATAACGTCCAGAATATTCGAGTGAGGTTTCACAAGAATTATCCTGGAGGTCATCTGCCGTCCAAAACCGTTCGTCCTAACGCCGGTATTGCCTGCGTTTGACACCCTAACTTGTTGGGGACCGCAAGGTGGGCAATATAAGGGAAAACATCCAGAATACTCGAGTGAGATTTCACAAGAATTATCCTGGAGGCCATCTACCGTCCAAAACCGTCCGTCCTCCCGCCGGTATTGCCTGCGTTTGACACCCTAACTTGTAGGGGACCGCAAGGTGGGCAATATAAGGGAAAACATCCAGAATACTCGAGTAGCCCAGGCAAATTAAACTTTTGCTTCCCGAAAAATATTACAAAGCTGGAAATGATTTTAATCCACTTTGAGCATCCCAAATAAGAGTCATATGAGTTTGCGACAGTTTCTCAGGTGAGCTTAACTTTTGGGGGCCGAAAAACCACGAAATTTTGGGACATTTTTCAGTTTTTCGCTTATAACTGGAGAACGGTGCATCTTATAGAAAATTTTATTCTGTCTAAAATTAAAAAGCACAAAATTTCGCGTCTAAAGAGCTCTTAAATTTTAAATTTGGTTCAGTGGTTTAGCCACAATCGATCGTCAAAAATCAACAATTTTTACCAATTTGGTTGAAAAGTGGGTTATGCTCATTTTCACACGCCTGTAACAAAAACGGCTCCTTCATATAAAAAAGTCAAATTATAAATGTTTTTAGAATTTACTCATTCCTACACTCATTATACACAAAAAAAAAAAAAAACGAATGTAGTCGTAGCGCTGAATTTTGAAGTTAAAAGACTTTTGAACCCCAAATCATCCACATTCGTCCAGTTATTATTTAAAGGTAAATTAGTTGCCTAGTTAGTTTTAATGTTAATTCAGCATTTGGTGCTGTTTGAAGAAATGTATATTACTATTGAAGGGTCTCCTTATAATTTATTGTGGTTTCAAATTGGCACTCGGTTGTCCCCTTTTTGGCCATGGAGACATTCCGTTTTATTAGGAGAGCGAAACGACGGGCCACCTACCACTATCAGAAAATAATTTCAATTTGACATGTTTGCCTCCTACTGAAGCGGCTGCTCACCAGCACTCCCCCCAGGGGGCATGTATGGAAAAATAACATTCTTGATCCACAGCAGAGGGGATGGAAGACCACCAAATACGGTCTAATTCCAATTCCAACAGCCCAACCCCCAGCGCCCCAGAAACTAGTAAATATCATATCCTGCATCTGCACAGAAGGATACCAAACTGCTTGTTCCTGCAGAAAAGCTGGCATCAAATGCTCCGCCATATGTGCCCACTGAAAAGGACACACATGCAAGAATTCCCTTATTGAAGATGAAGTGTTATTTGAGGCCGCTCCGTACGACGAAGAAATCGACATAGTTGAAAAAGGAACTGAGCAGGATCCCTTCTCTGACGAAGGCGAAGAACTAGAAATCGATTTTTCCTTCCACAAACAATCTTCTCCAAAATGAAGAAGAACATCGAAACAAAGAAAATGATTGGAATAGGGATTATGTTTTTCGGAAATATATTAATCAATTTAAACTACATAATTATTATTACGTACATTAATAATATGATTGTTAAATTCAATCTAATTTGATTTTATTTCACTGAAATATTACCTCTTGAAAAACTCAGTACTGATTAATTAATTAACTTTTTGTTATTGAAGTACTTTTTCCTTTAATACAACTTTTTTGCTGATATGGCTTTCTCATTTTTGAAACTTGTTATTATCATTTGGACTGCCATGGTAATTTCATTCGTCTGAAAAGTAGACCTTTATGAAATTGCCTTTAAATTCGAATAACTGGACGAATGTGGATCATTTGGGGTTCAAAAGTCTTTTAACTTCAAAAATAGCCCTTAACGGAAATTCAGCGCTACGACTACTTCCGGTTTTTTTTTGGGTATCTGTATGCAGGAATGAGTGAATTTTAAAAACAACTTCCATAATTTGGCATTTTTATATGAAGTAGCCGTTTTTGAGTTAAAGGCGTGTAAACATGAGCATAACCCACTTTTCAGCAAAGTTGGTAAAATTGCTGATTTTTGACTATGGATTGTGGCTAAACCACTAAACAGAATTTGGCGTTTAAAAGCTCTTTAGACACGAAATTTTGTGACTTTTAATTTTAGAACGAGTACAATTTTCTATAGGTTGCACCGTTTTCGAGTTATAAGCAAAAAACTGAAAAATGTCCCAAAATTTCGTGGTTTTTTGGCTCCCAAAAGTTAAGCTCACCTCAGAAACTGTCGCAAACTTATATAACTTCTATTTGGGATGCTCACAGTATATTAAAATCATTTCCAGCTTTGTAATATTTTTCGGGAAGCACGGTCTTTTTTTGGACTAATTTGCCTGGGCTAGAGTGAGATTTCACAAGAATTATCCTGGAGGTCATCTGCCGTCCAAAACCGTCCGTCCTCCCGCCGGTATTGCCTGCGTTTGACACCCTAACTTGTTGGGGACCGCAAGGTGGGCAATATAAGGGAAAACATCCAGAATACTCGAGTGAGATTTCACAAGAATTATCCTGGAGGTCATCTGCCGTCCAAAACCGTCCGTCCTCCCGCCGGTATTGCCTGCGTTTGACACCCTAACTTGTTGGGGACCGCAAGGTGGGCAATATAAGGGAAAACATCCAGAATACTCGAGTGAGATTTCACAAGAATTATCCTGGAGGTCATCTGCCGTCCAAAACCGTCCGTCCTCCCGCCGGTATTGCCTGCGTTTGACACCCTAACTTGTTGGGGACCGCAAGGTGGGCAATATAAGGGAAAATATCCAGAATACTCGAGTGAGATTTCACAAGAATTATTCTGGAGGTTATCTACCGTCCCTTTCTCACTCCGCCTAGTATCCCTGAAGCGCCGCCACTTCCCCAGACCACTCTGACAGATCGCGCCCCACATATCGCGGTGCCGCGGCCAAATTTCCCTACTCACCGACGTCACGACGCCACCGACGCCCAGCGTCGGTTTTGAGATTTCGGGAGAAAACAGTTACCGAAACCGCGCTCATCATTTCGACCGGTACCTACGACGCTTCTGAAGCATAGAACGAGTGTAACACTAAATTTTTGGTAATAAAAGAGACCATGATCCAACGACCATCTAGTGTTTGTTTTAAAACTTCCACCCTCACTTCCCTGGACAACATAGCAGTTGAAGTTACCCGACCGTTGGCGCCCGAGCACTTTTTCTCACGCCAAACAGCCTGTGTGGGAGAACTAGAAATTCTCCCCTTCACAAGGTGAAGTTTCACGAGCCAGCTGTTCCAAACCTGTTTCACCTAGAAAACATAGACCTAAGACGAGTATTCGTAAAACGTTGACAAATTTTACAATTGAAGCAATAAGACGACGAATTTATGAAATGCATACCAATAGTACGTACAATTTAGATATTATGTTTATCAATATGAAGGACATGTTACTTTGAGATCTTTGCTGGCTGCATTAAAAGAAAGGGATACAGATTCATTCGGGAAGACTACTCTAAATGCAGTGCTCCCTGACATTGTTTTTAAATACAAAACGGATGATAACAGACGTTCTCTTTGTTAAAAGAATTATGTTGTTGACCAGCGCATCAAATTTTTACGTGCCTACATGGAAAATAAATCTTCAAGTGATCCATATTATGTAGTATTCCTCGACGAAACTTGGATTTTCGCAAGAAGAAGCAAGACGACACAGTTCACTCTGTGAAAAACAAACCAGCGGGAGAAGGTAACCGATACATTGTTTTAAGTGCTGGCAGCAGAAACGGATTTGTTCCGAATTCTTCGTTGGTGTTTGCAGCAAAGTCTACAACGTCCGATTACCACGGAGAAATGAATGCAGAGAATTTTAACAAATGGTTGACGGAACAGTTTCTACCTAATCTCCAAGAGCCAACTCTGATTGTTATGGATAACGCGTCGTATCATTCCAAGTTACTAGAAAAACGTCCAACTACTACTTGGACAAAAAATGAGTTAAAAGAATTTCTAAAGGAAAAAAATTTTCCCTTCTCTGATCAGATGTTTCGTCCAGAACTATACGCATTAGCGAAATCCCATACAATGCCTACAAGCTACGTTGCAGACAAAATTATTCATGAACATGGTCATAAAGTTTTACGGTTACCACCGTATCATTGCCATTATAATGCAATAGAAGAAGTATGGTCTCAATATAAAAGGTACTACGACTATCGCATTGGACGAGATGGATTTGGGGACAACCAGGTTAAATTAATGAGCAAGAAGCATTGGCCCAAGTATCGGAAATTCAGTGGCAAAATTATGTTTCGCATACTGAATCTGTCATAGAGAAATCCTGGAAACAGGAATATGCAAAAGAATTTTCTGAAGTAGAACCACTAATTATACATCTCGGGTCTGATAGTTCTTCTGATACTGACAGCGACATTGTCTCTGATTGAGAAAAATATTTATAAAATTGAAAATGTTGTTTATATTTGTTTATTTTTATATATTTTATGTTAAAGTAAAAGTACTGTGATTGAGATAAATAATAAAATAAATATATCACGGCATATTACCCATTTCTGGGTGTGCCATTATCTACACATATGTAGACATCGGTAATGATGACGATATATTTTACCGAGTGGGCGCTTACCAGGAGTCACCTCACGGGCACTCACAGCTGGTGTGGAGAGTGCACCACAGGGGTCACTTTTGTGCCATTTAAAATTGGAAATATTTGGCGCCGGTCGGGATCGAACCCGGTTCCCCCAGGTTCGCGAATTTCAAATTGACATCTATTTGTTTGCTTTTTATCTTTTCTATATTTGCGGGCGTTTACTAGGCGTCACCTCACGGGCACTCATTGCTGGCGCGGAGAGTGCACCACAGGGGTAAATTTTGTACCATTTAAAATTCGAAATATTTGACGTCGGTCAGGATCAAACCCGGTTCCTCAGATTCGCGACCAGACACACGCGGCCACAAGAATTATTTATTTATTATATTTTAGAAATGAAATATGAAACCGTAGTTTTGTTCAAAATATAACCTAAAATGAACACTGAAATGACAGATTGAAGTTTGACATTTCCGTTCAGGAAGTGATCAACTATCTTTTTACCTCTCGCTAAGAGAGGTATTGGATTCATGCTAAAATTCACATATCCAGATTTTATTGAATAAGCACGATTTAAGGTTCCTAGAATCAGATTATATCATTTTTAAAATGATGTCTGTGTGTGTGTGTGTGTGTGTGTGTGTGTGTGTGTGTATGTGTGTGTGTATGTGTGTGTGTATGTGTGTGTATAACAATTGGACAACCGGAAGTAGTAGTTTCTTAGAAAAATTCTTCTACATATAATTTTTTGGAAATTTTTGTTATTACAAATATTGAAGAACAAAATTCTCCATCTAATACACTTAAAAATTGTATTATATCTTGTATAGATTTAGAGATAAAGACACTATAATATATAGAATATTCTAATCGAAGAGGCTAAGGCACTAAGGAAACCACTTGACAAATTCAAATATTTATAAAAGTTTGTAAATGACATATGTCAGTGTCAAAAATCAACAGTTTTAGTGACATTCTGGGAAGTATATTTAATCTTTCATATTATTTTATTAATGAAATGTTTGAAATTATAGGTAAAATGCATATATCCATCAGAAATACCGCCAATCTAGTTAATGAATTGGAAGAATCTCTGACATATAGGAAATTCCTCATATAATGAAAAATAAATAAAATAAAATAAATATATATATCATCACGGCATATTACCCATTTCTGGGTGTGCCAGTATCTACAACACATGTAGACATCGGTAATGATGACGATATATTTTACCGTGTGGGCGCTTACCAGGCGTCACCTCACGGGCACTCATTTCTGGCGTGGAGAGTGCACCACAGGAGTCACTTTTGTGCCATTTAAAATTCTAAATATTTGGCGCCGGTCGGGATCGAACCCGGTTCCCCCAGGTTCGCGACCAGACACTCAGGCACGCGGCCACGGAACTCAGAACTCAGAAGACATGTTAAATATAATAAAAAACAATATTTGGGTAAAGTTCTGTAATTTTTTGTTATAAAACGACGTTTCGATAGCGAAGTGCAGTACAATACTTATATTCGCGACTAAAATTAACTCGTAGCCACCTAGCGAGGAAAATCGGAAATTCTCAAAAACATACTCAGCTTACAGCTGATTCAGCCAAATAGTGCTAGATGAATTGACTTATTGGTTGTAAATACATGTATATAGGTATTCTGCAGTTTTTGTTCGGTAAATAATTGAAATGATTTTTATTTATAATATTTACATTTTGTTAAATGTACTATTATTTAAAACTTCCACTATTCACTAATATATTTTTAGCGACCTAACCTGTATCATTGTTTTAAGGTGGAACAACGATTAATTAAATTAAATGAAACAATGAATTCACCGAGAAAGTCTCGAAAAGCGGATAACACTAACTGTTGTGTATACGGTTGTTCTTCTAAGAAAAGTAAAGACAAAAATCTTAGTTTTCATTTATAAGAGCGGGAGAGAAAAAGGTTAAAATTCAAAATAAATTAGGACAAACAGAACAAAACAAACATCGTCCACCTTTTCAGCTTTACATGAACATAAAAAAGACAAAGAAATTATATTATTTTCATACGCTAAAATTCCAGTGATCTCATGTGGATCTGACATTAGAGCACTAGTTTGTAAGACCAGTGCAAAATATAACATTTTTCCTTGGTCGTATTTGTAATACCGCATAAAACCACCAAACCACTATTTATGACTTCTTCTCCTTCCAAAAAATTTGTTGAGGCATTCGTGGCTTATAAATAAGAAAATAATTCCGTCTATATTAATCGAGGATTTTTTCCTTCAAACATATTCATGATTATCTGCAAATAAAAATGTTATGACATGTATAATCAAATAATAAACCATAAATACGTACCCTTCAGCTAAAAAACACTTTAAATAACAAATTATGATTAACGCCGTACAAAACAGATGTTTTATCATATACGGACATTTGCAGCTGTCATTCAAAGAGTATGTTTTTGAGCGGCCATGTTGAAAAGCACCTAGCGCTGCGGTGGTAATTTTAGTCGCGAATAGAATAATATGGAAATGGCGAGAGGTTTTGTGCTGGCCACAACAGATTTTTTCTTTTCAAGTAGTGGAAAAGAGATGGACATATTAGACTCACGTAAAATTAACCAATAATTGAACAAGCGTGTATGTGACAAAGACAGATTTTGCATGTAACTGTTAATTATTAGTTTTGAAACAAATGATGGACCGGTCACCACATCGCAGACATACTATATTACGAAAACTTCATTTATTGATACCGCATACTATTAAAAATTAATATTTACTAGCAACCAACATGAATTGGTTGCTAACTTGTAAAAATTTTACAAGTTAGTTACCACGTTAGTAACGTTGTTGACATGTGAAAATTGTGTTTTGTTACTGCCATACTTATAGACCATTCCAGAATGACGTCGTCTGCCCTCCACAGGAGTGATTTTAACGTCACTTTTGAATATTTTTAAAAATTATTTAATTATATATCTTATGATAAATATCGAGAAATTTTGATTTTGATACAATTCATTCATAAAATTAAACCATAAATTTTTCCATGGCTCTATTATTGAGTAAATTATGTATGAAATTTATTTCTGACAGCTGCCCCTCACGAAATTCATTTGTTCTGGATTGATCTATTAAAAATAAGTGTCAATTGCAACTGACAGGTTTAGGTTATAATTTCAAATTTGACTTACGAGTAACAAATAAAATATACAATACACGCCGAGGTAACTGTTTTTACTGCCTCCTTTCAGCAGTAAAAACCGTTTTACCTGGCTTGTAATGTAAAATACTATTCCTGTTGTTGATACTGTTGACAGTGACATCCGAAAATTTAAATTTGAGTACATTTTCAATTTTTCAGTAAAACAGCAGTCGTTTCTCTTACCCACATCCTTTTATTTCTTACACATTACCCACAGAGCAATAATCTAAAGTATTTCAATCGAGATCCTATTAGCCGTCAGGCCCTGTTCTGATATAAGATATTTGTAATTATTTTACAATAGTATTACCGCCTTTACCTGACGTAGTGCAAACTGTGGAATAAAAAGATCCCCAGAATTGTATTACCAAATGAATAAGTTATTTTTAATCACTCTGTACTTTCAAAATACATATTTCATACGGAACACAAAATGAAGATTAATAGTAACATTATACTTTTCATCCCCCATTTTATTTTCTAAAATCTGGTTACTTTAATCTACTAATGTTTCTTTTCATCGATTTCTTGAGTTTACATAAAGAGCGTTCGGAGAACAAGTGAACCAAGTTGATTTTTGCCAATTTAATTTTATATATGCAACGCCGAATGCAACACAAAGGTAAAAGTATCTAAGGTACTTTTGGGAATTACATCAAACCAAGTCTATAGTTCATAGTTTGGCCAGCAATGGCAGGAGTGTCGGAAGTGAGGTTTCAAAGATAATCTCAATCTAGTCCCTAGTAGCTTCTCTTACCTTCACTTCACTTAGTTATTCCTTGCCAGTTTGTTGCCGGTCCAATAACGCAATGGATAATATCTTTATCTCTAAGCAACTAATCCTATTATTATTACAGCAAAATAATGATATTATTCGTCTTAAGTTAGATCCTAATAACATGAGATGTGTTGAAATCTTATTACCATGACAAGTCTATTTATTTATTTATTTTGAAATAAATATTGAGAATTTTATAATTTTTAACTGAATTTCTTAAATGAGCCTGTAACTAATACTCAAAACAAATTACAACCGGATTTTTAACCCCGTTTCTAAAAAAAGAGTAAAGTGCAATGACACTATTTTTAACAATAATTAAGTAGGTAACTACTTTCTACGTTAAAATGTATGAAGATAAAACAGATTAATTGTATTGCAACAATGTGTGTGCCTACCATTAATTACAATTAAAACAACTTTTTCATACCCAATTGCGTATCAAAAGAGCCTTCAATTCGATTAACAATTTTTTGTTTTAGAAGGTTGGTATTAGATGACATCTACTTAAATTTTCAAACGTCATAAATCAGAATTGACATAAACTTTCAAATAATTGAATAAATATGTTAATCCAATATTACCAACTAAAACGTTACACATACAAATTATAATGGGTGAGATTCAGTGGGTTGTATTAGCGTGTTTTAAGCTAAAACAGCCCTCTGTCAAAAATATTTTGGCAACTTTGTAATACCTGTCAGAAAAAAGTGAGAGACCAAAGGATCAAATAAATAAATATATCATCACGGCATATTACCCATTTCTGGGTGTGCCAGTATCTACAACACATGTAGACATCGGTAATGATGACGATATATTTGACACATAAAATTTGACATATTTCTAACGCAATTTTGCAATAAAGAGTTTCCTTTTACACCTTCCATTTACAATAATACTTCTTCATTTGACTAAAGGATATCTTTATTACTATTCCCTGTGGTAAAATTTGTAAATCACAATTGAATCTCATTGATACTTGTGGAAAATATTACAATGTTGCCATATATTCAATACAAGTTTTAATACAGACCTTAATACAACCCACTGAATTCCACCCATTGTATTTAAAATAAGTTTTTAAATATTTTAGTACATAAAAGGCGCAAAATATAAAAAAAGATACGATTTTTTCGCCAGGACTCGGTTTTTAAATTTTGACGCGTGCGAAAAAACATGTCTTATAAAACTAAACATTTAATTATTATAATATTTCTTTACTTTAATTTCTTACTCATTGGCTGGTAGTGCGAGCTCGGTTTTAAGAAATGTTAAATTTCATTTTTTAAGAACAAAAATAAATAATATCAAATTTATTAAAATATGATTTTTAAGCAGAACATAGTTTGCATTCAAACAAATATTTTTTAAAAAATCATTCTTTAAACATAAGAGTGAAATTAAATATTGAAATTTGAATTTGACATTTCTTAAAACAGCGTTTTAGTTAAAACCGAGCTCGCACTACCAGCCGTTGTGTTCAATTAGTCTAATACATAAAGTTTTCAGTATAGAATCTAGCAATGTCTAAAATTTCAAGGCTTTATTTAAAAAACTCATACGAAAATAATTTTAATAATATCGGCCTTCAAATAGAAATTATTAAGTCAAATTTTTACGTTTTTTTGAGATAAAATGTTAGGTACCGAATACATAGTACGCTTTTAAACTGGCAAAACTCACTAATGGTGGATTGCATGAAAGTGGGTTAACTCTCGAGTTACGCTAACCCAAGATTACGTACACAAATAAAGAATTACCTCGGGTCAAAAAATAACTCTCCGATTTGCACGGGTTAACCCACGAATAGCAAATTGCATATGGCCGACAGTTGTCATTTCACAAGAAGGAAATTACTTTTTTATGTTAAATATGACGCGTGAAACGATAACCGTCGGCCATATGCAATTTTCTATTCGTGGGTTAACCCTTGCTAATTGGTGAGTTATTTTCTGACCCAACGTTAGCTATAAAACAGACTGGTAACTCTCTGTTTGTGTACGTAACCCTGGGTTAGCGTAACTCGAGAGTTAACTCATTTTCATGCAAACCACTTTATGTCCAGGGTTTATCTATGGAGCAGTTTCAAAGTTGGTGATTCATATTAAGTCACAAAGATGCATTTTGTGGTATCAAGCAAAAATCACTATCAGGATTTAATGACTTTTACACCAGTAATAATAATAAAATTCGTATTTCCAGATTAGGAAGTCCGAGAATATCGTTTAAGCCTGTGTTAACATAACATTTATGCAGAGTTTATTCTGGAGTTAAGTCGTATTCCATGTTTATTATTCTACATTATTTTTATTATTGATCATGGGTTAAGCATTTCTGTCAAAATGTATAAACAAACCTTGAAACAAACATTCCAATAGCATTTGTCAACAGTGAGGCCTATAAAAAAAGAAAGTAAAAGAAAATAAGAAAAATGAGTTATTCATATATCGCAAAAGAGCTCAGGGTTCTAACTAAACCGACGTAGATAACTAAGTTTGTTAAATTAAATATAAAACTACTTTAGTATTTATTTTTTATTTTATTTGTAAATACAGGCCAATTGCCTTGCCTTCTAACTCATAATTAGAATATATTATAAAGATCGTAAGGTTAAAAAAAGTATATTATTATTTCGCGAATAGGAAAGTTTGACCGAACGAGCCGCAGGCAATCTCGTCAAATCTTATGAGTGAAATAAGACACTTTATACTGAAGTGCATAATTTTTTTTTACGTCTGCAATAAAAGTGTGAAAAAAATTGCCGTAACGTGTCATTACTTCACGCACTTGCGTTAAAAATATGCACTTTTATTGTGTTAAAAAGGCCATACTGTATAAATTCATTTTAATGAAAAAAGTGTACTTTTTAACAGACGTAAAAAAGAAAAATTATTTGATGTTGCATAAAAAAAATCTGATAAATCAGGTACCTCGTTACTATATCTTATCATAGTAATGAATGTTATAGAGTACTTAAATTGACGTTTATAATGTAAGCAGCATATAACAGTAGTTATTCTTTTTCTTCTGAGTTATTTTCGATATGATCAAGAATATCATTTTCTTTCAATTCATTTTGATCATGAATAAAATCTTGATTTATATTTTCTAAATATACAGGGTGTTCATTTTAAATGTGCCACCATTGCTATCTCGAGAACTATAAGAGCTACAAAAACGGTTAAATGGGCAAACAATTTCTATTATACAAGACAAATTAAGAGAACAGAAAAAAATTTTTTTTCAACCAGTGGTTCTCAAAATACGGGACTCAACTTTTTTATTTTAAATGTGAACATATTTTTTTATTTGCTTATTCGATAGAGAATTTAATTCTGAATTCAATGATATAATATTATCATATCCTCACATAACGATTTTTTTGAGTAAAATAGATATAAAATTTTAAATTAATTTGATTAAAATATGATATTACTAAGAGTGCCATGAATGGAAAAACTGAATGCAAGTAATTTTTTAACCTGGAATTAGAGTGCTCTGAATGAAATAAGTGAATATTTTGTTTTGTTAAGTGATCATAACTGTCAAGTGAAGTTCAAAATCATTTAATTTAATTTTAAAAATGTATAATTTTACTCACATTGAAAAAGTTGAGATGTTTGAAACATACATTTTAACAAGAAAAAATTCGCGAGCTGCAGTTAATATGTATAGGGAACGATATCCTGAAAGAGTAGTACCGTCGCGGGAATATTTCCGAAAACTTGACCTAATATTACGTGGTAATACTACTGCATTTATACATAAACCCAGAAGACCGGTGGATGAAAACAATGAAATAAATGTTTTGGCATATTTTGAAGCCAATCCAAGAGCTTCTGTACGAATGACCTCTGATGAATGCAGATTAAGTGTAGGGACGGTGCATAAAATTTTAAAACGACACAAGTATAAGCCATACAAATTCCATAAAGTTCAACACTTGCAACCTGGTGATTATGACCGCAGACTTGAATTTTGCCATTTAATCAAAATGGAGGCAATTTTGAACAGTACTTATAAATTTATAGGAGTTTATTTTATTTTTGTAAATATTTCTTTATTATAAGTAAATATTAAAATAAAAATTATAACAGTTTTTTTCATTCATTATACTTTTATTCACTTCTTTCTATCATGGCACTCTAATTATGCGTAAAAAACACATGTACGTATTCAGTTTTTCCATTCATTGCACTCTTAGTAATGTCATATTTTAATCAAATTAATTTAAAACTTTATATCTATTTTACTCAAAAAAATCGTTATATAAGGATATGATAATATTATATCAATGAATTCAGAATTAAATTCTCTATCGAATAAGCAAATAAAAAAAATATATTCACATTTAAAATAAAAAAGTTGAGTCCCGTATTTTGAGAACCACTGGTCGAAAAAAAAATTTTTTTTCTGTTCCCTAAATTTGTCTTGTATAATATAAATTGTTTGCCCATTTAACCGTTTTTGTAGCTCTTATAGTTCTCGAGATAGCAATGGTGGCCCATTTAAAATGAACACCCTGTATATATTTCACTTTCACATTATTAAGTATTTTTTTTTTATACCTACTCAATTACAATCAAATTAATACTTTCCAAGTGAACCGAAAAGCCTCTTGTTTTATTTATTTTTACCTCCCGCTACCCTTCGTAATGGAGGTATAGGGATCGTGCTAAAAATCACATATCGAGATTTTAGTAAATAAATGACCACGTTTTAAGGTCCCTAGAATCAATTTTTTAACATTTTCACGATGATGTCTGTATTTGTGTATGTGTGTGTGTATATGTGTGTATGTGGGTGTGTATGTGTGTGTATGTGTTTGTATGTGTGTGTATGTGTGTGTGTATGTGTGTGTGTATGTGTGTGTTTAAGTGTGTGTGTGTGTGTATGTGTGTGTATATGTGTATGGATTTTGTTAACGCTTTAACTCAAATACTATCATTCAGAAAATTCTGAAACCTTGTATTTCTACCCTATTCTAATATGGAAAGACACCATTAGATTTTGGTGTAAATCGGATAACCGGAAATGGCACTGTACCTGAAGCTCATAATTATATTTTTATAAAATACCATTAAATGCCATTTTTCGCTTTTTTTGTCATTATGAAAATTAAAGATTATTGAATATTCTACAGGAATACATTAATACTTTTTGTATATATTTTACAGATAAATTTAAAAATCAATTGTTTTAAAAAATCCCGGATCCTAGGATAAACACAATTCCTTTGTTACATAGTTTATATTTCAAAAGAATGTAACTACAGGTGAACGTCACTGTCAAAAAACTAATCACTTCAAATTAATAATAGTGACATTTTAAAAAGAAAATATTAAATAAAGAAATAGTGATATGCAATGGAACAGTTTGCAGCATTAGTAAATACGTAGGTATGTATTTAAATTAATAAAAATTAAATAGCGGGAGGTTTTGTGTTGGCCACATCAGAGTTTTTCAATATGAGGTTAAGCGAACACTAAGCCGTCAATTTCGGGTGCTTAATTTTAAACTTTGGTTGAGGTATATAAGTGTGGTTTAAGTAATGGTGCAACAAATTCGCTTAAATTTTAAACTTGGCTTAGCAGTTAACTGAAGCTTAATAAGAATGGTGCAAACGGCCATTAGTGAATCGAAAACATTTCGATAATAATGCCGAATCTAGTATAGAGAGTGATAGCAAAAGCGAGAAGGATTTAAGTTGGCAATTTTCATGAAAAAAATATTCATAGTGCTTAGTGTCAGAATACACTACTTTTAAGATTTTGATTATTTGTTTTACGTAATCAGTTTTGTGTTTAGTTTAGATAAATAAATAATGCTTGCTTTATTCATCTCATTTAATAATTCTAAACGGCGCCTTAGTTGCATGTACGCCATAACGCCATCATTTTCTCGCCTAGACGGCCAGTGCGCGGCGAATGCGAACGCTGTTCACCCGGTATAGCGGCGAATAAGTAATACAACGAGTTGCTTCCTTTCCCGCAAAACTCAACGCACGATCCTGTTCGGAAATGAAGGGGTTTTTGTTATGTTACGAATATGAATATGAAAGACCGCGTATAAATAGTGTTGCCGGAAGTCGAGACGAGACGAGACTTGGGGTCGGTCTTGTCTTGGTCTTGACTTGGTCTCGACTAGAGTAGTCTCGTCTTGGTCTTGTCGAGACGAGACTTGATGTCAGTCTCGTCTCGTCTCGAGTCTCGACAAGACTCTCGACTTTGCCTCCATAAACAATTTTTGTATAATCGCATCTAATAGTATATAAAATTCTAAGAACACCAGTACCATCGCGATTCAAATATTCCAAATAATATTTGAGATATTTATTATTAAGTTTTCTATGAATATCATCAACTTGATAATTGAGCTCTTGAAATAATTAATATGAAAATATACGTATATATCGAGTGTTGTTTCTCATTACTAAACATAAAATATATAATTTCAATTCCTTAGCTACAGAATTATTAGCAATAGTTAAACAGTTATGTATATGTTTAAAATGAAGCAGTAAGTAAATAGACAAAAATGTTCAAAAAAGTAACTTCTTTCGTTATTTTTTTATATTTTAATAAATAAATGTTAAATAGGCAGATAACAAAACTAGCCTTTCACGAATCCCCTGGTACGCGTACCACAGGTTGAGAACCTCTGCTTTATTTCAAAAGTTTGCGCTTGACCCCCTGGGAAAATTAAATACATTGTATAAATACCTAATTCATTCATATGAAAAAATTGAAAACAATAATCAACGTTGACTTAAAGCCTTAAAGGAAATGTAAATATAAAAGTCGTAATGTACAAGCCCTTCTTAACAATTTCCTTAAAACTTTGTATGCACAAATGTGTAAAACAAATTGTTTTTCGTAATCCCTAATATAACATAATATAAAAAAAAATGGGTAAAAAATAACACATTTCTTTTCTTGTAAAAATCCAATAATGGAACAATAAATTTTACAACGACCTGTGCTATAAATGCTGCATATTACCAGACAATAACAACCACTTTTAGACATCTGCTAGTAATAATAGTAGGTAGGTTTGCCCAACCCAAATCCAAATATTACAGAATACAATACTTTAGTCAATCTAACAATTTTGCATCCTAAAAATATAAAACTATGTAATAAAGAAAAGTATAAACGGATGATACAAGAATTAAATGAAACAACATAGACAATTTTTATGAGGAATCATTATTATGGTTTTATAAGTGGAAAGAGAAACCTCTTGAAAAGAAATACCATATGAAGAATTATTAGATATCTCCAAAAAATTCTATCCTTTTTTAATCCATGCCTTGATTTTATTTTTAACTCTACCTTCTACAACATGTAAAAGAAGTTTTAGTACATGAAAAAACTGTTGTGGCTTTCACAAGACCTTCCGTCAATTTGATGTATTTTGTATAAATCCCACATCAAAAGTTCACCAAAAAATATTCTATATATTTAATAAAATTACACGAACATATACTATTTTTTACAAATTCCATACCGAAAGTTCCTTGGAAAAAATTCTATAAATCCAATAAAATTATAACACGAACAATCATTATGAAAATTGTACTTGATACTGAAATCTGTCAATTACAATTTTTTGAATATATCAGCTGTTTCTATGATTATAGTAAAGCTGACTGATTTTTGAAAGTTAATCTATTTATAATTCGTTAAACCGTAAAACTGTTATTATTAAAATTTCTTAGTTACTAATTTTTAAGAGTTTTTTTTTGTGTTTATGTAACTACTTTTGGCAAATAAATAACATATAAAAAAATATATGACTAACTATATTTTTATTCGCCCCCCCCCCCCCCCCTGAGAAAAAACCCTGGCTACGCCCATGAATAGGAAATACATCTATTGAAAATGTAGAATATGGTTGTTTTAAACCGGGAATTTCCCTAAAATCCTAAAATCTTTGTCTGCATTTTCGTAATATTCTAAGAATCCTAAATTAATTGCTAACGTTGAGAATGCAGCACAGATGTAATTTTTGTATGCTATTTGAAAATTGGAAATATTTTTGATGATGTAGTCAGTATTTCATATACCAATATATTAATTGATAATTAAACAAAAATTAAATTAAAATCAACATATTTATACTTACAAAACATGTATATTATAAAATAAAGGTTAATTTTAATTTATTTAAAATATTGATGCATTACAATAACATAAGAATTCTAAATTTATACCTACTTCTTTCATTTCATCCCACCTACATTGTAATTTAAATTCATTTATTACTTACATTTGGATTATTTATAAGAATAAGGAATACATCATATTTACTTAAATTAATGTTTCTGGAACACAACTATGAAAGTAGAAAATTACAAAATTTGAAAAATTAATATCTTTCTTATTTATTCGAATTTTCAAACAGTATTTACAGCAATACTCTCAGTTTTTGAAGCACTTTTAGAATATATATGTTTAAAAATTACCTTTGATCTGAAGTCGAGAGTCTTGTCGAGACTTCAAGACTTTCTCGACAAGACTTGATGCTGGTCTCGTCTCGTCTCGACTTTTCTAGTCGAGACCAAATGATGGTCTCGTTTCGACAAGACCAAGACGAGACGAGACCAAGACCAAGACCGGTCTTGGTCTTGTGGCAACACTACGTATAAATATATAGCAAATAGCGTGTTAGAAGAAGGTTCGTACTATCAAAGGAAGTAAAGACTTCAAATACCGCAGGAGTGCTGATATTCGCAAACAGTTTTTATTTGATTATAAATTTATTGTATTAATCTTAATAATTTAAATACACTATTGCCTATATTCAAACTTGTCAAATTACATTTCGATTTTGCTTTCAGTGTCGACTGTTTTTACTTGACAAAAATGATGACAAATCGTTTACAATTTTACGAGTGTTTATGAATATGACCATAATTTGGAAATAGCATACACTTCAAGAACATTTAGGTTCACGAAGAAATCAGTTTGAGATGACAATTCATATTCGTGTCGTCACGCTTATTTTTTCTAACTTTGGGGGACCGTAATTCTGTGACAGGGCGGGTCTCCTAAGTTTCTAATTACTCTTTCTTCTTACCCCAACGATGACACATTTTCTTCTAACTTTATCTTATTACTTTATCTCACTGGTGGACGCTTGCTTGACGAGGACGGTTGCTGTATTGCTCACCACTATACTGAGGAGGAACGCCCTCACACGCTCACTATCACTAAACACTTAACACTTGATGATAGATTATGAACATATTTTGGATGGATGGCACACACAATATTTTTATACTCCTAATTTTATTTACATATATTTACATTCAAACTAACTTAATTATTGATTACACTCTGAACACAAACTAAACTGTTACATAATTATATTGTAACCCTAATTACACGTACTCGCGTACGCGCACCAAACTAAACCGCCGACTACATATCTGTCCTGTCTGAGTCTTTAATCTCGACTGCTTAAAAACAAAGAGTTATCACTTGAGAAGTATATCTGATGAAGGGTGCGAGGGTGTAGCATTCATAGCAAAATAACAAGATTTCACGTAGTCTAGGTAGGTAATAACTTATATAGTTAATTGTCAAAACAATAGATGTCTACGCTGTTGACATCTAGACTAAACAGAGATATAGGAAAAATGATTATTATTTCTAAACAGAATTTTGACATACAAAGATGACAGAGTTAAAATGTAGTTATTGAAACTGTAATTTAGAAGTTTATAATAAAGTTCATTACTTGTTATTTCACCATGCTCACCTTGCTACAATTCGCTTATTAATAAGAAATTTTCACTGGAATTTCATCACTAGGTTTACTTACACTTTCAGTTGAAATTATGTTAAAAAAAAAAAATTAGTTGAAATCTCCTATTATTGACCAATATATGCATATATTCGTATTATAGTATTCCACGAAGAATACCTATATAGTGCGGACATCATTCTTGAGCTGAAGGGTAAGGGAAATGAATGCTTATTTCGTAAAATTCCATAGATGACGTTAAGAAATAATTATTACAGTTAACTTTGTGCTTCTAACTTATTTATGGACGTTTATGATAAGAAAGGGAGGATCTGCTGCACCGTCCAGACAGAGCCGCAAAAATATTTAGTGAACTGTCGCACATGCGCAGAGCAGTCAATTTTCGAACATAACCTAAGTATTCAGGCGTCCCCTGGGCAACGGTTCCTTATTGGGCTAAATATTTCATATTTTCATATTTCATATATTTTTAACTACGGTACATTAATTGTTTGTAGCAAGTCATTAATTATTACGATTACATGATATTAAAATGATAACAATAAAAAATATATAAATATATATGTACAAAATAGTTTATAAGATATTACAGTCTTTTGTTCGTTGAAAATATTCATCTACTGAATAAAAACAATGCCTCAAAAGATAGGTTTTAATTTTAGATTTAAACATATTATATGGTACATTCTTACTTGATTCAGGTAAAACGTTGTACAAGTTCAAATTCAGAGAATTGTTCTTTGATTTATTTAGTCTAAATTTTGGAACTTTCAAAAGATTCGAATTTCTAGTGCAATAATCGTGATGCATTGATACAGTCGAGAAATTACTCTTATTACTATGAATTTGTAAAAGAGTAGTGTAAATGAATAGACAAGGTAGAGGCATTATTCCTAAAAATATGAAATGAGGTTTACAATGATCTCTGTAATTAACACCCTTAATGATCCTTATTACTTGTTTTTGTGCTTTAAAAACTCTGTTAGCGTGAGAAGAGTTACCCCAAAGAAAAACACCATAACTTATCAAAGAATGGAATAGTGCAAAATATGTCATCTTAAGAGTTTCAATATTGAGGTAATTTTTTAATTGTCTTAAAATAACTACCGATGGCGGCTCTGAAAGCGCGCGATCAGCTGCTCCCGAAATGCGTATTACTGAGAAGCTAAATTGCTTTTTATTACACAGAAATAATAGTTTTATCATTTTAAAAAATGATTATTGCATATTTTTTTCTATAAGAAAACCTTTATGAAGATAATAGTGTCAATATGTGGTTCTAACTTATTAAAGATCCCACTTTCTTCGAAAATTATTTCATCAGATGCTTACACAAATAATCACTTTTATCGTATTCCGCTATTTATAATAAGAATATGTTTTTACTCAACACAAACACTTTGGTTATTTTATAGGAATATCAGAAAATTCAAGTATCACTCACATTCTTAATTTTCTTTTAACCTAGTAGGTATATTTTGTCTGCATTCGTCTTTAGAAGGCCAAACAATAAATGATTTAATTTCTTTACAATATTTAAATAAACTCCTGGAATATTTTTGAACAGAACGAATGAGATATATTAAAAAATAATTACATGACCTTAAATAAAATGTCAAGTTTTAGTTCCATGAAATTATTTTATTCAAAAGTTTTCGTTTAATTTGATATCTTTGGTAATTTAGGGGAGGCACAGACAGCATTTGGTTTTAGTCGTGGAGATACTTTCGTTTTCTTGGTAATAATTTAGTTAAAAATTTGTTTAATTTAATCTGAATTTCACTCTACCTGTTTTAATACTATAATCTTATGGTCTGAAATGTCTGGAATATTATCGCATGTGCTTAGTAATGTGTTTTCACATTAATAAAACATTTTATTCGCAATTGGTTCGTAATATGACGTTTCGTCTTTTAAAAAGTTGAGAAGTTAGTTATTGTTAACCTCATTTTTCAAGAGGTCGGAAAGTATGAGTATAGCTAAGGTTGGAAAGTTAACACTTTCCATCCTCAGCTATACTCACGCTGTATTTTTCAATCTGTCACATCCCCACTTCGGGGCTATTTCCCATTTTCACAAAGCTTCTTTACATTTTATATACAGGGTGTTCTGAAAATGGGTGAAAAGCTTCAGGTAGAACGATTCTTTGATTAATTCTGAGTCGATAATCCTAATGCAAAAAAATTGTACGGCCCTTCGTAAAGCCACACGAGCTACTTAAAAGAAATGTAAATTTCGCAACACAGAATCAAACTGTTATAGTAATCAGGTAGCTATGCAAATCAGTATGAATTTTATGTCAACATTATTTTGACATAGGTACACTCAGTGGAAATTCAAATTGGGAATTGAAATTATTTACTAAGATACCAGCTTTGCTTTATTAATTAAAAAAAATTCAATGTAAACGATATTTTGAGTATTTATGTAGTAATAAAAATAACAAAAATAATTATAATTATAATAGTCAATAATAAGATTCGCGAAGTCGCTGATCTAATTTTCCAAATGTGTTCGAACATGGGTGCCGCCGCATTCAAATTATCCAATGTTTCATTCACCATACAAAAAGAAATAAATTATAAAATCAAACATCAACTGATAAACGTCAAAGTTGACAAATTATTTATAATTTCTGTTTCAAACAAAAAACTGTTTTATACATGGTTGTTGTACGTATTCAAATATAAAAAATTCTACTTTAGAAGAATTAAAATTTTAAAGATTTGATATCAAACGTTTAACTACGTACATCAAATTTTACACAATTCTTCTAGAATGTAAAGAGCAATGATATTACGTAAAAGATTTTTTAAAAATCGCTTAGTTCTAGTTGCACATTTACAAGTTTGATGGCTTCGTGCGGCTTTACGAAGAACCGTACAAATTTTTTGCATTAGGATTATTGACTAAGAATGAATCAAAGAATTGTTCTACCTGAAGCTTTTCACCCATTTTCAGAACACCCTGTATAAAGAGACGAATGAAATTGTTAATTATATAAAGTGCAGATATATGAGAAATCGAAATTTAAGGTTACATATCAAACTGAACTGACAGTTCATGTGACAAATGAACAATCTCATGCCATACAATACCGTTCGCTTATTTATGTTATGTTATGATTGTTATTTAAATATCAATTACTTAATATTAATTTCCAATTGCGAATAAAATAGTATACAATCCTCGGTGAAAAGTTTCATTATGCCTTGGGCTGTAGCAAACCTCGGCGCTTCACGCCTTGGATAATTGTCTTCGCCCACGGCAACAATGAAACACTTTCCACTTCGGTTAGTATTATACAATTCCCAAGCCTTACGACGGTCAACATTGCCAATTACTCCACTTTTGTTGATTAGTTGATTTTTACAGAGAAAATAAAGAAAGTGGAGTTCCGAATTTTTTTTTTTACTTTTTAGAACCGCACCCATAAACGCAACAATTAGTGTTGATTTTTGTATTTTTCTTTGACATTTCACATAAATTGTCTCAGAATTTTTTAATATCCACGCTCAGATCACACCAAAACACATGTGTGGACCCCACACATTTTCTGGCTACTGGGTATAAAAGCCTGTATCCACGATGCAAGAAATCGATTCGAATTCTCGTATATAGTCCACAATTCGATAAAACGGATCGTGGACACTACCAACGCGAATGTATAAGTCAAAAAGAAAACTGGAATACTGGAATGGAAAACTGCGTTTTGTCCCATTTTTTTCATTTACATGTTACCAACTTAAAATTTTGACGTTTGATAAGCTTCAAAATTATAAGGTTATAAAATATTACCGAATTCTACGCATTGTTGAGAAGTTATGATAATTATATAAAAATAAATTAATATACTCGTATATATATATATATATATATATATACAGGGTGTCTCAATAAGCTTGCTCACTATTGGTAACTTTTTTATTTGAAGAGATACGAGGTTGGTTAAATTAGCAAAATTGTGCCATTTTATATTAGAAAATTGGTCATGTAGACAAAATAAAAATTGTGTCAGCGGTTCCCAAAATTTGGGACAGACTATATATTTTTTAAATGGAACTATATATTTTTTATTATCTTATTAGAAAGAGTGTTTTTTTCTCTTTCCAATAAGGTAATGTTGTTTATGTACAATTTTTTTCAAATAAACGAGTTATTTACGTTTAAAGATAAAAATTATCTTTTATTAGTTTAGGTCCAGTAAACTACGGAAATAATTGCCTTTTATAAAATTATTATTTTATTAATTTATTTTACAGTAATAACAAAACAAAGAAAATATTCAAATTGAAAGCAATTATTTCTTTCGCACATTTAAACTCTTTTGGAAACAGAGCCGACCGTTCTACGTAACTGGTGTCTAGATATAACTTTCCACATAGCACGATCATATCTAACTTTTCTTCATTTGTAAAGTTATTAAACATTATTAAACACAGAGAACTTTACGCAGAAATTATTAAACGTCAAAAAAACAAAGAATCAATTGTTTCCATGGCTTACTTGACTAAAAAACTAATAAAATAGTTTACAAAATTTAAATTTTTACCCGCAAATAACTCGTTTATTTGAAAAAATTGTACATAAACAACATTACCTTATTGGAAAGAGAAAAAAATACTCTTTCCAATAAGATAATAAAAAATATATGGTTCCATTTAAAAAATATATATATTGTCCCAAATTTTGAGAACCGCTGACACAAATTTTATTTTGTCTACATGACCAATTTTCTAATATAAAATAGCACAATTTTGCTCATTTAACCAACCTCGCACCTCTTTAAATAAAAAAGTTACCAATAGTGAGCAAGCTTATTGAGACACCCTGTATATATAAAATCTGTTGTGGCCAGCACAATACCTAGAGATCGCTGTTTCTTACTCCTCTCTTTCACTCAATCCTATCCAACGAATCTTCTTCAAACAGTTTTTCCTCTCTAAAATCTTCTGCGACATAGTCCTTCCATTTTCTTTTTGGCCTCCCTCGTACCCGGCATTGAAATTTCCAATCTTGAAGCTAGGCTGCAATTGCAAGTCACTTGCGAGGGACACTCTGACAGTTATACAACTTTCTGAGCCTGTACCTTTCATCTTTTGTTTTGCACTTGACACTGACATCTGTCAATTAGAATTTTTTGAATATATCAGCTGTTTTCATAATTTTAGCAAAGCTGACCTATATTTGAAAGTTAATCTCTTTATAAATGTATAACTCTATATCTATTAAATATGAAAGAAAATGTGTAATCAAACCGTATAGAGAAGAAGATATTCTTTCATATTGATAATCACATAATGACGAAAAATGATATTTAACTGCTTTTTTTCAAGAAAAACTGTCAAGAACTTCAAATAAGGGAACTTCCGGTTGACCAATTATAACCAAAATCTAATCAGCTCTTCATATGGAGGTGAAAAAGAGGAATACGAAAGAATAACAGTTTTTGGAATTGTAGTATTGGAGTTATTGTCGGAGAAAAATTCGTCACACACACGGACACACACATACACACACACGGACACACACACACACACACACATACAGACATCAACGTAAAACTAGTAAAATCGCATTCTAGGAATTTTAAAACGTGCTCATTCATAAAAACTCACCATCGAATTTTTTGACCAAAGACAATACCTTACTTACCTTTAGGCCGGCGGAAGGTAAAAATTACTTGTCAGTATAATTTCTTAGATAAATTTTGTTAGTTCTTGTATTGATAGAAATGACTGAAACTAACTTTTATAAATTCGACCAACCTGACATTTGTAGTCATATGTTTATGATCAAAAAATGTGATCGAGAACTCGGAACGATTTCTAGCATCGCGCAGACAGGCCTTTAAGCTCTGTCCGACGTTGCACTTTGATCACCCTAATATCTAAATCCTAAATTTATATGCCCTAAATTTAGAGATTATTTAGGATTTTAGGAATTAGATTTTAGGGTTTTGCAGGAACACACAATGCCTTGAAATTGACGCGCACTAATTAAACAAATCATGTTCGTTGCTATAATTTGTACAAAACGTCAAATTTACTGTCAAAGAAAACTTCTCTCAATAAAATATAAACATTTAATCTCAAGCATCAAATTAAATCGAATTATATAATTCATTTTTGTTATTCTTAAGTGTTGTCATACAAACCAATGGATGTCATTAGTGTGTGAAGAAGACCTAAATCCTAAATACTAAATGCCAAAATGCGACATCGGACACAGCCATAATCTAATCCAGGATATAGAATTTACTCCAATCAATGTGCGAAGTTTTATAAATATTTTCTTTTATAAAGAGCATGTTTTTGATACGAAATAAATAAATAGTTCGAATTCTAAAATAAACTACAAATATCTTGCAGAGGTGAATAACCTGTAGTGAAATTTTAGTAAAAATGTTACTGATACAGGTGGAATTTCTGCCTCATGCTCTGTAAAAGAGGAAAGGGAATTCATATGTATGTTTTACACAGCTTTTCGATTTTCATTTTAACGATGATCGATAAAATCACTAAAGGTTTATTTGTCACTACTGCTGCCAATATACCGCGAATCTCATATGTACCTTTCAGATTATTTATACATTATACGTGTTGGCAAATAGTAATAACATATATTTCTGCGAACTAGGAACATACATATGTACATGTACTCGTATTTCAGAACCTGTTCAGAACAATACAAATTAAAAATGTTTATTGATTAATCATTTGTTCTCGTATAATATTACCTACTAATTTTATATTGATTGCATAATATTTTAAAATTAATGTATTTGTAAATAATGAGAAATAAATATATGTAAAATATGTATATTGAACATTTTTTTTTCATATACTTATTTTATAAATGTTCATACTTAAATAATTTATGAGACAAATTTAAAATAAATACATACATACATATGTATGTAAATTGTTATAATTTTCATGGGTTACTACTTACTCCTGGGTCTGCTATCAAATATGCATATTTTACACAATATTCCAATAATGCAAATATTTTTTATCACTCCTTTAAACTTATTGCGAATATGGAAAGTATACTGCAGAAATAATTTTTGTAAGATTTAAACTCGGCTCGTCAGAAATAAAACTGATTATAATAACAATGGCAGACAAAAATTTAAATTTATATTGATATACAGTGTGATTGATTTTGTTTGCACTTTTATTTTTAGTCTCCAAAGTATTGAAAATGTACAAATACAATTTCTATAATATACCTACAAGAGGGCCAGAATGTTGTTTTTATCTCCCGCTACCCTAGGTAAGGGAGGTATAGGGATAGTGCTAAAAATCGCATATAGAGATTTCAGTGAATAAACACATTTCGATGTCCCCAGAAACAGATTTTAACATTTTTACAATGTTGTGTGTGTGTGTGTGTGTTTGTGTGTGGATCGTGTGAACACGATTACTCAAATACTAAAAATTAGAAAATTTTGAAATTTTGTATACCCATTCTATACTAAGGTGGAAAGAGTTCATTAGGTTTTAGTGTAAATCGGATAACCGGAAGTATCATTTATAAGCTTCTAACAGTTTTTCTTGTAAAAAAATTCATTAAATATAATTTTTCAGCAACTTTTACTAATGAAAATTGAATATAATGGTACAACCTTCAATTCAACAATAGCATTTAGTAATTAACTTAAAATAACTTTAAATATTAAATTATAAAATAATTTATTTTTGTACATCATCTTGCCTATGCGTCAAACAAAAACAATCTTTAAATATCAATTTTGACATATTTAGACAAATGTCAATGTCAGGAAGCAGTTACATTAAAATTAATAATGAAACCGTGTTAAGAAGATTGTATTGATTTTAATGAAATTAAGGTTTGTAAAAATAATATATTTTCCATCATGATCCGATATAAATTTGCTGTTTGCACCACTAAAAATCGAACAGCTGTCAATAAGCACGTATTATCAAAGTGTCAAATATTAGTTTACCACTACACATTAACGAAATGGATCATGTAAAGCAATAGATATATGCAAAGAAACTTAATATAGTTTGCAGGATTAGTAAATAAATGTATTTAAATTAATAAAAATTAAATAGCGGGAGGTATTGTGTTGACCACATCAGATTTTTTTATTTTCATTTTCAGGTAAAGTACCTTTAATTTTATTTATCGCACCACTTAAAAAGAAAACATCATTGTAGTTAAAATAAAGATAAGGAAAAGAATGCAGTTAAGATTATATTAGTTATAAAATAATAATCGTACGAATATGTAGCAAAGTTAACGAAATTTAATTAGCTCAAATAAAATAACACAGAAATAAAATAAATAATTTATATAAACATGATCTAAATAATAAAAAGTATAACAACAAAAATGTTAACGGGTTGTAGCAATAGGGCTGCTGCAAGAATTTTTATGACTTCTAAGTACTAAATTTGAAAAAAATATTGTTCTTCAAAGATCCTGAAATTTGAAAATAACACGAAATATCCACTAGATATTTTGCAATTAATTATTGACATTTGCGCAATATTTTTAAAAAATCACGTCATCCGAAATAAAATGTCCCGTCACAGTATAGTATGTCACCAAAACTCGAGGGATCTTAATAAATAATAAAAATAAAACACCCTCAAATATAAAAATACAAAAGAGTCTTTCAACGCTGTACCTATATTTGTCAGAATATTTCCAATGCCCAGGGCCGCAAGGAAAAATTAATCTTGTTTTTCTTGTTTACAATTTTAATATTAATATAGTTGTACATACCTACTGTACTTAAATTAAACATTAAAATTACATAATTAGGATTAAATAAATACAGATTATAGGTAAATATTGTATGTACTCATTTACCTTGTATTAGTAAATTATCATAGTTCGAATATTGAGAATTCATTCTGGATTAAAATTATCAATTTAACCCAAATAATTTACATCATAAAATTATTTGAAAAACTAATCCGATTTAACGCATCCCGTTAGTATTTCATATCTTCCTATATAAAATATAATGTATTATTAGAATATATTATACATTTTTGCGTCAACCTTTGTATTAGAAATATTCAATATAGTACAAAGTTATACAGAATTAAAAACTGCATATAAAACACTTAAATGTTTTATTATGTTTTGGTTTTTTCGCAATTTTAAAAAGAAAGGAGTGAAGGAAATTTTATAAAATTAAAATCCCATGGGGTTACATGGTCGTGTGCGTATAGTGTCTGGTTGCCAATTTGGTGACCCGGGTTCGATCCCGGCCAGTGCAGACTTTTAATCGCACAAAAGTGATCCCTGTGGTGCACTCTCCACACCAGCTATGAGTGCCCGTGAGGTGGCGCCTGGTAAGTGCCCCACGGTAAAATATATCGTCATCATTACCGATGTCTACATGTGATGTAGATACTGGCACACCCAGTAATGGGTAATATGCCATGGTGATATATTTATTTATTTATATGTTAAATCCCTGCTATGTTCACCCTTAACCGCCTTCACACTGTATATGTATAACTACAACATTATTATTAATATTAAATATCTCTAATAATTATAAATTATATATAATACCATATTTTAGTAGCATATATCTACCAACTTGCTCTCAAATACGAACATCTTCATTGTAAATTAGGGCTAAAAACTAAATGCAATCAATCTTTCATATTCTATAAATAAATATTTATTAACAATTCAATTTTGTTTAATTAAATTTTGCACTTTAGGTAAATGAGTTTCACAAATGATTCAAAAAATGGAATAGGAAAACACATGTGCAATAAAAACAGTACCAACGTAGAACGCCTCTTCATAGAATCTAAGAGCCGAAGCAAATCTGGGTGAGTCGGCAAGTACTTGCTGAAGTAGCCAAGTGTATTTTACAGCCTATCAGCGGTTTATGGCTGCCTGAAATCTCCCGCAATATTTTTTGCACACTTTCTATCAAGGGATTGACTCATAAAATCTTCTTCATCTGTCGACAACGATCATAAAGATTTCATTATCTCTCTAACAGATTTTTTCAAAGCTGTAAATTATTTTACGTATAAAAAGCACCACAAGGAATACGTAGCAGATCTTACGAAATAATTCTAGTTATGGTAATAATAACAAATTTATAATGCAAAGTACTTAATAACAATTTTTGAGGCAATGCCAAGTAAAAAAGATAATAGCTATTTTTGTAATAAGTGCGGGAAAATAGTGATTTTGAAACTAATAAAAGTCTCCGAAACGAACGCAGCGAGTTTTGTAAATTTTATCGAGTTTCAGAATTACATTTTCCACGTGTTTTGCAAATAATATATTTTCTGCAATTGCTCAGAATGAGGTATTTACTCAATTATTTTAAATTTTATTTTCAGAAAATTTCACATATTTATCATATAAATTTAAAATTTAGACTTATTTTTTTAATTTAATTTAAACGAAATATGAATTTTTAAATATTAATTAATAATTTGAATTTTACGACTGCGACAGGAGGAGCTGATGACATTGAAGAAATGTAAAGAAAAAGAAAACTTATAAACACACAAAATATACTAAAACACGAACAGAAAAGTTGTCATCGCGTCAATTGCAGAAAACTGCGTCGGGATATGTCAACAGTCACACTTACGTCACAAACATATACCTTTTTAGTGTCAACATAAATGACAAAAAACACGTTAGAAATTTTTATTTTTTTTACATTACTCGGTTATTGTTTAGCATAAACATTTTAAACCTTAAATTTTACTATATTAAAATACTTTGCTCGATTCTTGTTTTTTGAAATAGTAATGTTGGTACTAGAACTACTTTTAACGATTTAACAGACCTATAAATTAGTATAAATAACATAACAAACAAAGCCATTCACATAATTTTTCAATACCTACGTATGCTAATCTAAAAAAATGTATGTATGGTAGAAATGAAATGGCAGAAAACTTATGTCATCAAAAAATATCCCTAAAGTAATGACGTCATATACTACTAAGTTTTCATGGGATACTAATTTATAAGGCGCGAGCAGTCACGTGACGTTGTTGGTCTTTCTTGACAAGCAGATATGGGAACCCGTGACAGAATGACAGCTCGTAGTATATATGAATGACAAACGTCATCATTTTTCATTCCAAATTTCATTATTTTCCAATTTCAGGTGATTTAACTTCTGACTAATGATTCGAGTTTGCGCAGTTATACGATTTTGGTCAGATCTTCTGTTAAAATGTAACCTTGTAACTTGGAAGTGAAAGCGCCATTTTCTATTATATTGACGAATTTTCATTTGAAGAGTTGTATGAATCGGGGGAATTTTCTTCTAGTGATGAAGACAATCTGGAAATGTTTGGCGAAAATCCGAGGTCAAAGAATGAAATTTATTTAGAAGAATCAGTAACAGTAATCATGCACATTCATAGATATCAAATGTCATTAATTTTCATTCCAAATTTCATGATTTTCCGATTTCATGTGATTTATTTAACTCGCCAAGTAAAGTCAACACACCTGGTGACAAAGAAACCACGTGAACTTACAAAATATTGAAATTTTGAATTAAAATTTATGACATTTGTAAGTTATGTACATCATTCTGACACGGGTGCCCATATTTGCTTGTCAAGATTTGCTTATTTGCAGGGCATCTGTTCCTCTCTAAAAATACAAAATTTAATGATTGATAACAAAAAAAATATTTGAAAAAAATATACATTTTGAACGGCTGTCAACGGAATTAATGGCCCACAATTCCCCTTCGAAATAATTCATGGTTAGTTTTTGAAATTGCTTTTTTAAGCTTTATGCATTATTATGGATGTAAACTGACAACCAAGTGACAATAGTGACAGGATGTATATTCAATCGATATAAAATTTAATGTAAACATTATAATGCAACATTTAGAATAAAAATAAACTACAATATTATTTCAAATAATTTCAAATTCGGTAAAAGGTATAGGGATTGACCTTGAAATACGAGCTCCTTCCCATTTCAATTGGCCCAGCTATTAAAATTTTAATTTTTTTGAATACCATTAAAAATTATGAAATACTGTATGGTTTTTTATACCCTGAACGAGTTAATATGACGTATTTATCAATATGGAGAAAGAAACATATCATTTTATCCTTTATTTTTAATATTTGTGAAAAATAATGAAGAATAGGCCAAATAAAGTGATTTTTTCGCATATCAAACCACTGTTATTTTTCTTTGAAATAAATGTGTAATCAAAAGTGGCTTTGGAAAAATGATGCAAAAACATTTGCTTAGAACTGTCAGAATATATTTACTCATTTTTATTTGTTTTGAACATTTTAAAACTAGTTGTATTATTCAACATGGCTAGAGGAAAAAGTATTGATGAAAAAATTCGTTTAATTATTATTAGATTTTCCAATTCTGGAGAATCAAACTCGGAAATTGCAAATTTATTAGAATTATCGAGATATACAGTTAGAAATATAGTTAAAAGTTACAAAAATACCGGTTCAGTCGCCACAAAGCCTCGAAATGTTAGGAAAACTAAGATAACAGATGCCGATAAAAGAGCGTTAAGAAGAATTATTGTAAAAAACCGTCGTGCTAGTTATCTTGAATTAAGTGCTCTTTGGAGTGATGCTGTTGGAAGGCGAATTTCAAGATCCACCTGTCACAGGGAAGTTCACAAATTGGGGTTTGGAACTTATAAAGTAAGTATATTTTATGGAAAAATCTTCTAGTATTAACAGTTTGCTTTTAGGCCAAAGGAAAGCCACTTTTAACGGCTCGCCAAAAGAAAAACAGAGTAAAATGGGCGAAAGAGCATAGGGATTGGACATTTCAGCAATGGGATTCAGTACAATGGAGCGATGAGTCCCGATTCGAAGTGTGTGTTGGAGACAGTAGAAGTCGCGTTATTCGCAAAAAGCATGAGGCGTTCCATCCTGACTGTCTCAAAAGAAAAGTAAAATTCCCTGCATCAGTCATGGTCTGGGGCAGTATGTCATCCAAAGGGATAGGAAAACTTCATTTTATAGAAGGAACCGTGGGTACAAACAAGTACTTAGACATTTTAAAAGAATCGCTTTTACCTGTTATGGAAGATTATTTAACATCAGGACAAGATTTTATATTTCAACAGGATGGTGCTGCATGTCACACCTCAAAAAAAACTCTAAAATGGATGGAAGACCACGGTATACCACTTTTAAAATGGGTTTCAAGTAGTCCCGATTTATCTCCAATCGAGACTTTGTGGCACGAGATGAAAAAGTTACTGCGAAGACTTCCTGTTGGAACAATCCCTGAACTAAAGCAAAGACTTCAGGAAATTTGGGATTCGTTTACTCCAGAATTTTGTCAAGGTTTAGTTAATACTAAATAATACTAGAATTTCGGCTGTTATAAAAAATAAAGGCGATGTTACTCAGTGGTAAACTTTGAAACTATGTTTTAGTTGATTTATATTATTTCACTTTCTTTTCATTTATTCCCATTTTGTTTTAGTTATCGGTTTTAGTTACTCAATAGGTATTTTTTTGTGGTTAAGAAGTATCAAAGATATCGTTGAATTAATAAAATATGTTTAAGTTAATATAGTATTTTTATTATTGCGCTACAATGAATGATTTCTGGAAAATCTTGGGTTGGGCCAATTGAAATGGGAAGGGGCTCGTACTTGTAAATTTCATTAATATATTCTTTTCTTAATACCAGTACTTTTCTTTTTTCTGTATTTAAAAAAAAATAATTTGTACAAGATATATTTCATTTTATAAAGTTTTTTTCAGGTCTATGACCCAAGTCTGCTGGCATTTCATTTTCACTATAGTAGAAAGTCTTTGTTATTGGTTTCTAACCGTTTTATAAGTAAGTACTTATATCCGTATTAATGAAGTTTTAGTAAAAGCTGATGCTATAAGAAAATATTTATTTGACAAATGTATGTATTTACCTTATAACCAAAATAAGTAATTACTTAAAACTCTATTTTTAAATGGAGTATATTTTAAGGCCTATGTCCACGAGGTATTCCCTGGTCCACGATATTAGAAACTGGAATGGAAAAATGTGTTCTGTCTCATTTTTTATACAAGTTGCTAACTTCATTTACATGACACCAACTTAAGGTTTTGACCAGGGAATAGTTTTGACGTTTGATAAGCTTGAGTATTATAAGGTTCTAAAATATTACCTAATTCTACGTATTTTTGGTATTTTTTTTTATAATTAACGCTTATGAAGGATTGAACTAAAAGTCATATTAATTCAAGAAACATGTTCAACTCCGTATGGGCTTGTAAAGATTATAAAATTCGTAGGGAGAATCCCAGTAAACAAGATTTTGTCAAATTGTATCGCTTTACACCCGAAAGTGTGGAATGGTTATCAGAACACTTTCTTGGCGTTAGTAATGAATCTAAAGTTGTGCTCTGTGTTCATATATTAAATGAAAATATTTTTAAGATATGCTACTGACCCTATAATCGGTTTTTAAACTATAGCAAAGCAATGTTTTAAAAGTTTGGCTTTGAAATCAACGCTTGTTAAGTGGCTGTTCTGCAGATGGTTTTACACCCAACGAAATATCAATTTCAATCTTCGTGCAGCTAAAAGTGGTTCGCTTTACTTTAAATATAATTTTTTTTCCATAATTCTACTAGCTCTTGGTGATGCTAATAATAAATTTATTGCACTCGACGTAGGGACATATGGGAAGAACAGTGACGGTGGACTATTTAGAAAATCTGAACTCGGGAAAGCGGAAAATTCTTTAAATATTCCAAAAGGGACTCACTCATCAAACACTAACGAAATTGCACTTTACGGATAAAACTTTTCCGTTAAAAAAGATTTAATAAGACCTTATCCTGGAAATCAAGTATATGATGAGGCCGAAAAATAATTTTAATTTAGAGATTGTCTCGTAGTAGAAAAATTGTGAAATTGTGCATTGGGATATTAGCTCAAACATCGCTTCTATAGAGGAGTAAAAAAAGCAAAACCAGAAAATGTAACAAAAATTATATTAACGTCATGTAACTTGCACAATTTAAACCGTGATAATGGTATTGTTTCTGGAAAATCCATCTCTGAAGCGGTATGCTTGACTAGCATACCTAGACGAAGATAATCTGTTGCACAATAAACCTTTGTCATTAGAGAAGTATACAAAAGATTCTTTTAATTCTCTGGCTGGTTGACTTCCTTGGCAGAACGAAAAAATCTAATTTATTTAAATTATTATGATATTACAGTAAATTTTAAAGCTGTATTTTAATTTATCACTAATTTGTTGCTTGTTTCGAAACCATACTTTTCGCAACAATGGACCGAATTCAGCACTATTCTTTAACTATCTTCTTTAACTAACGAATTTAATTAATGAAGCATATCTAAAAATAATAAAATAAAGAGTGACAAATACCTGTTAAATACGTTGATGCATTAATAAGAAAAAGATGCAACCTATTTCCATAGTTAGTAGAGACACTATACTAACGAAGAGCGCTGAATTCGGCAGATTGTTTTGCTCATTACCTGCTACTAACAACAAAGGCTGCCAATGAAACAACAATATACACATGTACGAAATATAAAATATAACTTATGCAACGTTCTACTCATCCTTGCATACGGCATTACGGCAATGTTGCGCTATATCTATGACACAATGGATGCTATTCAGTGGGTACTAGGCTGTTTTAAGATCTATGTTAAAAAAATCTGATTCAGTGGCTTGTATTAGACAGTTTTAGAGTGTTTATTTTAACACATGTGTATTATTAACCTAGGAAATTAAAAAAACTTCTTAAAATGGGTTATATCTGTTTTAAGTATTGTATTAACCGTAATTCGTAATGTCAAATATGAAATAGGATTATATGTTTGACTCTTGATAAAGTATGATAAAGTAAATATTGAGCTTAAAATGATATAATGAAAGAGAAAATGAATAGACCATTCCAGAATGACATCACCTGCCCCTCACAGGAGTGATTTTAACCTCACATTTGAATATTTTTAAAAATTATTTAATTATGTATCTTATGATATTTTTTTCCTGGAAGTCTACCGGTCACAATATACATAAATAATATTTTCACGCCATTTGTGTGCATTGTTTTGTAGATATAATTTTTTAAAAATAGGGGTCAATTTCAAATCTCAATGAGTCACCATGTCTTATCATTATTATCATTATAAATATACAATTATTGCACTTTTATGTATTAAATTATATATCAAGTACACAAACTTGCAATTAAAAATAATATTTCTCTAATGAAATAATTAAATCTTTATGAAACAAAAAAGATTGAATAGAGCGCACTTTTCCTCTGACAGCTTTATAAATATTTGGTTAGTTTACTCTTATCTGACGTTTAACTTCGCGTTTGAAGTTTGTGACATTGTAACCTTCATGTACGTGTGACTAGTGTCGTTGTGTGAGTAGCCGATAAATGACGTCACAGAAAATCGTAGCGCGAATATTTTTAAAGTAAATTATGAATGAAAAGTATTATATTTTGGGATGTTTTATGTTGCAATATGGATAATAAGTGTCTAGGTTCTATTTTTATAAAAGAACATTAGCAACATTTTTTTTTGGCATGACCCCATTAAAAAGTTGAGGTTAACATGATCAATTTCAGGTAAGCAACAATTATTCGGGCAAATATCTTTCACAGCCCAGTATATATTATCTGGATTTATCGGTGGTGTATCTCCTCCAGTTTTAGTTTTTTCTTTTAAATAATGCGCAATTTCACTCCTTGAATTGCATTTCAATCTCCGCCACATTTCTTTTATACGGCCCAATTTTCTATTAAAACCACTTGCCTCCAATTCAGCTTTTATGTTTACCCATGTAGCTTTTTATTGTTCATTATTTTAATGTCATTTCACTTATTTTAAATTACACAAACACAAAATATTGACATATTGACATTTCAAATACCGTCACGCACGTTTCTTGACAGTTATTACAGTGTTGTCAAGTGTAATTTTGAAACAGAAGTGGTACAGGCAGGCTATCCAGCCAATCAAGCGGTTTACGTCATAAATACAATATCACTAGAAACAATGACGTCATGTGTTAAAAAGTTTACATGGTCATGTAAAACAGATAAAAATATGTGGTGGAATTATGCCCGATCGTTTTCAAAACCACCATCGCTTGAGTAAGCGATCTTTTTATAACGAGGCGATAGCATTTTTGTATTACACCCTATCATTTTATAAAAACCACCAACGATTCGGGAATGTTCGGGTGTTGTACTATTCATTATACAAAAGTTGATTTTTAGGCGGCAAATGTAATATAGAATATTCATTTGTTAATTGTGGTGACAGCGAATTTCTGTAACAATAAAGTTAACGGTGCGATTCTGTAACTTTCTATAGCACTACAGAACTGTAACTCTCAACAAAAACGCATCATTTTTTAATGTCAAACGATAATAAATGTATTAATAAACAAAAATTGTTGCGATTTTGTTGAGAGTTACAGTTCTATAGTGCTATAGAAAGTTACAGAATCGCACCGTAAATTTGTAAATGTAAATAGGTACATTATAATATTCAGATGTTTTTTTTTTTTTAATAACTTCCATATTCATATAGATGTTACCAGTAAACAGACTGCACCATTATTATTTATATAATCGTATACAACGTCGAAGATTACGACAATTCAAATAGGAAAAGAGAATCGCACGAAATAACAGTAGCCCATTTGAATTGGACGATATACTATTTATTGCTACGTTTCGTTTAAGTAAAGAGTTGGTGCGAGATTTAATTGTGGAATTATATCCGCATATGCGTCAAAACGTTCATCCGAATTCTTTGATACCTGAAATGCGCATATTTACTGCGTTATTATTTTTCTCCAGTGGCAGCTATCAAAGGCTAATTGGTCAATGTGCGTATATTAACGTGTGCCAAGCAACAGTATCTAATTGCGTTAGAGAGGTTTCTTATTTAATAACTAATTATCTGGCTCATATTTGAATAAAATTTCCCACCACATTAGAAGAAAAAACAGAAATAAAATAAACTTTTCTTAGGAGAACTCGATTTCCAGGAGTCATAGGTTGCATTGACTGCACACATATTCGTATTTTAAAACCGGTCATTGAAGAATACAACTACGTTAACCGTAAGGGTTATCACTCATAAAAAAAAGTGTGACATTAATTGTTCTTCACAAAACATTATACTCATATCTATAATTTATCAATATAAGCATACATAGTACACATTGAGAATACGTGTTTGGAAAATAAGAAAATATTACTTTATATAGCTACGAGAACTAATACTTGGTCTGCAAATATGTTAATAATCATATTTATCACTTAATGAAATGTTACAATTGTATTTAAAATTATAACAATATAAATACTTACCATTATTGTAAAGTATAAGAAATATAATGTTTATGATTATTGCTTTCCATTTGACATAACCTACAAAAGTTAAGCTTAGCGGTTACTCCTTAGTGGTCGCTAGAAAACAAGTCGACCGACACGTGGTGGGGGAAGAAAGTGAAGCGATAGCGAGGCGGCATAATTCGAAAAAATCACTTGATAGACGCTATCTTTTGAGACGTAAGGGGAAATTAGCGATTGCGATCGGGCATAATTCCACCACTGATCTGTGGGTTGCCTTCATAAAGTCAAATCTTTCTTAAAAAGGTAACACGTCTGGTATCATTTTTTTCCAGCGAAATCCAATTTTATTTAAAATATTTTGAAGGATACTCCTTTATAAATACTTCAGTCTTGTAGTATATGCAACAAACTATTCAGTATTATGTGAGATCCTTAAAAAAAAAAAATACAGAATACTGCATACCATACAATTTCTCTCTGTGTCTGTACATTGCGTATAGCATTTGCCACATGCTATACATATAGATTTAATTTTCAAATTATTGCTATCAAATAGAGCAAAATATTACCTCAATATTACAATTTAGTGAAAGTAAAAATCCCACCAATCCATTTTTCATTTTCAAAATGTCAATAAATTAACAAGCTCTTGAAATTGACATGACAGAGCATTTGACATTTTGTCAATGAACAACGAAACAAAAAATAAAATGAAATCACAATATAGATATAGGTTGAAACGTATAATGTAGACATATAACCCAGGAAACACACACATACGTGATATATAACTATGGTAGAAATGATATGGCAGAAGACTTACGTCATCAAAAAATATCCCTAAAGTAATGACGTCATATACTACTAAGTTTACATAGGATACTAATTTATAAGGCGCGAGCAGTCGTGTTACTTTGTTGGTCTTTCTTGACAAGTTTAGGTTAGTGTTCTGTGTTGACAAGCAGATATGGGGACTCGTGACAGAATGACAGCTAATAATATAAATGACAAATGTCATCATTTTTCATTCCAAATTTCATGATATTTTCCAATTTCAGGTGGTTTATCTTCTTACTAATGACTCGAGTTTGCACAGTTATACGATTTTGGTCAGCTGTTTTGTTAAAAATGAACCTTGTAATTTGGCGTTATTTTCTGTTATATATATGATTAACGAATTTTCATCTGAAGAGTCGTATGAATCGGGGGAATTTTCTCCTAGTGATGAAGACAATCTGGAAATGTTTGGCGAAAATCCGAGGTCAAAGAATGAAAATTATTTAGAACAGTAATAGTAATCATGTACATACATAGATGTCAAATGTCACTATTTTTCATTTTAAATTTCGTGTGATTTATTTAACTCGCCAAGTCCATGCACCTGGTGACAAAGAAACCACGTGAACTTACAAAATCTTGATATTTTGAATTAAAATTTATGACATTTGTAAGTTATGTACATGATTACTAGCTGTCATTCTGAAACGGGTGCCCATATCTGCTTGTCAAGATTTGCTTATTTGCTCCTCTCTAAAAATATATGGTTTAAAGATTGATAACAAGAGAAATATTTGAAGAAAAAAAATACCTTTTGGACGGCTTTCAACGGAATTAATGGCCCATTCCTATTCGAAATAGTTCATGACAAGGTTAGTTTCTGAAATTGCTTTTTTAAGCTTTGGGCATTATTATGAATGTAAACTGACAGCCAAGTGACAATAGTGACATGCAGGATAGATATTCGATCGATATAAAATTTAATGTAAACATTGTCATGCCAACGTATCGGTGTAAAGTGAACTACAATTATTTCAAATAATTTCAAATTGCGTAAAAGAAAAAGAGATTAACTTAAAAATACTTGTAAATTTCATTGATATATACGTTTCTTAATACTAGTATTTTTGAGAAAGGGTTTATTTCTTGGCTGGAAATGGTGATGTAAATAAAGGAATTTCTGGATATCAGCCACTAAAATTTATTCAGTCTCGACCGTTTCGACCCCACATGGGTCTTCTTCAGGAGCTATACAGTAACAATTATTTATATGAGTACAGAATTACTATTTTTAACATAAATTATATGACTAGAGACTTACATGAACTTTGTAAACCAGTAGCAATACATGTAGTGTGTAATGTAGTTTAAAAAATAAATAAATAAATTAATAAATAACATGGAAATTCATAAAATTAAAATTGTTAAACATAATATTTAACACAGTCGTCAATATAAAATAATACATATAAAAATATGATTGTCTAACATATATAAAAAATGAAAATATAAAAAATATATGAAATTAGGTGTGCCACACCCTAACGGACACCTAATTTCATTACACACTACATTAATTGCTACTGGTTTACAAAGTTCATGTAAGTCTCTAGTCATATAATTTATGTTAAAAATAGTAATTCTGTACTCATATAAATAATTGTTACTGTATAGCTCCTGAAGAAGACCCATGTGGGGTCGAAACGGTCGAGACTGAATAAATTTTAGTGGCTGATATCCAGAAATTCCTTTATTTACATCACTAGTATTTTTCTTTCTTCTGTATTTAAAAATAAATAATTTTTACAAGTTATATTTCATTTTATAAAGTTTTTTTCAGATCTATGACGTAGGTCTTCTGCCATTTCATTTTCACTATATCAAGGATAAATCACAGCACAATGTTACATTCCACTGTTTCATAAAAGTTAAATCATAGATCTCTTTTTTTATATATTTCGTATATCTTACCTTAAGATACTTATCTTTTATATATTTTTATATTAATTCTATAAAATTAAGTAATATTATTTATATAAGTTTGCAGTTATAATATTTTCATATTACAAAAGTAATAATATAGAAAGGTTTTCAAATTTATATAGTTTTTATGTAATAACCACAACAAAAATACTATGTTTGAATAGAACGTAACATTTATATATTTATTATTACATAAATTTTATGAAACTAGTAATATCAACCACAGTTATATAAATTTCACATCATGCAAGTAATATTTTGCACATGTTTTCAGAATTATACAGTTTCTATGTGATTGACAGTATATCACATGCTCTATTAGTCTATTATTAGGTAGATTAATTTTGATTTATTTTACTGTGTAGGTACATATGTATGTAGTAATATACTTTACTTCGTATTTTATTTGATAGTATTTTGCAGGTATTTTGCGTAAAGTAATTGTAAGTGGTACTCATTTTCATTTCTTATCATTTTGCAATATAATATTTACTCGAAGCTAGCATTATATAATAAAATATTTACGGTAAATTATAATCTAAAATTTCAAATATAATACAAAAATTTACGATTTTTAATTTTATTATTGTGTATACTATTGCTTTGCGCATGTGTGTGCTCCGCAGCGGGTTATAGCTATTGTTTGTGTTATGTCTATTCATTTGAATGTTTATAGTGGAAGGAAGAAGTTCAATAAGGTAAGTTATATAACGTAATTTATTATATTGTATTAATAAGTAATACCTATGATAGTATCACAGTGTTTATTTTGTTCTGTGTCATATTGATATTGATGAATACAGTTTTTAGATTCGTTATGAGTAGGTGTATTTTCTAAAAGATGGAAACCTACTTTGAAATACCCACAAACTGGATAACAGCATATGGAACAAATATGAAATTAATTGATTGTTACTGTAGTAAGTATAGGCAAAACAATATTTTATCGTATTATTTTCTAATATAATTTATTTCCAAAGATTCTTCAGAGAAAGCATGGAAAAAGCAGAAGAGGCAGATTACACCACTTGTTCTGAAAGCCGTATAGTGAAAACGAAACATTATCCACAAACATACTCACCTGACACAAACGGTAGCGTTGAAGGTAGTATGTTAATAACTTTCAGTACCATTTTCCTAATCCGAAATTTATTTTAGAATTCTCCAATTCACCACCGCCAAAATTCCCTAATACAAATACTAACAATTCAGCTTCAGCTGCAGTCCGAAAAGATAATTGTAATTCAGTAATGAATGATTTTATTTTAGTTAAAACAGATAAGTTATTGTAATAATATACAGGTGTTAAAAAGAAGGGTAAAAAATTGAGGTCATATACATTTCAATGTGCTAATTCTCAGTCAACAAGAACTTCTCCAAAATTCTGACAATTACTTGTCATTATTTATTTAATCCTTGCAGTGTTCATTTTTAATGCGCCACTGCCGACAAATTTAATAATTAACAATAATGAATTATCTAATCTAATAACTGACGTTGAATGGTTGACTAGAAAGATAAATTAATTCGTAATTATTTTTAATAAAAATTTCGTATCAGCAGTGACACAAAAAATATTTTCCAAATTTTGGAAAAATTCTTTTTGATTTCGAATTAGCATATTGAAATGTATGTACCCACAATTTTTTACCCTTCTTTTTAACACCCTGTATATTACAATAACTTACCTGTTTCATGCCCGTATGCACCAACATCAAATAAATCTTTGAATAGCTTATTCATTGAATAAGAGAAAAATATCGCATCGATACCATAACACAAATGAAGGTATTTGTTCTAGCTGTCATATTTTGATGCGATATTTTTCTCTTATTCAATGAATAAGCTATTCAAAGATTTATTTGATGTTGGTGAATACGGGCATCAATGTTTTTCATTTATAAGGTGAATACCAATCACTATTTTATAAGAATGTATTTCTTGTTCATAATTGACTATTTGAACTTTTATCTCTAGCTTAAAATCTAGTACAGATGTTCATACAAGCTTATAAAAATGACTGATAATTATGTGATACAGTATCAGAAACATGTAAAAAATAAATTTTATGTTTCAACTGCGGCCGTGAAATGTCAATATTGTATCTTCGGTATACACTAACGTAGGACGAAGTCCTTTAGTAACTTCAACTATCATGTACATACCGCTGATTATTTTCATTATTGTCATAAAATATGTGACATCGATCTACAAACTTAGTTTATGCCATTGCATAACCTATATTTATATTGTTTATCATTATTGTGTGAATTTTCTTGTAACTAAAGTATTTTTAAAATGTTACACACATCCTTTATTGAATTTGTAAATGATGTCCTTTAGTAACTTTAACTATCCTGTACATACCGTTGCTTATTTTCATTATTGTCATAAAATATGTGAGATCGATCTACAAACTAACATAGTTCATGGCATTGCATAAGCTATATTATTTATATTGTTTATCATTAGTGTTGTGACAGAACAGATCCGGCACCAGGATAAAATATATCGATAAAATGATCAAGCGCTACCACCAGGTTATTTTTAAATGGTAAATAACCAAACCGGATTTTGATTTGAATAAAATTTGAGAAAGGATTATTAAAATTTATACTTTCTTACGTTCGGAGGACAAGACGAATTAATCAAAGACAATAGTAGACAAATTAAATATATTAAATAAAATAGAATTAAATTACAAAGGACTATGAAAGTAAAAGTTACAGATCTGAAATTAAACAAAAGACCAACAGATGGCTAACATATAGTAAAACAATTCAAGGGAAAATTTCTAAATGCAATCAACAATTTAGCCTTTATCAATGGAATGACGTACACATAAAAATATAACAATAACTAACGCTAATTAATTCTAAGTTTGGACTTACCAAACATTTTAGGTCAGGAGCGGACACTCGGCACACGAATCTGGCACTTCAAAACGAACTTTTCTTCTTTACAACCAGTTAACGAATCCCCTTAAATTTTTGAAAAATACTCTGTCTTCGAAAATATCATCCCCACTAGTTTTGTGGATGGGCGTTTTTCAACCCTCCTATTGGAGAATTCAATACTGAGAAAGTTTGGTCGGGATGAGTAAAAACGTAGCTAAAAAAACTGACTCATCTGCCTGGAATGCGCGCCAAACTTTTTCAGGGTTGAATTTACGGCTTAATACGTGACCAATTTGGAAGCCTGAACTTAAAATTTGGACAACGGATAATAAAACTTTACAACTGTCGCACATAAACAAAATTTCAAAGGTTTTCTGAACATCGACGTTTTCGAAGACATTTTTCCAGACCCACTAATAAATACATATGCCGCCAGAGACCCACTAATAACTAAATATGCCGCTTGTCACAGTGTGCGAATTTTCTTGTATCTAAAATATTTTCAAAATGTTTCACACATCCTTTATTATGTACATTGTGTATTTATTATAATGTATACTTTTTTGTGAATAAAGTATATTTCAAATGTTACACATTTTCCAAAAACCCTTTTTACCCTTGTGTATGCAGTATGAACATTACTGGATTACATAATTTTAATATAACATCGCATATTAATTCTTGATATAAAATTATATTACCTGCGTATAACAGAGTATAGCACAGTTATATAAAAAATAAATAAAATAAGTATCTCTCAACCTTTTACGTAAACATGACTGAAATATAAATGCCATTAGCACTAGATTATATTTATGTAACATAACGTATATAAGGTTTGTAGCGGATATCCCGTTGTACAATAAATAATATTACAAGTGTTAAAGTAACGGCTGTTACAAAACTGTAATGTAAATAATATATATCTGTGTTTCCTGGGAATATTTAGTAATATACATGTTCAGAATCACCAATATTAAACAAATATAATCAAACGTCATTTTGCAAAAATTAACAAAATTTTACTTTATAATAATATTTCCAAATATAATTATTTCTATGAAAGGTTTCAAATACATAATAATTATAAAAAAAAAACCCAATAAAATACCGTTAATAAAATATATTTAAAAATATAAAGAAAATTTCAAAAATCCCTGAACGATGACGTAAACCGCTTGATTCGCTGGATAGCCCATACAACTAAAATAGCTTAATACATACCACTATATCACCTTTGTTTTAAAATATGCTTTAAGATAATACAGTGTTTTAGTTAATATAAGTCTTAGTCTTAGTACATACTTTAATATAATCCACTGAATCGCACGCAATATTTTTAGACGACCACTTCAGAAAATAATAGATATACCGACAGTTTGTTGCTATAGTTGATTGTTTGAAAAAGACAGTAAGTAGGTACCTATTGTCATTTGAAATAAAATTTTCGAAAATACTTGATATTTTCTGTGGTCGTCTAAAAAAATAGTGTTCATAACTCGCTTGTCAAACTTCACACTCACGCTATATTTCTCCCTTTCGATATTCGTTATGAAATATACTATTTTTTCAAACGAAACTTTACAGTATCGTGATTTTATCGGTAATGTAAAGCAGTGAATATCAATGTTGTATTGTCATCGTACCGATAACGTAATTGTAAATGGTCCATTAATTAAAATCATTGGGGCAAGAAGTATCGTATCCTCACTACAGTATTCACAATGGCTCGTAGTATGATCACAGTTTTAACTAAAACGCTGTTTTAAGGAGTGTAAAATTTCACTAGAATAGTCGCGTGACGTTGTTATTAAAGGCAGTAAAAATTGCAATAATTTAAAAACTAATAAACTTTTGTAAACTTTGATATACTTCCTATCATACAGGTTGTCTAATTTTAATATAAATGACCCATGTTCTAATTTGTTACTGTAATAGAAGACCCCGTTACTATACTTTTCTGTCTATTGTTGGCAGCATTTAAAATAGGATACCGAATATTGTACGCTCTATGTCCAGAAGTAATTTTACTGTTACCGAAGGCTCTCACGTATTGCCCCTTGCTCCTAACTCATTTAAAAATTACTTGCTAGCTTATCTCAAACGGTAATCAGGGGTTTTTCGGACTTGAGATGTAATATGTATTTTTTAATTAATAAACATTGTTCTGTACCTATTTTTAATACATTGAACTCAACTAAAATAAACATAAATTTTGTAAAATATGAAAAAATATGCTACAATCTATACCCGAATTCGAGAATTTTCCGAAAAATTTGCTCAGAACTAGTTTTGAACATATCAAAATTCTCCGATATTTTCCACTTCAATGGATATTACTACATCAGAATTGAACAATACTAGTAATGGTTAGGTTATGTTATGGTTTGTAATAAAATAACAAATAAATATCAGTCTTTATAAGTTTAGATAAATCCACATGGCGTTGTAGCTGTTTTTCGAGTTTGGGCATTTCATGAGTTCAAAATTATAGTATTCTACACCTAAGAATACTATATTTCTCAGTGTAACATATACCGGTACACTTTAGACCTTTAGAGACAATTTACTTGGACGTTAATCACATTGTTTATAACTACAAATTAATAAACCTCAATTAATTAGCAGTGTTACTTTAATGATAAAAAGCGATTGATTATTTGCTCGGAGAATCAATTTTTTTTTAAATAGGCTAATTCGCAAGTCAAGATATATAATAAAATATCTTGTAAAACAAAAAAGTTATTTATTTAATTTTTTGGAAAATTAGTTTCACGAAATTGCAAAGACGAAAAAATATTTGGGTTTGTGTTGTGAGTTGTAAGCATTTATAAAAACTTTTTTAGTAATATGGGGATTCTTCATCGTATTAGGACAACTTTAATCCTACGTAAAAGAAAAATATAAAATATATACCTACTTAAATAGTAAAAATTACATATTTTGCACGAACTTTATTATCCAAAAAACATATTTTATAGCTTTGTGTATAATTCGAAATAAATTGTGAAAAGATCAGGTATCAGGATCTTAACGCAGGCCGCAGGCTTTTACTTTGCCGGAGTAAGAAAAGGCCTGGATTCAAATCCCAGTAGCATTGTCTTTTCGAAATTTATTTCAAAGAATATTAAGTCTTTTTTAATTATATTTTGTATACAAATTGAAGAAGGCTAAACATAGAGCAATGAATGTTTAATTTTTTTTTACATAAAATGCTTTGTGCCGTTTAAGTATTTATAAGTATCTTCCCATAGTTAAAAGCACATGTAATTTTTTTTTATAGTAATCGGCTTAAATTTCATTTAAAAATAATATTTTTTCATCGTCATATGTAAACTTATGCTAAGCTGTAATAGTGTTGGCTTAATAATATCATGCAGTAGAAATAATATGACATGAAGTCTAATATATATTTTTTTTTGTTTTAAAGTGGACAAGCAAACACGAAAAGATTTGTTCGCATAATAAAATTAAATTGACTTTAAAATGACACAAAAGTGTCTCCTATGCTGTACTCTCGACGCAAGCAATGATTACTTGTGAGGTGACGCTTGGTAAACGCTCGTAGGGTATGAATATATCATATTTACCGATATACAAAGCAGATTGGCATTCCCAGCAATTCCGTGATGATATATTTATATATTTATTTTAAAAAATTTGGCAAACATTTATTAAAAATGGAATATAAATTTAGACATAATTATTTTTTATGCAACACGATAAAATTCTATTTTATAGAGGAATGGAAATTTTGCAGCTCCAAAGTTTTACAAGTAATAAAGCCAAATTTAACCTGCATTAACCAGTTTTTAACTCTCGCTAAGAGAGGTATTGGATTCATGCTAAAATTCGCATATCCAGATTTTAGTGAATAAACACGATTTAAGGTCCCTAAAATCCGATTATAACATTTTTAAAATGATGTCTGTGTCTCTCTCTCTCTCTCTCTCTCTCTCTCTCTCTCTCTCTCTCTCTCTCTCTGTGTGTGTGTGTGTGTGTGTGTGTGTGTGTGTGTGTGTGTGTGGATGTGTGTGAATGTGTGTGTGTATGTCTGGATGTTGTAGGGAGGATTCCACAAAAATTATAAGACTGTTTAACTATGAATTCCTCACTCTGACATTCCTGAGAAGAGCTGAAAAGGTTTTGGTAACAATTGGACAACCGAAAGTAGTAGTTTCTTAGAAAAATTCTTCTAAATATAATTTTTTGAAAATTTTTGTTATTACAAATATTGAAAAACAAAATTCTCCATCTAATACAATTTTTATTATATCTTGTATAGATTTAGAGATAAAGACATTATAATACCGTGAGTTACGGTCTAATCAATGTTGGGACACCTAAGTTTCATACACTAGTGGTTCACTAATAATAACAAGTATCACCTTAAAAGATGACTTATAACCATATGAAGTGTCATACCAAATTTCATTTAAATTGTATAAAGCGTTCTGTTATTATAAGCAAAATTAATTTTTTTTCGAAGTACTTTGAAGCTGAATTCTGGGTAAATGGTACACTTTCCGTTTCCAGTAGAAGCAAGTTTAGTTAAATCGTCTTATTTTAGCCTCAGGAATCTGTGGTTAAGCCATGTCCCTCTATTTAAGAGACACCTGTATATATATACCGTGAGTATTTTTTAACGTGAAACATTGGGTTTGTCATATCCATGGTTACGGCTTGACATTTGATTGACAGCAATGTATTTGAGCGTTCCATTTAAAATGAAACATAGGGAACGAATTTGACATTTGATAAGAAGTCAGTAGAGGTTAATTTTGTTTAAATAATTATACCTGCATTCTAAATTAAATTTAGTTGTAGAAAAAATATAGTGTGCACCTTGTGCCCGAGTGGTTTTCTGACTCGGCTAAATTTCTTATAATATTTAAATATAATACTTCTGTCAAATTCATTTCCCATGTGTCATTTTAAATGAGACAGACAAATACATTGCTGTCAATCAAATGTCAAATCATAACTTATAGGAAAATTCAACGGTTATTCTGTCATATTGACAAGAGGTTAACTTTGTTTAAATAATATTACCTGTTTTCTAAAAATTACATTTAGATGTAGAAAACATACTGTGTGCACCTTGTGCCCGCGAAATGTGTTTAGTGCTCTCGACTCTGACTACGTTAAATTTCTTACAATATTTAAATATAATACTTCTGTCAGATTCGTTCCCTATGTTTTTTTCTGGGAAGTACATTTCATCTTTTTTATTGTTTTATTAATTACATATTTAAAATTGTAGGTAAAATGGATATATCCATCAGAAATACCGCCAATCTGGTTAATGAATTGGAAGAATCTCTGACATTTAGGAAATGCCTCATACAATAAAAAATAGATATAATTAGAATTATATGTGTGCAGCAGACATGTTAAATACAATAAAAAACAATATTTGGGTAAAGTTCTGTATTTTTTTGCTATAAAATGACGGTTCGATAGCGAAGTGCAATACAATACTTATATAGCATAATATGGAAATGGCGAGAGGTCTTGTGCTGGCCACAACAGATTTTTTGATTTTGCATTTGTTATTTTTATTGTACAGGTACAGCCCACTATTACTATAATGGTGTGCCAGGTACATGGTTAGTACCAGGATTTTTTTTATTACCTGTTTTAGCCGGTTATCTCTTATCATAATATGAGATAAGCATAGGCTTTGACGCATATTTCTTTGCTCTGCAATATTGCTGTTTTTTTAGTGGTTTCATTTTGTGTTATACATACTTTTTTGGTATCAGTGGATTCGTTTATTTCTTTTCTATGCGAATGTGTTACAAATTCTGTAAAAATCTACCTTAGGGGTAAGTTCTTCAATTTTTTATCCTATACTTCTATTCTTAAAAACGTGGTTGCATCTCTTTGTTTATACTTGTTTATTTCTGCTTGGGTTCATACAGAATTTGTTCACATTTATCAACACAAATACATCTGTCAAATTCTAGATCTATTGTTATTGTTCTATTTTCGTACTTACTTAGTGATCATCATGTCTGACAAGTGTCATTGTTGCAATTCTGCAACTGAACTTCATAGGCTTGTAACATGTAACGTTTGTAAGTACAGTTTTAATATAGTCTGCGTTGATGTTAATGCTTCTATGGCTCGCTCCATAAATAATAAACAATCTGGCATAAAATGGAACTGTCCTACCTGCCGTACTATTGGTGATGATATTGATAGTCTCAAACTAGCTATCATTAACCTACAAAAAAATTTGGAAGACATGAAGAAATTATTGAAAGAAGAGCGTGCACCTCAACCTCTACCTTTATTGACAGAAAATATCATCCAGGAAATTACTGAGCGTCAGAAGCGTTCCTGCAATGTCATGATTTATGGATCACCAGAAAATAATACCATAAATAAAGATCAGTCACATGAAAATGACTCTCTCCTAATTAAGACAATTTTTGCTGATATTGGTGTTAATTGTACTATTATTAAATTCTCTCGCATTGGCCGTTATGACAACACAAAAACACTTTCACGTCCTATAAAAGTTCAGCTATCCACTTCTGATGATGTGTTTCAAATCACAAAAAAATCTAAAACATTAAAAACTCTGGATAAATGGAAACATATATCTATCTCTCGTGATCGTACCAAAATGCAGATTGAATATTTCAAATCTGTTAAGCTTGAATTGGATTCCCGTATTGCTAATGGCGAGAGTAATTTAACCATTAAATATATCAATAATATACCTAAAATTGTATCTTCTTTAAACTGAATTCGCCCAACAGATCTCCTATTTCACTCCATATTTTCTATCAAAACACTAGGGGCTTAAATTCTAAATGTCATTTGTTTTATGAAAATTGCTGTTCTTCGTCATATGATGTAATTGTTGTGACTGAATCTTGGTTATGTGACTCTGTTCGTAATTCTGAAATATTTCCAAGCAACTATAATGTTATTCGTGATGATAGATTATTTACTCTTACCAGTCGTACTAAGGGTGGTGGTGTTTTAATCGCGCTAAAAGATTGTATTAGTTACAAAATAATAGACACTTCAAATATAAAAAATTCAGTACCTCTGATAGACATCGCTGCTTGCAAGTGTTTTTACAATAACTATTCATTTATTTTATGTGCTGTGTATATACCGCCAGATGTAAATACAGTAGACCTTGAAACGTTCACAGACATGCTAGAGATTCTATTCATCAATGAGAATATTATTTTTCTTGGAGATTTTAATATTCCTAATTTTTGCAATTTATTTACTACTTGCACCAAATCTTCCCGTATTAGAAATCTCTGTGATCTTGTAAATTTGCAGCAATTTAACTCTATCCCTAATACTTCAAATAAGATATTAGATTTAGTGTTCTCTAATTTTTTAAATTTAAATATAAACAAATCGCACTCTCCTTTAGTACCTGAAGATGATTATCACCCGGCTATATCTATCAAATGTGAACTTCCTTCTTGTAAACATGTCAATTTTCCATCAGCTCATAACTACAGATATAACTTTCGTAGAGTTAACTTTATAGATCTATACGAATCTATATATAATATCGATTGGTCTACTTTAAACAATATTGATAATGTAGATAACTGTCTCAATGTATTTTATACGTTGTTATATGAATCTATAGATAAATTTGTTCCAAAATATAAATATAGATCATCTTCGCATCCCTCGTGGTTCACAGCTGATATTAAATATAACATAAAAACAAAGGAGTTTTATAGGAAAAGATGGCTTCAAACTAAGCAACAATTTTATCTTAGTGAATTTAAAAGATTAAGACTTATAATTAAAAATGATATTAAGACTGCCTACAATAATTATGTTCGAAATGCCGAAAATTCTATCAAGTCGAACCCTTCTGAATTTTGGAAATTTGTACAACTGAAGAAAGGTCACTCTCGCATTCCTGGTACTCTTTTTAATAATAATGTTATTTACAATAATCCTCAGGATATAGTCAATGCGTTTGCTCAAAGCTTTTCTAATTTCTTCAATAACAGTTCTTCTTTTGACTTTCAGTCTAATGTGATTCATAACAATAATAATTCTTTTAACATTGAAATTATTTCTGAAGATGAACTTTTACCAATTATGGCTAATCTTCCAAATAAAGCATCTTGTGGCGATGATAAGATTCCTGCATTTCTTATAAGAGATTGTAGATTTATTCTTGGTAGTCCTTTGTCTAGAATTATAAATTTAGCAATAAAAACCAACACATTTCCAGAACAATGGAAGATTACACGCATTACACCAGTCTACAAAAAGGGCGACAAGTCTGAAATATCAAATTATCGACCTATTTCGATTTTAAATAACTTCGCAAAAATATTTGAGAAAGTAATTTATAATTCCTTACTTCTAAATACTAAATCCTTAATCTCATTTGACCAACATGGCTTCATGCGTGGACGTTCCACAGTAACTAATTTGGCTTGCTTTTCCCAATATGTTAGTGAGGTTATTGATAAAAAAAGGTCAAGTCGATGTTATTTACAGTGACTTTTCCAGAGCTTTTGACTCTATTGATCACGGCTTACTACTTTCTAAAATTAGTTCATTTGGTTCTTCTTCTACATTTATATCTCTTTTAGCTTCTTATCTGTCTCATAGATCTTGTTATGTCTTTTACAATGGTTTTTCTTCTGTTTCATTTATCGCTACCTCCGGAGTACCTCAAGGGTCTAATTTAGGGCCTTTATTATTCATTTTGTTTATAAATGAATTGCTAGATTCTTTCACCTGTCCCACTTTGGCTTATGCTGACGATATCAAATTATTTTGTAAAATTTCCTCAATTACTGATGCACTTATTCTACAAGAAAATATTGACATCCTTGTTTCCTGGTGCAACGATAATAAACTCAGCCTTAATGCAGATAAATGTAACATAGTATCATATAGTCGGAAAAATAATCCTGTCATACATACTATGTTATTTGTGGTTCCACTCTTTGTCGTAGGAACTCTATTAAAGATCTAGGTGTTACATTCTCCAATAATTTTAGATTTACTGAGCATATAGTAAATACTTGCTCTTCGGCCAACAAAACTATGGGTTTTATTTTCCGAACCTGTAAAATGTTTGAAGATATTTCTGCTATTAAAGCTTTGTATTTCTCATTCGTGGTTAGTAAATTAGAGTATGCCAGTTTAATATGGTACCCTTTTTATGCCACTCAAATTTCTCACCTTGATCGCATCCATAAAAGATTTATGAAATATATTTCCTATAGAATTGACCATATATATCCCGATCGAGACACAGATTTCAATTCCTTACTTGAGCGTCATTCGTTACCATCCTTGAGTTACAGGCGAGAAGTTTCCAGCGCAAGATTCCTGTGGTCACTTCTTCATAACAGCATTGACTCACCTTTTTTGCTGTCACGCATCCCAATCCATGTACCCAGGATTGCATCGAGACATAGTAGCAGTTTTCACTTACCTACCGCTCGTACTGATGTTCTCCAGCGCTCGCCCATACATGTGATGTGTCATAATGCAGATTCTTTATATGAAGATATTTTTGTTTAAATTTTGTCCTATGTTTTATCTGTAAATTTATATGTATTAATTTTTGTGTATTTGATTGTATTAGTTTATAACTATCTTAATCTTTACCCTGTAATTGGAGATTCTGTTGGGTAATAAAGTTATTATTATTATTATTATTATTATTATTATTATCACCCGCCCTGGTAAAATAAATAAATGATGTAAATTGCGAGCGTTTAATAATTATTTTATATTTTGTTTTGTTAACACAAAAATGTAATAATAATAAAAATAAGATAATTAACAATACTTATAAATAGATTTTGTTTCCTTTCTTTATAATATATACAGTTGCGTGCAAAAGTTTTGGGCCACTCATATTTTTACACTTTATCATATATAGTAAAGGTGATAAAGATATGAAGCAGTTGTATTAATAAATATATGTATTGGTGCATAAAATATTTTCAAATTATAAACCAAAAACTACATAAATAAACTTACGTCATATAATGAAATAATTGATGATGTTGTCCAAAAGTATTGGGCCAGTAGTAAAAAAATGGTACAATCTTTTCGGACTTGTAATTTTGTATTCTATATTCTACTTGGTCGACATTCCCCTTGAAGCAATCATTGCAGCACACCGTCGTAGCATTGATTTTATTAAATTTGCAATACAGTCCTCTGGTAAGTTTTGCCATTCATTTTCCAAATGATTCCATAATTCACCCGTGTTGGAGTGTTTTTCTATACCCACACGTAATTTTTAAATCTTGCCACAAATTCTCTATTGGATTTAAGTCCGGAAATTGGGATGGCCACTCAAGAATTCCGGCTTTTCGTTTCCTTAAAAATTCCTTTACTAGTTTTGAAGTATGTATAGGGTCGTTGTCCTGTTGAAAAAGCCATCCCCGTGGCATATTTTTCTTTGCATAAGGTAACATATGCTTTGATAAAATATCTATAAATTAGAGTATCCTTGGTACTTTTAATCTGGATTAATGGACCAACTCTGTCATAAGAAAATGCTCCCCTTACCATTACAATGCCTCCGCCATGCTTAACAATAGGAATTTGATACCTAGGATCATACCTTGCATTTATTTGTCGTCTAACATACTTTTTACCATCACTTCCAAATAAATCGAATTTTGATTCATACGCCAATGTTGATATTTCTTAGCGAAGTTTAGTCTCGCCTTCTTATTTTTTCTACTAATCAAAGGTTTTTTTTTAACACAGACATGCCCTATGAGCCCTACTTCTTTAAAACGTTGAGACACAGTACTTCGGCTCACATTCGCAACATTTGCTTCTAGTAATTCTTTCGAAATATTCTTAGCAGTTTTTTTTGGATCTGCTCCAGATTTTCCTTTTATAATTTTATCTGTCCGCTTTGTTGTTTTACGGAGTCTACCACATCTTGGCTTGTCGGCTAATGAATTTGTCAACTTATATTTACTAATAATTCTATTTGTGCTCTTACCAATTTTTAGCAAGCTAGCTATCTCGCGAGAACCCTTTCCTTGTTGAGAAAGGTATATTATGGATTCTCGTGATTGAATGTGGGTGTGTTTCACCATTTTGTTATAATATAATATAAACTACTAATTACAAGGTATTCACATTCCGAACAGTTGTGTAATATATAAATGTATGATAAAAATAAATACTCCTTTAAAAGAAATAAAATAGGTGTGGTTCAAAACTTTTGCACGCCACTGTAGAAAAATTTAAACTTCCCTAAACGATAATGTTGACTGGGTTGGATAGGTTATTGAGCTGATATATATACAGTGTGTTAATTAAAACCCTGGCCATAGGCGTTTAACATGGGAAAACAGTTTTTCTTTGCGCAAAAGTTTCCAATTAATTTTGGACAAAATGTTTCAAATAAATGTTGTAGATCATAATATTCTACGCCTAAATCAGTAAACAGTTTTAATTTTGCTAGTTTGCTAACTTGTAAAACCTAATTTGAAATTGTATAAAAATACTGCTCATTTCTAGCGATACCCATAAAATTGAAACAAAGTTACAACGAAATTCATATCGGTTGATTACGATGATCGACTGATTTCGGAATGTAAAATTAGAAAATAATCAGACATGCAGTCATATATAAATTATTTATTTCCTGGCCGACGTTTCGACTTCAACAAAAGTCTTCTTCAGGGCTCTGGTGGATGATGTCCATGATGTTATGTGGGGGTTGGGAACTTAGTATACAAATGTCCTAGGTGATGTTAGTGGTTGATTACGATGATCGACTGATTTCAGAATGTAAAATTGAAAAATAATCAGACATGACAAAAGTCTTCTTCAGGGCTCTAAAAGTATACATGGAGTCATTACAACATGAAAAATTATAATTATAGTGAAGGTACAAATTCTAATATATAAACATACAATACAATTAAATTACTTTCTTATTTAAACATTACTTACAGAAATAGTCAAATATGTAAATTAGCAAGTGGATCCCCTATACCACCCATTGGAAATGTCCAGGTGAAATTAAGTAAAATAAATAAATAAATATGTTGTATCAGGTCAATTTTTAAAAATTGTAAAACAAAACGTGTATCATCACAAGTAAGAAAATTTTTAACAAGGACAAGCAAGTAAAGTTAAGTAAAAAGGATAATTATTATTGTCCAATACGAAGGGTTTAAAAATACATACTTAAGTCGAAAATGAACCATAAGATAGACAAATTAATAACGTATAAGTGTTGTTGGAAACGTAGTTATAGTATGAACATGTTAAGTTTTATTTTTGTTATAATTTATGAAATTGTGGTAGATTACACTTAAATTATCTATATCTGTCTGGTGATTAATGTTATTTTTATCTGCTTTAATGTATAACATTTCTAAAGTACGCCTTTTATGTAAGTTGGATTCTTTTTTGATAATCATTGTGTTGTCAAAATTAAATTCGTGTTGATTGTTTTTTACATGTTCTACTAGGGCACATTTTATATTTTTGTTAGTGTTATTTGCATTCTTTTTATGTTCATCCAAACGTATTTTTAAGAACCTTTTTGTCTGTCCAATATAGAATTTATCACACCCCATACATGGTATTTTGTATATCAAGTTGGATTGTTGTTCTTTACTTGTTGTGTCTTTAATTTTACTAAATAAATTGGAAACAGTTTTTTGTTGTCTAAATGCTACTTCCATATCAAGTTTGTTTTTTATTAATCTTTTGAATTTTGGAGCTGAATGATGAATTTAAAATTTTGTTGGTTAACTTCTTTGGAAAATTATTGACGGTAAGTAAATGTCGAATATTTTGTTTAATTTCAGATTGATATTCTTGACTGGTCGATTTTAGTGCTCGGTGCATCATATTTTTGGCAATATTCACCTTTTGATGAATGGGATGGTATGATTTAAAATTCAAGAGCCTGGTGGAAGCACATTCTTTCCTGTGCCATTTGTGACTGATAGAATTGTCAGTATTATGTATTAGTATACCTCGTCCAGATTTCATTTGAACAAATGACTTTTAAATCCTCAGTGTTAATCCTAATCTTTGCTACTGTGAATATTTTTACGTTTCACTCAAATATAGTTTCTTCTCAAAGTACATTATATGTCTATGAAAGTTGAAAATTGCTTGTAACTATTTAAAAGGGGAAAAGTTTTATTGGGCTTCCTGAGAACCATAGTTGACCTGTAAAATTCTTATCCAAGATGTTATGCTTGCTTTATCAATGAATGCTCATTACTGAATTGAGCAACTGGTAGTGCCAAAATGTAAATATGCACGAGGTACACGATTGTATTGAGTTATACCCCAATACCCCAATAAAACTTTTCCACTTTTAAATAGTTACAAGCAATTTTCAACTTTCATAGACATATAATGTACTTTGAGAAGAAACTATATTTGCGTAAAACGTAAAAATATTCACAGTAGCAAAGATTAGGATTAACACAGAGGATTTAAAAGTCATTTGTTCAAATGAAATCTGGACGAGGTATAACACATCTAAAAACGGAATTTGATTTTCTGTTTCTAATTCCATCGTGAATTGTATTTTAGAATGACAATCATTAAATGTGTTGAGTAGGAATTGTAATTGGTCTGCAGAAGCTATTAATATTATGTCGTCTACGTATTTTATTTATGAAATTTATTCTGAAAGAGAGTTGCTGAATAATAGATGATAATACATGGTCCATTACAAGGTTAGCCAGAATGGGAGATAGGGGGCTTCCCATAATTGTTTCAGATATTTGTTTATAGAATTCAGAGTTGAATGAAAAATAGCTGCTATAATACCAAAAAATAATCATCTCTAAAAATTTGTCTAAAGGTATGTCAGTTCTGTTGCTTATAATGTTCCAGTTGTTAGTGATAACTGTGGTTATGAGTTCCAGTGGAATGTTAGTGAAGAGAGAAATCACATCCAGGGACATACATGACCTTCAGGAATTATTATGTGTTGGATGGTAAAGAAATTTAGCCAGTTTATATATAGGGGAGTTGATCCCAGAAACAATCGGTCGTAGTGCTAATTCTTGTTTGTGATCTTTAACCAATCCATAGATTTTCGTTGGAACTGCATTTTCTACTTTTATTTAGTTAGTTGTGCTGGCATCAGTGTAGTTGGTTTTATGCAATTTTTTAACTAATAAATTATTTTTGTTTTGTAATTTTTTGGTAATATCAGCATCTAATGGTTGGTAGGTATTATTGTCATTTAACATGTTAGTCATCATGGGTCATCATATGATTGTAGAGTTGTTTATTAATGGATACTGTCTTCTTTGTTTTATCTGTTTTTAATATTAATGTGTCAGGGTTATTTTTTAGAAAATGTTTTTTTTTTAAATATAGTTTATTAATTGTATTGTCTTTTTTGGGTTGTGGATTCTGTTGATTCAGATGATTTGTAAAAATATTAGTAAATTCAGCTCTGAAACTATTTTTAATGTCAATGTCACGTGTATTGGAAACTGTCATTTGTCAGCTATGAGATCAAATATGGGAATATCATTCTTATCCAGAGGTATGCTAAATTTAGGTCCAAGTGATAATAAATATTCAATTTCTGTAGGAAACTCTGTATTCGTTAAGTTATTGAACCAATTTTCTTTTAATGGGGGCATTGTAGTTGTAGTTTGTGTCCTTTTTAGGTTCAAAATTTTATTTTTATGTTTGAACCTAAAAAAGACACAAACTACTAGAAATTAAAAGTTGCAGATAATTCAATTCTGCACCTAAATCACTACACAGGTATAATTTTTAAAATCCAACACTTAAATAACTCTTATCATTAATATATTTTCACATTCTGTAATCTATAAAATTAAATTTCTTACAGTTCAAACGATATGAATTTCTTTGTAATTTTGTTTCAGTTTCATGGGTATCGTTACAAATGAGCAACATTTGTACAATTTCAAATTAGATTTTACAAGTTACTAAACGTGCAAAATTTAATCTGTTTAGTGATTTAGGAGTAGAATATTAATATTATACAACATTTATTTGAAACATTTTTCTCTAAAATCAATTGGGGACTTTTGCGCAAAGAAAAAGTGTTTTCCCATGTTAAACGCCTATGGCTAGGTTTTTAATTAACACACTGTATATAGCATGTCTCTTAAATAGGGGTACATGGCTTAACCACAGATTCCTGAGGCTAAAATAAGACGATTTAACCAAACTTGCTTCTACCGGAAAGTGTACCATTTAGCCAGTATTCTGCTTCAAAGTTCTTCGAAAAAAAATTAATTTTGCTTATAATAACTGGACGCTTTATTCGATTTGGATAAAATTTGGCATGACAGTTTATATGGTTATAAGTCATCTTTTAAGATGATACTTGTTATTATTAGAGAACCACTGGTATATGAAAAGTAGGTGTCCCAACACTGATTAGACCATAACTTTTTAATGGCCACGCCAATAACGTGAAATTATTTTTTTTTCAGAAAGATACATTCAATAGTAAACTTTTCTTTCTCTGTGTAGTTTGTGATATCTGTTACGGTTTAGACAGAAAAAAATAAAATCTGAGTGACTACATCGTGAATTTTTTTAAAATAAATTTAATCTAGCAGTCTATGCAAATGTCAAACAATTAATTTTTAATGACAGTAACGAGTTGTCAATCTTCTCAACTTGTTTAGGAGTAAGCAAACATGTTTATTCGTCTTATTTATAATAATGGTAGTAAAATACTATTAGGCCGAACAAACAGATGTTACTAGTTTCTGAATATTGCGAAGGAATTTTTTGACAACACATAAACAATTGTTACTGTCATTAAAAATTCGTTGTTTAACATTTGGATAGATTGCTAGATTAAATTTATTTAAAAAAAATTTAGTCACTCAGGTTTTATTTTTTTCTGTCTGAACCGTAACAGATATCACAAAATAAACAGAGAGAGAGAAAAGTTTACTATTGAACGTATTTTTCCGAAAAAAATAACTTCACGTTATCGGCGTGGCCATTCAAAAGTTACGGTCTAATCAATGTTGGGACACCTAAGTTTCATACACTAGTGGTTCACTAATAATAACAAGTATCACCTTAAAAGATGACTTATAACCATATGAAGTGTCATACCAAATTTCATTTAAATTGTATAAAGCGTTCTGTTATTATAAGCAAAATTAATTTTTTTTCGAAGTACTTTGAAGCTGAATTCTGGGTAAATGGTACACTTTCCGTTTCCAGTAGAAGCAAGTTTAGTTAAATCGTCTTATTTTAGCCTCAGGAATCTGTGGTTAAGCCATGTCCCTCTATTTAAGAGACACCTGTATATATATACCGTGAGTATTTTTTAACGTGAAACATTGGGTTTGTCATATCCATGGTTACGATTCGACATTTGATTGACAGCAATGTATTTGCGTGTCCCATTTAAAATAAAACATAGGGAACGAATTTGACATTTGATAAGACGTCAGTAGAGGTTAATTTTGTTTAAATAATTATACCTGCTTTCTAGTGTACCTTGTGCTTGAGTGATTTTCTAACTTGGCCAAATTTCTTACAATATTTAAATATAATACTGTGTCAAATTCATTCCCTATGTTTTCAATGAGACAGGCAAATATATTACTGTTAATCAAATGTCAAGTCGTAACGTCGTAACTTATAGGAAAATTTAGCGGTTATCTGTCATATTGACAAGACGTCATTAGAGGTTAATTTTGTTTAAATAATTATACCTGTTTTCTAAAAATTAAATTTAGTTGCAAAAAAAATATTGTGTGTCCGAAATATGTTTAGTGCTCTCGAGTGGTTTTCTGACTTAGCTAAATTTCTTACATAATATAATACATCTGTCAAATTCGTTCCCTATGTTTCATTTTAAATGGGACACGCAAATACATTGCTGTCAATCAAATGTCAAATCGTAACCACGGACATGACAAACCCAATGTTTCACGTTAAAAAATACTCACGGTATATATATACACGTGGCGCGCTTAAGACGATCCACCCTCAATAACTTTGAAACGAATTGTGATAGACATCCCCGGTTTACGCTAAATATTTTAACATGTAGGGGGCCACATTTGATTAATATTTTTGTATTTTTCAATTCACTAATATCACTCCCACCACTACCAACTTTTAAATCTTAAATGGCACTATACCCCTTGTAACATATCAAATGAAAGCTCTTGAAAAATGCTATACAGGCATGTTAATAAATTGATATTTGAATAAACCGTTTTAAAGTTAGAAACAATAATGTAATTTTAATTTAATATAAATTATTGATATAGTAGTCGGTCTTACTTGTGCGACACATTTCTATGAGGATGTCTCTCACTGAATAATCTAGCTGTTTGTCTTGCACACCGATTTTGGGATGCAAAAATGAAAATAATTTCTACTTTCTCGTCTTTTGTGTAAACCATGATCAAAGAAATAATAATAATAACATTCTAACAACTGATAACTGTCATACACAATCTTTAAACAAATTATTAGGTATCATTGTTTTTTTTTTATTATTTTGTCATTTCCATAGCACTATATGCATTTATAATAAAACATTATGGGCTCGATTCACGAAAAGGTTTAAGCTACTCTAATTATGACAGTTTATATCATATAATATAATCTAATCTATTCCTAGTATCTACCTTTTTTGATATTATTATGAAGATTAAATTTTAAATACCGGAATAGAATAGAATTCACTAACCCAAAAATGAGGATTAGCTTAAACTTTTTTGTGAATCGGGCTGTAAAATATTATAAACTATTGTTTCTAACTTTAAAACGGTTCATTCAAATACCAATTTATTAACATGCGTAGCATTTTTCAAGAGATTTCATTCGATATGTCACAAGGGGTATAGTGCCATTTAAGATTTAAAAGTTGGTAGTGGTGGGGGTGAGATTAGTGAATTCAAAAAAATAAAAATATTAATGAAATGTGGCCCCCTAGAGGTTAAAACTTTAGCGTAAACCGGGTATGTCTATCACAATTCGTTTCAAAGTTATTAAGGGTGGATCGTCTTAAGCGCGCCATGCTGTATACAAAAATAAATAATGTGAAGATGGCAATATAGACCAATTCAGAAATTCGAAGCGCAGCGCAAAGTTTTATAGTGGAACAAAATATTAGTGCCATTTGCCGTATACCCATTTTTTGCTTTATAGGTTTCGTTTTTTAAATAATCATGATGGGGTCCTAAGTTATGGTCCCTAAAATAATGTAGTTTAAATATCTTGTTTGATTTGGAATATAAGTGAGGTTATATTTATGAAAGTATAGTAATACAATATTTGATTGATGAATATACTTCACTTTTTCCCATACTTAAATAAGTTTTTATTTGTAAAATAAGAATTTAAACCATATTTTGGTCACAAATTAATTTTAATAACTTCTGAAATATAAAACAGTATGCCGGAATCATGTGTAAATTTGAAATGCCGCCATTTAACAGCAATAAATTTTTTAATTCAAAAAGTAAATGTAGGGTCACTCAGATTTCTGAAAAGTCTATTGGGTTACCTTTCGTGCAAAATTTCTTTATTTAATACAAAATGTAAAAAAAAATGGTTGACTGCAAACGTTTTTACTAAAATGGAGTATCTATATAAATTTTGGTCGATAAACTGAAATTAAATTCTTCGTGAAAAGTCAAAATTTGAATTTCAAATCTAAATCAACAAACGTTACTTCCTTATAGATTTTATTCTAATTACCTTTGCAAACAGAGATTGGAAACACGTCATTAATTAAATCATTCATTCTTTTCATTTCCGCAAATGTCTAATCACAATAATAAAGCCGTTGATTCATCAGGTTTTCCTGTCCCTTCCTGATAGAATGACACGGGAAGATCTGGGAATGATTCAATCTCAAATATAATGAACGTGAGGACGCAACGCAATTCTTTCCTTCACAAGCAAAGAGCGGAGAATTGGAACAATGTTTGTGTAAGGAACGACAGAGATTTAAACGGTGGTGGTTCAATGTTCAATGATTCGCGCTCGTTTAGTGAGACATCGTGATTTTAAACTTTGCACCCATTAACTATTAGCCAAAAATACTGCTATGTCTATCTAAGTTGAAAATAGTTGATAATAATTATTTGTGATTGAATGTAGTATAAACTATGGAAATAGGCTTTACGACCATAAAGAATTTTAGACAAATTCTTTCTTTCTCTTCGTTAATTAAAATTCTCTAAGGTCCGTAAAGTCTATTTCTACAATTTATACTAAGTAGAAAATACTATAAAGATAACTTAATCATCTGCCTAAATTAATTTTTTCCCCTCAAGATTTACGTTTCTCTATAGTTCTATTCTAATCACAGAGTCTAATAACAAAATCAAAAGAAATATTAAATCTGTCAGATATGTCAGAAACAACAAACATAAATTAATATTTTATTTCTCATGTGTATCGCATCGAGTACAGAGCAATAAAAAGCAAATAACCTTATTATAAACTTTTCTAATTTATAGTTTCAGTAACAATACTTCCACTCTGTTAATCTTTGTAAGCCAAAAATCTGTTTACAAATAGCTATCATATTTCTATAATTGCCGTTGTTTATGTCGGTGGTCTAGACATTTAGACTATTGATAATAGTAAAAGGAGTCTAAGGATAAATTAATTATAAATAAAAAAAAAATTATCCATTAATTAGTATTGTCTTTGGTAAAAAAATTCGATGGTGAGCTTTTAATGAATAAGCACATTTTAGGGTCCTTAGAATACGATTTTACTAGTTTTACGATGATGTCTGTATGTGTCTGTGTGTGTGCGTGTGTGTGTGTGTGTGTGACAAATTTTTCTCCGACGATAACTTCAATTCTAAAAATTATGATTCTTTCGTATTCCTCTTCTTTACATCCATATGAAGAGCTGATTAGATTTTGGATATAATTGGTCAATCGGAAGTTCCCTTATTTGAAGTTCTTAACAGTTTTTCTTGAAAAAACGCAGTTAAATATCATTTTTCTACATTTTATGTGATTCATTCATTCATATTCAATAGATATAGGCCCAGTATTTCAGTACAAGGTTAAACCAAAAAAATTTTAGTTAACCATTTTTTTTTATTCGTTAGATGTATTTCAGTTTCCAGTTAAATGTTAAACGAGTTTAATGTAACCGAAAAGTTAAACCGGCATGTGAAGGTAGGTTAACCCAAAAGTTTTTGGTTAAGTCATGCGTAGAAATATGTATTGAAAGTTTGCATATGTGAAAGATATAATTTTGACGTTAGTTGATAGCACAAACAATTATTATAACGTCTGTGCTCCTTTTGACTACATAAATATTAGTAACATGTGATATTATATTCTTTACCAATTACTAAAATGTTTAATGGTTTCAATAATTTCCTCCAACAACTCGGTCACAGACTCCTTGGATTCCCGAAAACGGCAATAAAACTTATCCAATAATGAAAATGATCTTTTCTAATTTGTAGTTTTGAGATCTTTCGTACGATTAACAAAATTAATAATTTGTTCATCGTCCAAATTAGGCGAAGTTGCACTTGAAGTCCATAATATTATTTTAGTTCAGACAACTATAATTATCAGGCTTGTTGTTTTTATTAGAATATGATAATTATCTAACATGTAATTTTAACAGCTAACTTTAAAGAAATCGCTTTTGCGCATGCTCAATATGGATGTCACTTCAAAATCTAGTACCAACACAACAAAATTCTTGGAAGCAAATCTCAGTTAAGTTAACCTGGTTTTAGACACTGAAATATGAATGCCGGGTTAAAATGTCGGTTACAAGTTAAACGAGATCAGGTAACCAAGATTTTAATCCCGTATTGAAATACCGGGCCATAGAGTTATAGAGAGATTAACTTTCAAAAATCAGTCAGCTTTGCTAAAATTATGGAAACAGCAGATATATTCAAAAAATTCTAATTGACAGATATCAGTGTCAAGTGCAAAACCAAAGTGGAAAGTATAGGATTAGAAAGTGATATAAGTGACAGTGTCCCTCGCCTCAAGATTGAGAGAGAAGATGGAAGGACTGTGTAGCAGAAGATACGAGAGAGGAAGAACTGTGTGAAGAAGATGCGTTGGATAGGAATGAGTAGAAAAGAAGAGTAAGAAACAGTGACCCCTGAAGCTGAAGAAGGAGGAAGTGTCACATGCAATTTACATAATGTACGTTCGTGTTACTTTATTGGGTTTATAGAATCTTTTCAAAGGAATTTTCGATATGGAATTTGTAAAAAATAGTGTGTTCGTGCTACAATTTTACAGGATATATAGAACCTTTTTCAAGGAACTTTTGTTATGGGATTTCTACAAAATACATTGTAATTGACGGAAGGTTTTGGGCTGGCCACAACAGAGTTTCTTAAAATTTAATTTTAGTAAAACTAAATACGTATTTCGAGAACTAAGTTCTCACCATCAGTGGGACAACAAAAAAGGTTAAACAGATGTCAGGACCTCTGAATGATGAGAACTTAGTTCTCGAAATACGTATTTAGTTTTATTAAAATTATATTTTAAGGTTAAGGGGTATTTTTATTAGTGTTTTTTGTTTATACCTTCGAGCATATACTGACTAGAGAAGTAATTCCCTATACCAGTGCATAGGCTGTTGTGATCGGAAGACATGTAGGCGGGGGGGCGGAAGTCATGGTGAATTGCGGGCAGTGTTTTGTTGTGTTATATGTCACTACTTGTCATTTTACTGTAACCAAACCTTATTTTTTGCGTGTAGTTTGTGAGTATATCTCGGAGTATATTAAATTGTAATGAAAAATACAAAGAAAGTAAGGATATTTCGTTTCATGTGTAAGTAACTGGGATTCTTTTTACAAATAATATATTAAACAAAGTGTAACTTTTAGGTTTCCTACTAATAAGGACGTAGGAGCAACGAGGCTGAAATTTATTGGAAATAAAGGTAATTTACATATTTCAAAAGCAGCAATTAGTCATTACGTTGTAAAAAGGTAGTACAAATATTAAGATAATACGCAAGTCCGCAATACACCACGGCTTCAATACGCAGCCCGCAATACACCACGGCTTTCGCGTTACTATCATAACAAACACCGTAAGGCGGTCTCTAGTCAGTATATGCTCGAAGATTTAGACTATTGACAATGAAGTCGATAATTTATTACAAGCCTAGGTGTAGGGCTTATATTGGTTATGGATGCCACATGATACCCTGCACCCTTCAGATATCCTCTCATGAATATATTAACCTTTTAGCTTTTTTAGTCAGTCTGTGTTTGATACTTTTGTCGCAAAGACCATTTAATTCCGAAGTTTAGTTTCTTTATTTTATTATATTTAGTTTAAATGTTAATAATAAGTTAGTCTAAATATAAATATGTATAAATAAAAAGCATAAATCTGAAAAAGTCCTTGTCCGTATATATATATATATATATTAAACATCTAAGTATGTATTTGTTCCTCCATTAATAAATTGGTTGCCAATACTCCACGACCAGTTAGTGAAAAGTGTCATCGGTGGTAAAACAGTTAAGTGTGTGGCAACCATGGCATCTATAGCTACCTACCGTTGATCCAACCGAACTAGATAGCCATGGACCTGCCATTGTTGCGTTTTTGTTAGGCATCAAGTAGTAACCAAAATAGAAAATAAACAGGCATTCGAATTCTGGAAGTTATAGAATAAATATCGAGCAATTTAATAAAATATTTAATAAAAAAACTAAGTATTGATTAACATTGGTAGCCTATGTCATGCAACATATTTTTCACTTTTATGCAAACAAGTGTTATTTAGTTTACTTCTTTCTTCAAAAAGCCGATAGCAGAAGACCTGGAAGTTGTGGGAATTTGTAGTAGAGTAAATGTGTGACGTAGATATAGAGATGAGGAAATAGCATTAAATACTCGATTATTTTAAAAACCAATATTCTTTTTTATACTTTGATACTCGTTAACTTACAGTTTTAAGATCTAATTTTAATATAAATGACCAGTAGCGTATTAACCGAGGTATTAACTTTATTTGATGTCAAAATTTTGCGCTTCGCTTAAAATACTAATATTCCAAACAGGCAGTTATACAAGTAGAAAAAACTGCATTATGTACTATGAATTGATAGTGAAACAAGCACGGATCTACTATAGTAAAGTTTTCCTCAAGGGTAGTAGTTAGAGCACCACGGACAATAGAGAAGATACATAATTTTCTGTAATGTACAGTTATGAGCATTAAATGTATTCCCTAGTGACCAGATTTCAACAAAAACAAAAGAGAGAATGAAAACACAAATGAAAAGTACGTAGGCAGGGTTTAACAATCAATGATGTATTGAGTAAATCTATGGGGAAACAATGTACAAGGCCTCTGTTTATGTTTACACTGTCCCATGCTAATTTGAAATAAAATCTGTAGCTTAGTTTATATGAAAAAATTTGTACGGTACGTTTTGAACGGTAGATATAGAAAACCAAGATGTTTGGAAAATGTTGGGATTAACACAGTTTTCTTCACCAGTGGTTCTAACTGATTCCCGACAGATTAAAAATTAGTTCTTTTTATAACAAGTGTGGAAAAGTAGTGTTTCTGAAATGAACGCGCTCGTTTTCTACATATTTTTACATTAATTGTTTGTATATCAAGAGTTGAAAGTAGCTCTTGTTAAATGTAATTAATAAAAAATTAGAAACTTTCCACTTTTATCAATAAATAGAAAAACAATAAACTGGCCTGTAAAGTATTTATTTTGTAGAACGTTCCTATTAGCAATGGTCTGCAAAGAGGTTTGGTCTGCAATTATTGTCCAGTTTCTGGAACGAAATAACGTTTGAAAAACCTACTTTTTTATCGATCGTAGAAAATCAAAGGCCCGCATTCTCACTTCTTGAAATAGCGCTATTTCTAAAAATTTGCTAATTCAATTATCAAATGTCAAGTTTAATAATAAATAAAAGATATAAAAATAAATTTACCACTTATTTCAAATTTCATTTACAAAAATATATACTTGCCTATTCATGAAATAAAATTTAAAAAATTAAAATACCTCTATTTCGGAAATGGCACTACTTCAACAGGTCATAAGGCCCAATATTATCTTTCATCAATCGTACACAAAAACATTTTGTTTTAATTACGAAATACTCATATAGGTAATTTAAGTGTTCGACATATTATCTACTACCTGAGTAACTATGCACTTATTTTCCGCCCTGTCCGGAAATTTTATCGCCGATAAATTGATCGTGGGGAAAATTCATCGCCGGTAAATTGATCAATTGGAAAATATATCGGAGGTAAATTGATCGCCGGTAAATTAATCGGGTGAAAACTGATCGCAAAGAAAATTTAGCGCGGGTAACATTGATCGCCAGAAAGTTAACCATTAAGAAAATTGGTTGCTTGGAAAATTTATCGCTAAACTATTGATCACGTAGCAAATTAGAAATAACGTACACAATCACGCGTGGATAACTGGATATTGTTGTTATATTTATATAAAAGTTAGGAAATGATTTTACAAAGTATTTTCGGCGACCAACAAGTGCTATTCTAGATACTAAATATGTACATTGTTGAAGAAATGTGATTTTATGTTGTGCATATTCACATGACGTAAGTCCATCGCCATAAAGAGTACTAGGGATTCTCGAATGTATAGACATATTTTAGCAAAGCATATATTTCCTTATGCCAGAAAAAATATGCCGCGGAGATAGGTTTTTTAACAGGACAACAATCCTAAACAAAATTCAAAAGTAGTAAAATATTTTTTTCTACAGTCTACCTATATAAACAAAGTAGGCATTTATACTCCGTTTTGTCAATGCAAAATGTCACTGTGCCGCGCATGAGCGACAAAGTAGAAAAAACGCTGGCTGTCCGAACTTTTAACTATAAAATATTGAGAAATCTCACTTGTCTACATTCTTAATGGGAACGTTTAGTCAGGAACTAATGTAAGTACAAACTGTACATTTTATTATTTTTTGTTATAGTGGAGGACCCCATTTTGGCGATTGTAGAAAAAATCTTGTGTATGTTTCGAGCGCAAATGGACACTGTTGATTTCTAGAAAATGCCGCGTCACGTAGGAACGCGGCAACAACCTCTCAGTCGACAATATCCCACTACTGAGTAATCTTTATAATAGTATAAAATAGTATAAAACTCTATCTCTTATACATTAAAAAATTTATTTCTTTAATATAAAAATGCCTACATAATATTTAGAATCGCGGACATATTTTTAAAATCCGTCCGGACGAAATTCGACCGTCGGCAGACGTATTCATCCTAATTGTATTAACCCACTGGTTAACATATACTACTCGTACATGCATACTCATATATGTCGTCGTATTGAACTACATAGTTTTATACAAAATGGGCAGAAAAACTAAAACATATACATAGTCAGTCTTCTGCCGAATTATTGTAACGCTTTTAAGAGTGGATGATTTAGCAAGAGCCAATTTGGAAACTCATCTAGAATTTCTCACCCTGGGGGAGTCTGAAAGTAACAATAACTCGTGTTCGATGCGGTAATTAACAGATTTTAGTTTTTCAGTTATTGTGCTTTCAATGCAATTTCGTTTCTCGTTTTCCTGTAACGATGTGATGGCACGATGATTAATTGCAGAGACCGGAATTAAATCTGCTGCGAAAGCTTAACCGAAATATGGATGTCCCTGTCCTCCACAATATACAATTCACGATTTTTTGCACGAAATAGAATATATACATATTTCATTATTCTTTAAAGGCTATATGGGATAACGAAATAATATTTACGACTTTAAAATGATGAAAAATTAAATTTAAATCGAATATCCCGTATTCTATTTCGCATGTATATTAATTAAAAATACCATTCAAATAAAATTGAAAATATGTATAACTCGCAGGAGAGTATATATATACAGTACAGTAAAACATTTATAAAATCCTTAAATTATCTACTACAATATTTGTCATAAACATTTTTTTCAATCTATTGAAAAAAAGTATTTATTCATTTACTTGATTTACAAGTGCAGTGTGTTCAGAAAAAATCTAATTCGGAGTTAGCTATGAACACAGAAACGTATGTCTGATCATTATTCAATTCGAAAATCAAGTTGTCACAATTGATCGTGAAATGTAATTTTAAAGAGACCAGACAACCCTCAAGACAATCTTGAGGATCTCCTGGTCATTGGTCATCACAAATAAATTGGCAGGGACTCAGTAGTTTTACTAGTACCTTCCGGTAATCCAAGGTGGGTTAACTGTACTACATATTCTTCAATCGACTCGGCGCCTTCCCACCTCGACCAACTTAGTGTCTTCAAGTGTTGCAATGACGTTGATGATCCTATCCACGAGCAAATTCCATCTACGAGTTCGCCCAACAAATTTTATATTATATGTATTTACATCTGAATTGTGATAACTATATTGCCATAAGAAATAAATAATAAAGATAATAAAGGAGGATATAGATTATTGCCATTCATCGTTTTCTAATGTATTTCTATTTCAAACAATCTGTTGTGGCCAACACAAGACCTCTCGCCATTTCCATTTTATGTTATATAAGTAATGTATTGCACTTCGCTATCGTACCGTCGTTTTGTAACAAAAAAATTACAGAACTTTACCCAAATATTTTATTTTATTGTATTTAACATGTCTTCTGCACACATACAATTCTAATTATATCTATTGATTGGCGGTATTTCTAATGGATATATGCAGGTTACCTATAATTTTAAATATAATTTTAAATATTTAATGAATAAAATCATAAGAAATATTAAATTTACTTCCCAGAAAATGCTTTCAGATATCTGTCATTTACATATTATGTTATAAACATTTGAATTTGTCAACTGGTTTCCTTAGTGTAGTTTCGCCTACTCTATTTATTATATCCCGATATTCTATATATTATAGCGTCTTTATCTCTAAATTTATAGAAGATTAATAAAAAATTTAAATGTATCACATGTAGAATTTTGTTCTTCAAAAGGCGTAATATCAAAAATTAACAAAAAATAATATTTAGAAGCTTTTTTTAAAAAAATCACTACTTCCGGTTGTTCAATTGTTACCAAAACCTTTTCAGCTCTTTCCAGGAATGTCAGATTGAGGAATTCATAGTTAAACAGGTCTTATGTCTTATAAATAAATAAATATATCATCACGGCATATTACCCATTTCTGGGTGTGCCAGTATCTACAACACATGTAGACATCGGTAATGATGACGATATATTTTACCGTGTGGGCGCTTACCAGGCGTCACCTCACGGGCACTCACAGCTGGTGTGGAGTGTGCACCACAGGGGTGTCTTACAGTTTTTGAGTAATCGTCCCTCCAACATCCACACATACATACACACATACATACATACAGTAAAATTTTTGAAAGAAGTCCGATCAAGACCATCTACGAATTGTATCTATGAATTAAGATTTTGTGCTGTCAAATTTAGTATGTAAACGACACTACTGCTACAGCATAAAATCTTAATTCATAGATGCAATTCGTAGATGGCCTTGATCGGACTTCTTTCAAAAATTTTACTGTACATACACACATACACATATACATACACACATACACACATACACACACACACACACACACACACACACACACACACACACACACACACACACACACACACACACACAAACATCATCGTAAAAATGTTAAAATCGGTTTATATGGACCTTAAATCGTGCTTATTCACTTCAATCTGGAGATGTGATTTTTAGCATGAATCCAATACCTCTCTTATCGAGAGGTAAAAAAGAATACAAGAATATTTCTTTAGATAACATTTTTGACAATACCTCGTGTCAATTTGACATTTAATTAAATACTTTGGAATTGATATACGTTTTTTTCTTCACAGCCTACTCCGAGTTAGGATTATTTTTGAACACACCGTACTTACAAGTCAATTAAATGAATTTTTGGGATAGATTGAAAAAAATGTTTAGGACAAATATTGTAGTAGATAGTTTAAGGATTTTATAAATGTTTTACTTTCGAAAATCGATGGAGTGGTTATCAAAAAATTATGTTTTGAATTTTTTTATCGATCACCATTTTATCATTTGAAAAAAATAAAAAATAATTGTAAATGCCAAATGTTTTAGAGGGCCGAAAGGTAATTTTGGAAGAAAATTCAGTAAGCCTTAAGATAAGGGAGTTATGACGATTTTTCGAAAAACAAAAGAATTCCAATAACTACGAACCGGGGCTCCAAATCAAAAATTGGAACTAAGGAAAGTTGTTTGTTTTAATGAGTTCTAACTACCATTTTCGGGTGTAACGACTTAGTATAAACACCCTTGATATACATATATTTATAGAATTGGTAAAAAATGTATGTTATAGAAAGAATACACATTTTTAATAAAAACATTCCTCTTAGTAAATACCTTTAAACACCGTAACAAAAATGTAAAGTATTTGAAGAAACGGTCTGTCGGAGTAAGACATACGAGTATAATAGTTATTTATGATATAAGTGTTAAGTTACATTATATGAGTGAGTGGGGAAGTTTATGTAACGAGGCGAAACCGAGTAAAACAAACCCTACGAACAAAATAAAATCACTTTCAACACGAATTTCATACACTATTTTTCCTACGACTCTAGTTATGTATTAATAAAAACTAAAAATTATAGAATGACATTTATGATAGGTCATGATGTATTGCTATGAACAACTGAAAATTGTTTATTCTAACCTCTACTTCCCACAATACTGTTTTAAATTCAAATTCTTCAAGCGCCTTTCAAGGAATTACTATAAATATTTGTAAAATTGTACTATAGCAATAAACGTTTCAAAATAATGTGTACTTCTAATAAAATACCTATATAAATAATTTCAGTACAAAAATAAATATAAAATGAAACTACGTTTACTTATGAACACTAAATGTAACTAGATTTAGTTACATTTTTAACACTAAATGTAACTAGATTTTGTTCTTTTTTAACACTAGTGTTAAAAGTAAATTTGTTTTTTACTTTTAATCCGTTGTCAATGACAATAATTTAAAAGTATTCACTGTGTTATAAACTGTTATTTTTAACTCGCTAAGCAACCGTTAAAAAGACTACTTTTAACAGTGGTCGTTGGAAAAATTATGTATTCTTACATAAAACAACAGTGAAGAATAAAACAATTATGTTACTGGAAATATGATCCTATAACCATAAGTTTTTTTTTTAATTTCCCGTTATTTATTGTTAAATTTATTTGTACTTTCTAACATATACAGGCTAGTTCATAACGGGTGTGCCCAAATTAAACCATATTGGAGGAGTCATTTTGAGTAAAAAATGTTATTATTTAATAAGATATGCCTGGAAACGATTCGTTACAAAGTTACACTCACCAGCCACATTCTGGAACTAGTTGCACTAAAATTTTGAAACTTGAGGATACTACTTATTTAGATACATGTGTAAGTATACTCTCTTTTGTTTTTGTATTTCAAGCCTTTAACGTTATTCACCGTTATTTTTTTTCCTATTAATATTTTTTCATTCTTACTAATAAAATATTATACACATTAAAAAGATATTCGTGCGGAAATTTGATAAACGGTAGTATTTGAGATATTTTATTTTCAAAATAATTTAAATAATAAGTAATTACCAAATTTAAATAAATTCATTCTTGAATTTGGGGACCCATAGAATAGCATGCGACATCAGCAGAATTTTATGGAACTAAATTTATGGCGGCTGGTAGGACATGTCAAATTCATAAACGTCAAGAACAATTCTTTCGTTTAACAGAAAATAAGTTTTTACGCTTTGATTTTAAAATTTTATTTAAAAATGTATTAAGAATATGGGAATTAAACAAAATGAACAAAATGTACATCAAAAGGTATAGTATAAAAGTACAGTAACAATTCAAATACATTTCATATTTTTTTGCAAAGAAGAACAAGTTGATTGATTGAATGTATGAACAAGAAATGTACATACATGCATCGAAAAACCCTCATCTGAAGTGAAAAACGTTTAAGGATATCTCATATGAAACGCCTCTGATTGAGATACAGAAACAAAAGAAACTATAAACATGTATCTAAATAAGTAGTATCCTCATATCAAGTTTAAAAATTTTAATGCAACAATTAGTACAGTTACTAACGAAAACTTGTCTGATGAGGTTCACCTTCAAAGGTCTGTAACTCTGTAACAAAACGTTTCCGGACATACCTTAATATAATATTTTTTACTCAACTCAAATTGACTCCCCCAATATATGGTTTAATTTTGGCACATTTTGTATCAATCAGCATTTTAAAAATTTTACCACTATTTCCTCTATTGAAGATTGCATTAAGTTACAATCTGTATTTATCAATGGTCAGTAGAAAATTATTTATTTCTCAACATTGACAAATGTAACGTAATGAGTATCACCAGGAAAAAGTCATTATTTGTATATAACTATACTATGAACTCTTTATTACTAAAAAGAGTAACATCCAATAAAGATTTAGGAATTTATTTCGATAATTCATTTTTGCCTGGTATACACATTAGCGAAATGTTAGCAGATGCTTGTAAAAAATGGGTTTCATATTACGACAATCTCAAAACTTCAGAAATATTAATGCTCTGCGTTCTATATTTATTTCACTTGTATGTAGCAAACTGGAGTATGGTTGTCTAATCTGGAATCCATATTACATAAATCAAATACAATCTATTGAAAATGTTCAACGAAAATTTTTAAAAATTTGTTATTTTAGACGGTTTAAGAAATGGCCAAATATAGAATATACTGAGCTGTTGAATGTATTTAATTTCGAGTCATTGGAAAATCGTCGTTTATAATTATTTATTATATTTTTCTACAAGTTATTAAACAATCTAATTGACGATATGGCACTTGTCGGTACATTAAATTTCTATATTCGTCCATGTAATATTCGTAATTCTGACACATTCTGTTGCAATTTCGCCCGTATTAATACCTTCTTCAGTTCTCCTGTTAATTCTATGTGTCGTAATTTTAATGAACTTTCCAATGAACTTGACTACTATGATAGTCTCACTGTATTCCGTAATACATTAAATAGTGTTATACCTCGATTGTGTTGTAATTAATTATATTATATATATTATTATATTTATAACTATATTTACTTCTATTTCTTATTCTGTTATTGTTATCAATGTTATCAATCCTGTTGAATATATATATATATATATATATATATATATATATATATATATATATATATACAGTGTGTCCCAATTAGAGGTGCCACCATTGGGATCTCGCGAACTGTAAGAGATACGATGTCGGTTAAATATAAAGCATAATAACCCTTACACCATTGAAAAGAGAAAAAAATATTGATTTTTTTGAGACTAAAAACAGATATGGGTTCCATTTATAAAAATATAAGTTTGTGTTATATCTCGAAAATTTAAGGATATGAAAATTTATTTCGTACGCCACTGATTAGTCAATAAAAATATCTATCTTTTATATTTGAAACATTTTTCTCAATTACTAATAGTTTAGAAGTTATTTGAGAAAGAAAAAATCAACAATATTCAGTTTCATTATCTAGTGTCCTATGAGAATTTTTGGAAAAACAAAAGCACATCTGAGGTGCACAAAAAGTTCCATTTAACCGACATCGTATCTCTTATAGTTCTCGAGATCCCAATAGTGGCACCTCTAAATGGGACACAGTGTATACATATATATATATATATATATATATATATATATATATATATATATATATATATAATTATTATTATTATTATTATTATTATTATTATTATTATTGTTCCTTTATTCTCAATTTTAAATGGTTTACATGAATTGTACATAGGGCCTAAAACAGGCAAATATTATACAATATAAAGAAATAACTATGATGTTGAGGAACTTCCGAACAGTGTTGCAGGTGTCAAGCAATACAGATTTTTGTAGTCGATGATATAAATTCCTTTTCAAATTTAATTATTCCATGGCTTTATGTAACTGTAAGGGATTTCTCCAGTAGCCCCTATCGTGATGGGAATGATATTTACTTTGTGTGTTTTCGGGTCCTGGAGAACTATGTCTGGTCTGTTATGTTCAGCTGGTCTGAATAGTGCGATCCCAATATAATTTGTAGAGAGGTGTATCTATCAAACTTTGCGGTATATATTTATGATATGGTATTTCTGGGATTATTATTGTTATTATTATTATTTTATTTATACCTTGAACGAAAATTTGTACAGGGTGGAACAAATTCGAGTTCCGTATATGGAAAAATTAATTTTCGAAACCGAAAATAATTAACTGAAAAGAAATTTGAGAATTTAATTAATAGATAAAGAATCAAACTAAACAAATGACGATCTGTAATGGATTTTTTCAATTGTTTCTTAATAAATCTCATTTTTGTCAAATCAAACAATTAACAATTCATGTTTGCCCATGTTTAAAACAAAAGAATGTAGTCTTCTTCTACATTGTAGAAAAGCATATAAAATAAGGTAAAAGATGAATATTATGTTTGTGTTATCTCGAGAAATAGCAAGTTTTGAAAAAATCTAATTACACAATATTATTCTACGTAAAAAACAATATAAAATTTTCTAAACATTTTTTCTGAAACACTCATAATAAGCGAACAAATTTTAGCCTGTACTTAAAAAACAAAAGACGATAGAAAATTCCTGTGGTGCCTGTTAAAGTTCCATAAAAAAAGTTGGCCTATAAAGACTTACATCAATTTTTTTGTAGTGTGTATAATAAGTTATATATATATATAATGAACTCGAATTTGTGCCATTCTGTACAACAGACGTCAGCATTTTATTCGACAAAACTATTAATTGTACGAGTGGAAATATATATATATATACAGTCATACAAAAAAGTCTCCGTACGACAGTAGTTTTAATGTATTTTAGGAAAAATAGTATTCTAAAACCCAATATATTTAATTTCCTTTTAATCCAAAATAAAGCGCAGTATATTACGTTATTATTAATATAAAATAAACAAATAATTTAATTAATTTATTTATATTATGGGGTAAACATTGAAAGTATTCATAATTTCATGACAAAAAAGTCTCCGTACGATAACCAAAACATTTAAATAATAAACCATTTATTTATGTTTCATAAAGAAATATAATATTTCGAGGGTTTTCCTTTGGTTTTCCACCAGTAACTAAGCGATGAGTCATTGAATCCACAAAATTTTTGGTCGCCGATGGCATTATATTCTGCCATTTTACTTGTAATTAATTTTAAATTCTTTTTTGCTTTCCATTCTTATTTATTTTAAGAATTTTCCGCACTTTCTCAATCTGATTAAAGTGCGGAAACTGTGAGGGATGATTAAGCATATTTTTAATATTATGCAGTACGCATTCTCTTATAGAGCAAATTATTTGTCGAATTTTTCTGATGCACGAAATTAAAATTGTCTGTTAAGGCCCTATTTTTCGGCACATTGTTTAAAATTTGCTTTTAAAATGTCGAGGGAACCTTTGCTATCCGTTGTTGCAATAATTACTAATTTTCGTACACCCGCTGAGGAGCTATAGCCCCTAGACATAATGCTGTCACCTCCGTATTTAACTTACATTTAAATGTTTTAGATTTTCTACTTTTAAATTAAAAGTTTTAATTCTTTATTAGGTTTACTGGTAACGTAAGTAAGTATAATACATACAGATTAGATAGAAGGCAAAAAAAATGGAGAAAACCTAAAATTTAAGGCATTTAATAGTAACAGTTAAATACACCGGTGATAGCATTATGTCTAGGGGCTCTAGCTCCTTAGCGGGTGTACGAAAATTAGTAATTATTGCAACAATGGATAGCAAAGGTTCCCTCGACATTTTAAAAGCAAATTTTAAACAATGTCCCTCACAGTTTCCGCACTTTAATCAAATTGAGAAAGTGCGGAAAATTCTTAAAATAAATAAGAATGTAAAGCAAAAAAGAATTTAAAATTAATTACAAGTAAAATGGCAGAATATAATGCCATCGGTGACCAAAAATTTGGTGGATTCAATGACTCATCGCTTAGTTACTGGTGGAAAAACCCTCGAAATATTATATTTCTTTATGAAACATAAATAAATGGTTTATTATGTTATGTTTTGGTTATCGTACGGAGACTTTTTTGTCATGAAATTATGAATACTTTCAATGTTAACCCCATAATATAAATAAATTAATTAAATTATTTGTTTATTTTATATTAATAATAACGTAATATACTGCGTTTTATTTTGGATTAAAAGGAAATTAAATATATTGGGTTTTAGACTGCTATTTTTCCTAAAATACATTAAAACTACTGTCGTTCGAAGACTTTTGTTGTATGACTGTATATATATATATACATATATTTTATACTCCAAGAATATGTATCTACGATTGCTCGGATTTAGTACATAAAGTTATGTTAACATAACATACAATATTCTAATATAATTATAAAATCTAAAAAAAAAATTACAGCTACGTACCTGCTCGAAATTGTACGTAATGCATTAAATCTTCTAATAAAATATTTAATAATAATCACAAATCGACTAGACAAGAAATAATAGCAAAGACTAATTTATGAAATCTACAGTGAACCTGATCCTCTGTATTAGAATGTTATTACTGAGTAACTATTCGGGTACAAAGTGATTTGTGGTACAATCGTTCATTAACTAATCCCAAACTATTAAAGTAAGACATTTAATTTCACATTTATTTTAATAAAAAAAATAGTGATTTGGCATAAAATATTGGTGAAATTAGAAAGATTGAAAGTTTGTCCAAATTACCACTGAAAAAAAAAAACGATAAAATTGTAATTCCTAATTGCACCATATTCACTATTATATTTGTCAGTATGTGCATGCATGCATTTTATTGAAGTTACATTTATACTAAAACTAAACCTTAAAACAGTATGTTAAGAGTCTATCAAAGTTAGAAAAAAGTTATTAGTTTATAAAATAATCGAGTTTTTAATACCATTTTCTCTTTTCTATATTTACGTCATAGAATAATTAAAAAAAAAATATTGCGACTTAACTAATAACAATAAAAACTTTCTAAAACTACAAATCGTTTTTATTTTAGATGAAATTAAAGAAATAGTAATAATAAAAAATAGTGGGGGACTCCTTCGCTTTCTGTAAAGTTTGTCAGTAATTTTTAGTTTTCATAGATTTAAACATTAATATAAAATGTGCTGTCCACATAAGACTTTTTTGTTTGATTTTGATTTATATTACATAAGCATTTAGGTACATTGAATGGACTTTTATTACATTTAATTGTGTATAATTTATTCATTAAATTTATCTTTTTTGTAAATTCTATAGGTTCTTTTGAAGTTTTAGGTTTTTTTTCATGTTGTCTTTGCAGTGGTTAGCGATTTGTTAGTTTTTATTTTCTAAATATGCAGGCTGTTAATTTTAAAACGGGTCGTAGGGCTATAACATAGACAAACAGTTTTTTAGACGTCAAAAGTTTCTATATTAATTAATTAAAAAAAGAATTGGTGCATATTATAAAGAGAAAAATTACGAATGTTTTTGTCACCAAACACATTACATTTCTGTTTCATATAAAGCCAGAAAATAAATTAAAAAATTTGCAAGAAAAAATATTATTAGCCATGAAACTCACAGAAACAAAACAAAATTATTTTTGACTCTCATTAATAAACTTTTTTTGCACATTATTTTTTAAATTATTATTATTATTTTTGTTTTATTAAGAAGAAATCATGGATAATTTGTCCCGTGAAGAAAAATTACAATGATTATTTCCTTGTAGTTTGCAGTTTTTCTCGTTTCTTATAACTTATTTCTTACTACATGTAGATCATCTTTAATTTGTAAATACAATAAATAATAATTGTTTCTTAAATAAATATCCTAGTGTTTTCTTTATTTTGTTATTTTGTATTAGTTCACAAATTAATAACTTTAATCTTTAATTGTCCCCTACCATGTTATTAAAAAATGACAATGTTTTGTTACTGTCAGTTTCATGGCTAATGTTATTTTTTCTTAATTGTACAAATTTTTAAATTTATTTTCTGGCTTTATATAAAACAGAAATGTAATGTGTTTGATATTAAAAAAATCGTATTTTTTTTCTTTATATTAGGCACAAATTATTTTTTCAATAAATTAATATAGATACTTTTGTCGTCTAAAAAACTGTTTTGCTATGACCCGTTTTAAAAATTTACACCCTTTATAAAAACTTACAGTCTTTATAAACCTTTACACATACAGCACTACACACCAATTCAAATAATTAAATTTACTAAATGGTGAACGTACCAATCTATTGTTTGTAGATTTCAGTCAGGACGTCAGGACATGTTTTTGTCGTAGAGGGCGTTTACCAGACTTTACTTCATGAGAAATCAAAATTTTCTCATTTTTTAACACTAAAAAGTTCTATTCAGCACTGAATGTATAAATGTCGAAAAACAAAGCGGAGTGTTGGTGGAAGGATTGGTAAGACCGATAGCAAAATCCTGGTGCTTGTGTCTGTACACAGCCCAGCCCTCGGTAAACACTGTCTCTTCTTTTCTCCTTCAGTTCAGTTACGCGCAAATCACTTCCTCCCAACTAAACAAATCTATAAGGAAATTGAACTTTTCAAGTATGTGCTACACATACCATTACTAGGGTTGATAAACTCATTTCTCTATGATACATAAATTTTGTTAAAAGACTTAAGTTCTTCAAATGACTTTTAATTTATTTAACTTCTATCTTGTTTCCTACGTATCAAATTATTATTATTATTATTATTATTATTATTATTATGTATAATTTTTTTCAAAAAGAGCTAATTCTAAAGACTCCAACATTTTTATTAAATACGATGTAAGTTTACCTAAATGAACGTAACAAACATAAAATACTCATTCCAGATTACAGAATTGTTAATTAATTCTTCACAGACCATCAAAATGAACAAATTCGGATCAATTTCCTTATTCTCACAAAATTTAAATAAATCAGCGTGAAAATCAAAGAGCTTCAGGGTTTCAATTTCGAAAGAAAATTTTAATAAAACCATGTCAAGTATCACGAGTTAATGATGACCTTTCAATGGAAATATTATTTCAACAATATAAAGCCAAAATCATAAATGAACCAACGGATGTTAAAAATATGTGAACGATCAGAAATAATGAGTATAATTACTAACGCTAATATTAATTTTTTAAAGAAATTGTTGAGAGTGCTATTCTTATCCTTTTTTGATTGATTAATATAAATTTCCATTCGTTAAATGAAAAGGAAAAAGGTAAAAGCATAAACAAATTGCTTATTTACTTAAAATGAAAAAACAATGGTAATCACTGTTTGGAGGAAAACAATTGATAGCCCATTTTTCGTACTAAATTAAACAACAGATTTTTATTTACATATGTTAGGTATATATATATATATATATATATATATATATATATATATATATATATATATTAAATTTTCGAGTTATAAAAGTTATAAAAGACAATTTTATAAAGTGCAGTCCTGACCAGCATTGTTCTTTTATTTTGCCAGATTATGGCAAAGAATATTTTGAAATGTTTAAAAGCAGTACCTAGTTGTTATATTATTGATAACTATTATACTGTTGTTGATTTGTTGCAGAGTGATAATAACACTGATGCCCATTAATAAATTAAATTAAAAATATTTAAAAGCCAACAAATGAAAAGATTAAAGACAGTAAATATTTCAGACGCGAAAAAACTAGGAAAAAACAATAATACACTTGTTTTCATAGAATTAATTTATGAAATGCGCGCTTTACATCGACGTCTGTGGAATTAAAAGCACTGCAGCAAAATGTATAAATGGAAAAATATACACGTGGCAAATGAGGGCTTCCCAAACAACAATAACGGTCACGTGCACGAAAATAATTGAACTGTAAATGCTACTAGTCGTTATAAAATGTAACATAATAAAATTTTAAGACATGTTTTGAAATTTGTTAGCAGGGTCATGCTGATAAAGGCATCGACAGTTTTATATGTCTGAGCTATGCAGTTGTTTTTAGTTCTATGCGTTGTTCACCTTCCTTGATAATATTTTTTATATAATTTCAATTATCCTCTCGACGAAATGATTATTAAACAGTCTGGTTTTTAATCTCGTCAAGTAAACATGTATTTGCGTTTTCGGTCCGCGTTTAAGAACGCGTGTGTTAGTTTTTATATTTAGTGTAATCGTAAATATAATTAATATAAAGTAAATTTTAAATGTAAGATTCTCGTCAAGTTGAAGTAAGTGAAGTAAGTACATAATAGCGACTCCTTTTTATTGTTAGACTGGTGCAGTCTTGCGTAGGATAATTGGGGTATATTTTGAATCCTTGCTGGCAAAAGAGATCATCGTGCGTCGTGCGGTGGTGGTCATTTCGCGTCCACAGGAATATGTGACTACAGTCGTCAGTGATGAGGGCGTACAAGTAGAGGAAACGAGTGAAGAAAATCGCCTGCCGTAACATCGCATGCTAGAGGAAAGGGTGGAGGTTAACTACGACGACGACGTAGATATCGAACATATGAATATGGACACAATTGACGACAACAACCTACGTGATATGGGGCAGCAAATGGACTAAGAGGAGGACATTGCGGAAGACAACTTGAACGTGGATTCCGGCAAGGACTTCGTGGCCAGCGAATACGAGGTCGGTTATACCAATGGGATACAGTCATCGTTTCCACTACTGGTAGGAACCGGTTCCGGTTCGGTTCCGATTCCAAAATTACCCGGGTACCCGGTTATTTGAATGTGTAACTACCCGGTTCTCGGTTCCGGTTCCAGAACAACCCGGTTCTCGGTTCTGGAACCGAAATTACCCGGTTCTCGGTTCTGGAACCGAAACTACCCGGTTCTCGGTTCTGGAACCGAAACTCATCGGTTCTCGCTTCTGGAACCGAAACTCATCGGTTCTTGTTTCTGAAATCGAATCTCATCGGTTCTCGGTTCTGAAATCGAATCTCATCGGTTCTAGATTCTGGAATCGAATCTCATCGATTCTCGGTCCTGGGACCGAAACTCATTGGTTCTCGCTTTTAGAACCGAAACTCATCTGTTCTCGGTTATGGAACTCGAACAGATTGTGTCTTGAATGTTATGAATACAGGTCGGAATATAAAAGTGCATTCTTCCATATTTTTAAGAAAATTGAATAATGCATGTGCAAAATAAAACACGTGTGCATATAATATGAAAATTTTAACAATTATGAATTATAAATGATTGCTTTAAAGAAAAACTTATTAAAAATTTTATGTTCTGCTATGTGTAATTTGCATTTGGTATTTATATTCATTATCAGATATTTCCACTTTTGCCACGGAAGTTTCTCATTTCTCTACCCGACTCTTTTGCGTGAATTTGTAGTGAAGAAAATGATACATATAAACAATTACATTATAATTGTCTATTAAACAAAAATGATGAATTTTAAAGTCACGAAATTAAGAAATATTCCTTTATATTACAAAAGTAAGAGATCAAAAGATTAAAGCAGAATGTATAAGTAGCTCATTGAAATTCTAGGAAATATTTATTGCTTTGTCCCTTCATTTTATGGTCACTATTGTCATTATGTAGGTAGGTAGGTACTTCGAACATCACTCAAGGTCAAGTTAGTGAAATAAACCATATTGAATGAAAATTGAAAACATATAATATGAAACTGAAAGTGTAATTTGCAATTATGCGGTTATATTTTCTAAAAAAAAATTGTGCTGTCAAGGAAAACCGGGTACCTGGTTCCAAAACTATCCGGGTACCCGGGTAATGGAACCGATGTTCGGTTCCGAGTAATGGAACCCGTCATCGGTTCCGGTTCCGGGTAATGGAACCGATCTTCGGTTCCGGTTCCGAGTAATAGAACCGATCTTCGGTTCCTGTTCCGGGTAGAGGAACCGGTTCTCTGGAATAGAAATTCAGATTTGGGTTATGGAATCAATGATATTCAATTATAATTTTAAATTAGCCTCGCTATTTTTGAGAAATAAACAGATTTTCTGTTTTATTTGAGAAATATTATTGAACGATATTAATTTTTTATGTAACTTAATTGCATATAATAATGTGTAAATAATATTATACCATATGCAGGAGGATATTTTTTTTTTAGAAAATGTAACCGCATAATTGCAACTTACACTTTCAGTTTCATATTATATATTTTCAATTTTCATTCAAAATGGTTTCTTACAGTAGTTTGACCTTGAGTGATGTTCTAAGATATTGGTAACTACCTACATAATGACAATAGTGACCATAAAATGAAGGGACAAAGTAATAAATATTTCCTAGAATTTCAATGAGCTACTTATACATTCTGCTTTAATCTTTACATTTTGATATCTCACTTTTGTAATATAAAGGAATATTTCTTAATTTCTTGACTTCAGTTCGATTAAATACAATCAATATAGCCATTTAATATTTTTTTTGTTTATGTAAAAATTTTAAATCCATCATTTTTGTTTAATAGACAATTATATGTTTTGTTTATATATTTTCTTTACTGCAAATTCACACCAAAGAGTCGGGTAGAGAAATGGAAAAATTCCGTGGTAAAAGTGGAAATACCTGATAATGTATATAAATACAAAATACAAATTACACATAGCAGAACATAAAATTTTTAATAAAAGTTTTTCTTTAAAGTAATAATTCATAATTGCAAAATTTTTTCATATTATATGCACACGTGTTTTATGTTGCACATGTATTATTTAATTTTCTTAAAAATATGCAAGAATGCACTTAGTATGCACTTTACATATATTCCGACCTATATTCAAGACTCAATCTGTTCGGGTTCCATAACCGAGAACCGATGAATTTCGGTTTCAGGACCGAGAACCGATGAGATTCGATTCCAGAACCGAGAACCGATGAGTTTCGGTTCCAGGACCGAGAACCGATGAGATTCGATTCCAGAACCGAGAACCGATGAGTTTCGGTTCCAGGACCGAGAACCGATGAGATTCGATTTCAGAACCGAGAACCGATGAGTTTCGGTTCCAGAACCGAGAATCGGGTAGTCTTGGAATCGGAACCGAGAACCGGGTAGTTACACATTGAAATAACCGGGTACCCGGGTAATTTTGGAATCGGAACCGAACCGAACCGGAACCGGTTCCCACCACTAGTTACTATCACGTGACAAACAAAATCAAACTTTAAAAATAATTGTGGTTTTTTTATTTTTTTATTTATAGTTATTCATAAGAAATAAAATTATTTACTGATAAGGATTATCCATTTAAATCATAATTAAACCTAGTCATAATGTTTAACATATAACCCTTAATCTGTTGAGCGCAGATTATACAGGGTTTTAATATTAAGTCGCTACACCCGAAAATGCCAGTTACAACGCATTAAAACAAACAACTTTTCTTAGTTCCAATTTTTGATTTGGTGCCCCAGTTCGTAGTTATTGGAGTTTTTTTGTTTTCGAAAAATCGTCATACCTAAATTATTTACCATTGAATAAATTTCCAAATTATCTTTCGGCGCTCTAAAACTTTGTATTTGCAATAATTTTTCCAAATGATAAAATTCTATGAACAAGTTTCCTCCTACTCTTCTAAATGTTCGAGATTCTTTCAATTCATTGACGAGATTAACGGTATTTCTGAAGGGTATATGATGAATTATATGTATAGTAAGCGCGTGTTTAGTGGACACTGATACTGTATATGCTTTGCCTTATAAATGAATCCCCTTTCTTCTTATACAAATTTCAGATGAAGACGGAGTCTTTTTCTAGTAATTCTATATCTATCTATAATTTTAAATATTTAATGAATTATAAAATACGAAATATCAAATGTATAACCCAGAAAAAGTCTTCAGTAATGTTTGGATTTTTGACCCTGACATTTATTTCAATTACAAACATTTTAATTTTTCAACTGGGTCCATAGGCTGATAGATTCATTATACAATGGCAATGGGTTATTTTATATAATTATAATTCAGTCTATCTCTAAATCTATAGAAGATATAATAACAATGTTCAATATATTGGATAGAGAATTGTATATTCTATAATATTTGTAGCAACATAAATTTCCAAAAAATAATGTTTAGAAGAATTTTTCTAAGAAACTACTACTTTCGGTTGTCCAATTGTTACCAAAATCTAATCAACTCTTCCCAGGAATGTTAGATTGAGGAAACTGCAGTTAAATATATTTTAAGTTTTATGCCCATATTCATAAACACTCGTAAATTTTCAAAACTGTTCGTTATAATTTTTGACAAATAGAATCAAACTTGACAAACAAAATTTCGATTTTTCTTTCAATGTCGACTGTTTTTATTGGATAAAAATTATAACGAACCGTTTAAAATTTTTACAAGTGTTTATGAATACGGGCATTATAGTATTTGAGAAACCGTGGTTCCAACCAGTAAAACCATTTAAAACAAAGTAGCTTTCTGCCATTGAATCATGAAACAAACGAATATTAAACTTGACAAGTTCACTATTTATAACACATTTTAAAATGGACACAACAACGCAAGCCCGGCATCGTATTTTAATGTTGGTGGAGACCTTCGCAAGGACTGCCTGCTTTTATATCTTCAGCTACAGTCAAGATTATAGTCACTAGTTCTAACTCTGTGTTCATTGGTGTTTCATATACAGAGGTCTTCATCTGACCCCAGAAAAAGAAGTCTGGTGGAGTTAGGTCGGGGCTTCACATTTAGTCTGTTAGCAATTACTCGTGTGCTCGTCGATAATAATAATATTATATAATATGAAGTACAGCCTCTTCAAATTCAGGAGTCCGATGTAATCTGTTGGCGTTACCATCAATTGTTGAGTAAAAGCAACCAGTCTCTGATAGACGCCTACACATTTTTTTGAAAAGTTGGCTACTTGATTGTAAGACTATCTTAATTTCCTGTTCCTTGACTTATTTTAGGTAAAAAAGTTTCTAATGAAAGTTTCAAATAAAATTTGCACCTAAATCAATAAGCAAAATTAATTTTGCTTGCTTTGTTATGGAAAAAATTAGGTACTTATAAAAATATCGAAAATGGAATTGAAACAAAATTAGACCTTTGTTAATTATCTTGTCTCAGTTCCTTGGCTCCATCGCTATTTCTGAAGTTTTCTCCAACATTTTCATACCTAATTAATTTTGCTTATTAGTTTAAATGTTTAAATACAGAATTTTTATAAATGCAAATTAATTTTGCAAACACATAATATTACATCAACTTTATGGAGACATAATAGAATAAAATATGCGTCTTTCGCGTAACAAACAAATGCCTTATTTGAAAGCACTGTTTCTAAATATTCTAATTCAGCAAAAAACATACTCTTAAATTCATATAAAAATCCGAATATCACTTGAAAATATGTAATAGGGGTTTCCAAGGCTACAGCTTTTTAAGAAAGACTTATTGGATATCAGTGTTCATCATGTATAAGTAATATTAAGATGAATATAATCGTTAATTTGCTCATTTTTATTACTCTAAAATCAAAATTAAAATTTAATGCATTTAAATTGAGTGCATAAAATTTAGTATCGGCCATCTTTGTGACGTCAACGGCACTCTGAAAATTCTGATTGGCTAATGGCTTTTCGAGCGCGCAGATCAGTTCGCGCTGTGACCTGACGTGATGTTCAAGCCAGAACATTTGTTATTTTGATGAAATTTAAGGTTACAAGATATTTTTACTGAATTTCCTGTTAGTTTCTTTGAAGAATCTTTTGAAAAAACAAGTAAGTGAAGTTAATAACCAATAATGCTATTTATATTAAAACTGTTCATTTTCTTTAGAATATGGATCCTGAACTTGTGAAAGCAGACAGTCGAAATTTGCCGTATTTAGATACAGTCATGTTGCATTTGTTTTACAAAGACAATCCTAGTTTTGTTAGTGCAGAAATAAGAAATGTGAAAGCCCAGAGGTATGTAATGTTTTGTACGCAGATTTATGGAATATTTATTTAATACAACAACATTTGCAGAGCAACTAAAGAAGAGTTGAAGAGTATGGAGACGAAGCTGTTACTGTAGAAGTTGAATTCGACAAAGACTTCTGTCAACAGTTGATGGAGGAGGCAACAACATTTGGGAAAATTGCAGTATTCCCCAAATTTATGAAGTCAATAAATAGTTTCATAGTTTGTTATTTTTTTGTCTTAAATAAAACATCATTTTACCAATAGTTTAATTTATTATTAATTAGAAAGTTAAACATGTGCTAATTTTATAAATTTAATGATAACAGGATAAGAATAAGGAACAGCGTTTTTACTTTCTAGCTGTAAATCGAATACACAAATAATTAAATTAGTAAATTAATTAACATGTTTAGATTTAATACCATTATAATACGGAATATTTATTTTTAGTCATTATAACTTGCACGTTTTTCTTCATTTTTTGGAACCATTACATATATTTTCTTTGGATTATTTGCTGAGGAATTATAGCAGCCCGGTAAGAAACAGTATTTCACCACCACAAAAATGCTCATAATTAGAGCTATAGTAACCAGAATAGCAAATAAAAGAAATCATCCATCTCTTAAAATAGAAAAATAATATTTAATTATCTCCAAAATTACTGTAAGTACTCAAGTTTTACCTGATTTGCATGTACAATTACAATTTCTTTAAAAATATCTTCGATAAGTATTACAAAATAAGTTGAGGAACAGAATTTAACAACTTTCTTGGGTTATGTATCATTTGTTTACATGTTCATGTGCGAAACGACATACCCACCGTGTTTGTTATATATCCGTCTCACTCAGCTCTAGAAACGTATGTTCTCGCGGTGTCGATGACGTCACGCGCACCGATGATTTTTTCGATCCTCATTTATAGAAACTTTAATAATTTTTTTCTGGCTTATTAGACGCTTTTCGGCGAAAATAAAAAACACGGGTCTAATATTTTTATATAGAGATTAACATATTAAAAAATGAAAAAAACTTGGAAACCCCTATTCTAATTTTATAAATACCCGAAATTCGAATTTTGAATGAATTATCGAATTCATTTTTTTTTAAATCAACAGCACTAAACACCACCCTGTATGTATTTTTTGTTCTGTGAGTGCACCCGAAAAAAATCGGCGCCCATTTAGATAAATAAATAATATAAAAATACTATGCATAAATGATAGGTAAATGGCGTAATTTCAATAAAATGTACAGGGTGTAAATCGTAAAGTGGGATATAGGCGTTTTATATGGGAAATCAGTTTTTTTTTGCGCAAACACCTAATTATGCAAAAATACTTCAAATAAAAGTTATAGGGATTTAAATTCTGCATCTAAAATATGTGATATGATTATTCTAGCTCTTCATTTAATGGTAAAAATTAGTTATAAAATTACAATTTTTATGAACATTTTGTTTAGACAGCCATGGATTTATGACAAAAAATAAACAAATGCTTTGTTTTTATTGTCAATGAGAACTAAAATACTTTTCCTTTTTGTGCTTTGTGTTAATTTACTACTGAAACCTCCGGTTTTATAAAGGAAGTAAATTTATTCAAACTAACAAATTCGAATCAATTTTAATAATTTTATGACATTTAAAACATTACCGTCATAATTTCAACTGCCATTTGCAGGAATAAATTTTATTTACTTTGGAAGTAAATTTATCTGTCATTTATAAAACCGGCCGTAATCCAAATTTGTTTATAATTAACAGTTAAAATTAAATTTGTTTATTTTTTTAATAGCTCATAGAATGATCGTTTCACATGATTTAGATGCAGAATCTAAATCTCTATTATTATTATTTTAAGTATTTTTGCTAAAATAATTAGATAACATTTGTGCAAAGAAAAACTGATTTCCCATGTTAAACGACTATGTCTCACGTTTTATAACCTGTTCGTAGTTTTATAAAACCTGTAGCCAGTTTTTAAAACATCGCTAATTCAACGAAGATTTGAATATATGGCCGCATTTTATAAAATGACTAGGCGTTTTATAAAAGACGGCTTTTATAATCTGGAGACGATATACATGTTATATATTTTTGTTATATTTCTGAGTATGACAACTTTGTACTTTAACAAATTAGGATAATATGTAAGCAGTGAATAATTAACATCTTAAAAGCGTTTAACTTTTAATTGATAATTATTACATTTGGGAATTTTTGAGCAATAAGTATTCCATCAAAGTCTAAAATTATATGCTTCACCATATATTCGCCCAGAGGTATAAAATGAAATGAGATATGAATGTAAGGTATGATAAAGAATTGCGTCTGAATCAAGTTAAATTTTGTTGAATAGAATACAAGTTGATGTAGATATATGGAGTATGATAAATCTAATACTTGGCAGTAAATTAGAGTTGAAAGACGGTGTAGATGTTATCTCCCGTTTAACGTATTTATGAAAGTTGAAACGGTCGTTGATTAGCGACTGGAATAAGGAGAAGACGCCGGAGTTGAAAGCTTTACCCGCATTCACTTCTTAAACCAAATTAAGCGCTGAATAAAGCTGATTGACCCTCGGAGTGAATTGCCAACGCTTCCTCTTCCTGCCAATACAACGCCCTCTACTTATATACACAAATTATGTCTATGCTTTCATTTTGTATCTAACGCTAAATCTTATGCTAATTTTTTTGAAATAGATATTGATCTAATATAATAATAAATGAATAAAGTTTACGCAAGCTGTATTTTACAAATTATTTAATGGACTATTACTTACAAAATTTGGTATCTACGCGTTTTCCAACACGCCTATTTCAACTAAAATATTGCCTATCAAAGCAGTGGCACTTCCAGTTTTACCGAAAATAGTAAACGCTAACTTCCTTATTTTAAAAAGAATGCTTTATTTCTGTTTTGCATTTAATTCACCAAAAAAATTACATACTAATCCGTTATATAGGGAATACAATGTATTTTTTTTATTTAGCTGTAGTTAGTTACTTACTCATTTTAAACAAAAATGTTTAAAATAATGATTGTAGATAATACAGGGTGTTTCAAAGAAAGTGTAAAATTATAGTACTGACCAAGCTTAATCACCATGGGGCTAATCTTCAATAGTTTCCTAGATATGAGGCAGTGCAAAATGAGTTTTTACGGGGTTTACCTCTGCTATCTTGAAAACTGTAAGAGTTACGACTTTAATTAAATAAGACTTTTTATTTATCTTTCAGAGGTCATCTTAGACGTGCTTTTGTTTTTTTTTAAAAATCAATAATTGTAGTAAGTTACATGTTGTGGCGAACTTAGCCATTATTTAATTTTCATATAACTTCGTAACTAAGTATTAGAAATTGAGAAAAATGTTTCATATAAAATTTTATTGTTTTTATAGTCTATTTACTGACATAGACAAAATTTTGTTCGATCACTATCATTGTCAGTTTTTCTTCAATTTTTCATTTATCTTCGAAATAGTTGAAGATCCTATGTTGATTAAGCTTTTTTTACTGAGTAATTTTTGACATGTTCACAAGATGTGAAAATCCCAACCCCACATCTAATAACGTGACGAATAAAAATATCTTCATTGAAGAGATATACTAGCAGTTGTATGTTACATGGAAAATCATTTCAGCCATCGAGATAGAGTAGCCAATAGCTTAGTTGGTAAGAGCGTCACTCCGGCAAAGTGAAAGTCTTGAGTTCGAATCCCGATGGCTAGCATGGTCTTTTTCACAATTTATTTCCTTAGAAAATAGTTTTACACATAAGGTTCTAAAAAAAAAAATCTGTTGTGGCTAGCACAAGACCTCTCGCCATTTCCATTTTATGTTATATAAGTAATGTATTGCACTTCGCTGTCGAACCGTCGTTTTGTAACAAAAAAAATACAGAACATTACCCAAATATTGTATTTTATTGTATTTAACAGGTCTTCTGCACACATACAATTCTAATTATATCTATTTTTCATTGTATGAGGAAGTTGCTATATATCAGAGATTCTTCCAATTCATTAACAAGATTGGCGGTATTTCTAATGAATATGTGCAGGTTACCTGTAATTTTAATTATTTAATTAATAAAACTATAAGAAAGATTAAATGTATTTCCCAGAAAAAGCTTTCAGAATGTAACTAAAACTTTTGATTTTTGACACTGATATCTGTCATTTACAAATTATGTTATAAACATTTGAATTTGTCAACTGGTTTCCTTAGTGTAGTTTCGCCCACTCGACTTATTATATCCCGATATTCTATATATTATAGCGTCTTTATCTCTAAATTTATAGAAGATAGAATAATAAATTTAAATGTATCAGATGTAGAATTTTGTTCTTCAAAATGCGTAATATCAAATATTTTCAAAAAATAATATTTGGAAGATTTTTTTTAAAAAAACTACTACTTGCGGTTGTTCAATTGTTACCAAAACCTTTTCAGCTCTTCCCAGGAATGTCAGATTGAGGAATTCATAGTTAAACAGGTTTTGTCTTATAGTTTTTGAGTAATTATTATTCACTTAAATCTGGAGATGTGAGTTTTAAATAAATAAAATAAATAAATATATCATCACGGCATATTACCCATTTCTGAGTGTGCCAGTATCTACAAGACATGTAGACATCGGTAATGATGACGATATATTTTACCGTGTGGGCGCTTACCAGGCGTCACCTCACGGGCACTCATAGCTGGTGTGGAGAGTGCACCACAGGGGTCACTTTTGTGCCATTTAAAATTGGAGATATTTGGCGTCAGTCGGGATCGAACCCGGTTCCCCCAGGTTCGCGACCAGACACTCAGGCACGCGGCCACGGGACCCCATGGGTGAGTTTTAACATGAATCCAATACCTCTCTTAGCGAGAGGTACAAAATGAATCGACGATACTATGGCGTAGTATATTGAATCTGCTTATTACTGCAACTATTAGCGTAATTTTAAACAATTATTGAACTATAGAGCTAGTGGTCTGTTTTCTTCTATATACGAAGAAGATTAGTTCCGACTTGCCCATGAGTCTTTGCCGAGTATTAATAGTTATTTTTGATTCTATATTGCGAAATGTCAGTTTTGCATTCGCGAATGAAAGTTTTTCTTGCGAGCACAGCGACCAAAAAGAAAATCATTTGAGAATGCAGAAACATATTGCAATCAAGTTATGAGTATCATAACTGCAGCAGAGAGAATTTTAAGACATTTAAGGTCAGTTATAATATTTTCTTCAATTTCAATTGAGAATTTGATATTCTTGATATTCGCCTACCTTTTTTGGATGTTCTTTTAGAAAAACAAGATGATGATAAGCTCATTTACCCAGTATATAGAAAACCAATGCATACTAATCAATATCTACATGAGACCTCTAACCACCATCCTGCACAAAAAGCTTGTACCATAAAAACATTGTATCAGAGAGCAACTACTTTATGTCATCCCAGTAAACTTCAAGAAGAAATTAATTTATTGGATGATGTGTTCCTAAAAAATGATCACAGTAAAGCTCAAATTAAAAGAGCCTTAAAGACGAAGAATAATCAACTACAACAAGAAATTACAGATAGAAAATTATATGCCACCTTACCATTTGTTGCCAATGTTACTGACAAAATTGGCAGAATTTTAAAGAAATATGACATTAAAACATCTTATAAATCAAGTATAAAAATCCGTGATCTTCTTGGCAACGTTAAAGATAAAGTTCCTCTACAATATTCTGGTATATACAAGATTCCTTGCCATTGTGGAAAAGTGTACATTGGACAAACTGGCAGAACAGTAGCTACAAGATTAAAAGAACACAAGCGCCATATAAGACTTAATCAGCCTGATAAATCAGCGGTAGCTGAACATGCCATAAAGGAACTACACGGAGTTGATTTTGAAAATACAAAAATTTTAGCTAAGGAAAACCACTGGATTAGAAGATTGATAAGAGAAGCTATTGAAATCCAGAAGTCACCTAATAATATCAATCTTAACACAGGCTATGAACTAAATAAATCATGGTACCCTGTTATTCGTTCGTAATTTTTTCTTAATCTTTTGTATGTTTAATGTTTACCATTTATCAATGTATCTATGATTTTATATACTTGTAGTCTTGACTACATATTTATTTACGTTATTATTATAAAAACCTGAAGAAGACAGCACCTTGCTGTCGAAACGTTGTTGCATTTAATAAATTTATACAGAACTATACCCAAATATTGTTTAATTTTATTTGTAATTTCTATGTTAACGTAAAGTAGTTTTTTAAATTGAAGATTCAGTTCTTATTATTTAAATTCATTTTATTTATTGTGGCAAAAAAAATTGATCCATTCCTACTATCATTATTGAATGTGCAGTAAAATTAAAAACTGGACTATTATGCCGTTTTCTTTAAAAATAAACTCTTACTGAATCAATATACTTAACGTTCAATTTGAATCTAAAATATTTCAAGAAAAAAATCTGTTATGGCCAGCTCAATACCTTTATCTTTGACAGATATATCGTATATAAAATTTCTTGCAAAGATATTTGATAATTCCATCAAAAATAATTTTCCAACCGTTTAGATTTTTTATTTCTAGCAAATTTCAAAATATAACAAATTTAATATAAACAAGTATATAAACTACTCTTGATTGGTTTCTTTGGCGTAGTATTGGCTGCGAGATTTATTGCAAGAAATTATTTTGGATACATTAGTATGTAAATGTAACAAATAGCGAAAAAAATAGCATGTGTTTTTTTAAGAAAAATATTCAATGCTTCAATTAAAGTACTATTCAAGGTTGTCCAATTATTACCAAAAACTAATCAACTTTTCGTATTATGTTAAAATAAATAATACTAAGTTTCCCAAGTTAATATCCGATTTCTCCACAGGTATTTAAGTTGTTGATTATAGAAGCGCTACTTAATTGTAAATAGGCAAATTTACATGCGAACTCTAGGCTCGGCAGACCTAAGCATATACGTCAAAAATGTATGTTTACAGGATACATAAAAAACTTTTAGCGCATTTGAAAGGTAACACCAGAGCGCACTGAGTTCGAATTTATTCCGTGCAGTATATTCGACTGGGCTGCACTGTTCTAGTTCTATAGTCCGTCCAAATTATCTCTATTCGTCTGGTTCGCACGACCCGAGTGCAACTCGAATTTTGCATTCGGCTTACAAGCGTGCACGGTCGAATTCGTATTTTCTTGCACTGTACACTTGTTCCGTGCGATGCACTAGCGTAGTTCGAATCGCTCGAAGTCCGTGTAATTGTTGTCCGAACTGGAAGCGAATTCAGTGCGAAGCAGCACCGAGCAAATGCTTGTCAGTCATATATATATATTTTATTAGTACATATTAAATTGGATTATATTTAGAAAAATAATAAACTTTCTAAAAAAACATTACTGCTACGGTTGTTTAATAACTTATGTTATTTACTTATTATGTCGCTCAACGGGCGAAGTTGACTTATGTGTTTTAGTCTGGTTGTGAGTAATGAAATGATTTTTTAAATTCCGTTTAGAATTTACAAGAAAAAAATAATTAATTTTCATTGTAGATGTTAGCTGCAATTTGGCATTCAAAGTGACAAACAAAAAGTTGAAACGGAAATAGGAAAAAAAATCTACATCTACAATAAAAACGAAAAGAAGTGTTATAGCTTTTCATTTTGTCATCAGTTAGCGTTAAGAAAAATGTTGGATATTTACTTACAATAAAGTCTGAATTACATTATACTTTTTGAATAGAGATTGTTCCTTTCGAAAACTGTTCCTTTTCATACCACTTTCCCTGAAATATTATTAGTTTACACGCGCCTTCGATTTTAGCCAAAGCCAACTTACCAAAATTAATGTTTGACATAAATGCTAGTACTTATTAATGATCATCATTTCTGAAATTTGAAATTCATAAGATTAGTTATATAACCAAATACATATTTCTTTGCTAGAGTCACTGCAAGTATATAAGTATGGACTGATGTTGAACTTTTTCCCTTGTCAGCACCACACCCTGTCCCTTGACTTGCGTTGTCGCCGTTTCTTCATAACGTAGCATTTTCAACATTGCCAATGAATTAGCAAAAGTGTCGAAGACTCTAGTCCATACTTATTTGACTGCAACTATAGTACTTCGAAAGAAATTTGTTATGCAATTTTATAATTTACTTTTCTTGAATAAAAACGAAAAGTGTAATGGAATTCAATAATTTAACCTTAAATGTTATTGAAAATATTTTTAATATTGATTAACCAGGTATAAGAAAAACTTCATATAAAATTAAAAATGATTAATTATGAAAGTTTAGTATTAGAATTGAATGCAATAGGAGAAAATATCGGTCGCCTTGGCTGTGAACAGGTGCAAGAAATGAAGAGCTGGCACGAAGATACAACAGCAGGGTACCTTTCGTAATTAAATCAATTTGAGTATTCAGACGAAACCAATTTCATAACTTGGCATTAATTACAGTATTATGAAGGCTTATTAAATGCGACGACACATAACACAGACTCACAGTCACAGTACAGCAGCAGAAGCTACAGTTTCAAGTGATTGTGACGTTCGCAAAAGCGCCACACTTTGAAATCGATAGCCTGCAATGCCACGCAAACTATTATGTTTCAATAAATTATTCTTAGAATCACTCCGCAAAATGACACTAATTTATAAACAGCGATATTAACGTCAAACCACATACAAAAAAAAGAAGGAATTTATAAATTAGCTTTTATTCCTAGATTTCGGTAATGCCGATATCAGGCCTTACCTCATGGGTACTGAGAAACATATGAAAAGTATACAATAGGTGTCACTTTTATACGATTAAAAAATTAGAAATTTGAGTTGGCTCATGTTCGAATATGCCGCCAAAATCTCAACAATATTCCTAAAATATTGATAGATTTATTTTTAATGAATATTGAAAAGTATCTCCAATTCTGGTGAATGGTTAGTAATATTTCACACTCTGTATGGAAGACTTAATTACCTACCAGTAAGAATAATGGCGCACAGATTACCTATTTAGATCTTATAGATTTCAGATGTTTGTTAACTTTTAGGAAAATTTATTAGCAAAAACAACAATTTAATTCTATATGTAATACGTTCCACTGCAAAGAAAGTTTTCGACAAAGTACGGTTACATACGATTGGATCCTAAAATACGAAATCTAATTCTACGGTGTTGATTATTTTGTCTCTAAATTTTTAGTTCAAATATTTTCATCCAATGGTATGGAGATTGTCTAGAGACTAAGGAATGGTTTGAAGGTTGGGAACGTCGCCGGGAATCTTTAGAATCTTTATCGCATATATCAGATATGTTTAATATAATTTTTATAATTAAAGCTTCTTTTACTAAAAGCAGAATCTTTTTCGCACATATTATATATACAGGATGTAAATTTTAAAACGGGTTATAGGGCTATAACTTAGAAAAACAGTTTTTTAGAGGCCAAAAGTTTCTATATTAATTTATTAAAAAAATATTTGGTGCTTATTATAAAGAAAAAAATTGTGAATTTTTTGATACCAAACACATTACATTTCTGTTTCATATAAAGCAAGAAAATAAATTTAAAAATTTGTACAATTAAAAAAAAAATATCATTAGCCATGAAACTGACAGTAACAAACCATTGTCATTTTTTACTAATATGATAGGGGACAATTAAAGATTAAAGTTATTAATTTATGAACTAGTACAAAATAAGAAAATAAAGAAAACACTTGGATATTTATTTAAGAAACAATTATTATTTATTGTAATAGGTATTTACAAATTAAAGATGTACAATAATTAAAACCATTTAATAATTTGTAATTTTTCTTCATAAGAAAAATTATCCATGATTTCTTTTTAATAAAACGAAAATAATAATAATTTAACAAATAATGTGCAAAAAACGTCTATGAACATCAACAATTGTTTTGTTTTGTTTCTACTAATTTCACGGCTAATGATATTTTTTCTCAATTGTGCAATTTTTAAAATTTATTTTCTGGCTTTATATGAAACAGAAATGTAATGTGCTTGGTATCAAAAAATCCATAATTTTTTTCTTTATAATACACACTAATTCTTTCTTCAATAATTTAATATAGAAACTTTTGGCGTCTAAAAAACTGTTTTTCTATGTTATAGCCCTATGACCCGTTTTAAAATTTACACCCTGTATATATATATATATATATATATATATATATATATATATATATATATATACAGGGTGTATCAAGTTAATGGAACAGTGCATTTTATTCATGTAAGTTATAGTGCTACCCCTGTACTACATAATAGACAAAGTGCCGATGTGCCAGAACGTGACTCTCTCATATTTCATTAGTATAAAAACATGTAATGCTTTAGATTAGCCAGTCTGCATTCTATTATCATATTATCAAGTAGTTTATAGCATATTATAATTTGTACTCGCAAAAATAAAACTTTTTAAAAACCTATTTGATCGAACGAGAATTTTAAGTTGTATGTGTAAAGTTACACAAAAATGTGATAAAGATATTTTGTAAGGCATAGAGGGGACACATTTTGGCATAACCTCTATTATTTTAAAACCAGTGGTACTCAACATATGGATCAATGTTATATTTTTTTAAATGGCATTATATATTTTTTATTAACTCATTAAATAGAGAATTTTCTTCAGAAGTCAACAATTAAATAATATCATACTCTTACATTGTGAAAATTTTGATAAAAATCAATTCAAAGATAGTATTTCATTTCTAAAATGTTGAGTAGGCTAAGCAAACATTTAACTATTAAAATTATCTGTCATTTTCGTATATCATTGTTACAAATTATTAAATTAGTTATTCGAAATGTTCCAAAATTCGTTATTTTTATTTCGAGTGATGATTATTATTTGGTCTTCTTTAATTAGCAAATAAATTGTATTCTTGAAATACATTTTGATAGGTCTCATATCAATAAATAAAATAATCTAAGTATTTGTTAAATATGCTGTCATTATTAAATTAATTATTTGTCTGCTCCGATGGCTCAATGGTTAGAGCAACGCCTCTTAGTCATGAGTGCGCTCGGGGTTCGGGGTTTCAATCCCACAAACTAAGGCATGGATGTTTGTGTATGTGAACCTACTCAGTCACTGGGATTTAATCCTGTTGAGAGACTATAAAAGAAAAAAAAAAGGTAATGAAAATTACCTTAATTTAATAATGGGTAACAGTTAATGTTCTTTTGTTTTAAGGATTGAATGTTTGCTCAGCCTACTTAAAAAAATAAAATAGAAATAAAATTCTAATATAATATGATGAATTTATATCAAATTTTTAGCAATGTAATTGTATGATATTATTATATCGTTGAATTCAGGAGAAAAACATCTATTTAAAGAATTAATAAACAATATATAATGCCGTTTAAAAAAATATAACATTAATCCATAACTTGAGTACTACTGGTTTTACAATAATAGTGGCTATTCCAAAATGTGTAGCCCTTTATGCTTTACAAATTATCTTAATCACTTGTCATATATACGAATAAAATGCACTGTTCCATTATCTTGATACACCCTGTATATATATATATATATATATATATATATATATATATATATATATATATATATATATATACCGAGTGTAACACGAAAACCGAGTCACAGGCGTTTAACATTGGAAAACAGTTTTTCCTTGCCCAAAAGTGGACTTTTAATTTTGGACAAAAATGCTTCAATAGAGAATTGAATTCTGCATCTTAAGCAATTGTCATATTTTCTTTCGTACTTCATTATAGTGTTAGTCATGGTATTGAAAATTTCAAACAATTTTTATGTCATTTTACATGTCAGAAGCTCTAAAATATAGTTTTCATCAAAATAATACTACTATCTTCTCTTCCTGTGAATAATTCTCCATTTTCAGTTTTTATGAAAACTATATTTATCATAATGTCATAAAATTTGTTTGAGATATTATTTCAAAACCATGGCTAACACTATAAAGAAGTAACTTTTATAAAATTTTAAATTTAATTTCTTCGTTAACGAAACATGCGAAAGAAAATGCGATTATTGATTTAGATGTAGAATTTCATTTTAGGCAATTAAAAAGTTCTATTAAACATACGTCCGATCTCGTCTCCTACAGAAGTACCAAGCCTAGAGGTGTATATTTTGGTTTCTAATATGAAAACAGCAACAGATAAATTTTTAAAACTTGTATTTACTACATCATGTGCGAACATCAACATTATTTTTAATGAAAGTATTATATCGCGAGCGTAAATTTATAAAACTAGAAAAAAATGTTCGCAGGGAATCGCTCAATAAAACTGTAGACACGTGTACTGCTCTTAATTATTTTTAATTTTTTTTTTCAGTTCTTTAGATATTGTAGAGTAGTGGGAGTAATAACAATGAAAACTTTTTGTTCTCGGGCTTTGAACCATTTTTTTTATTCTATTTAGAATTCCAAAAAAATAAAATTAAATAGATAAGCTATACGTAGGGCCGGTTGCACCAACGTAACTTAAATTGATAATATTGCATCAAAATGAAATGTTAAATGAATTATAATATATTGCCGTCAACATTTCGATTTGTATTTTTTTTGTTTAAAATTAAATGAAAATTTACGCCTTGTTGGTGCAACTGGCCATTATTCGATAAAATGTAACCTTTTCGAGATAATTTTCAAAGGTTGGTACTATAGACCTCTTGTAGAAGACGAGATGGGTAAATGTTTATTAGAACCGTTTTACTTAAAATGACCCCTATATGGTAAAGTTTGTTTTGTTTATGTGTATTTTCCATAACATGCGTTGACGGACTTCTCCAAGCTCCAACAAAGTAAACATTTTAACAGGTTTTAATAAAGGTCAAATTGAAACTTTTTACTATTAATCCACATAGAATTACTAGTGACAGTTTCCGCTGAATCGTATATAGACATTATTTTGCCGCATTATATTAATATGAAAATCGGATGTGGCCAGCACATTACCTTCCGTCAATTACATGTATTTTGCACAAATCCCTTACCGTAAAATAGGGGTCACTTTCAATTTAATATATCGTGAAAAAAAGATTATTAAATACTGTATTTTATACCTTTATTTTACAATCTTCCTTCATTGTTTAAAGAAAAATGTAAATTTATCTAATATATGCAGTTTCATCCTATACATTATCCACCTACCTACATAATTATATAGAACTTGCACATACCTAACGATCCACGAATCAGTTGTCAGCTACAAACAATATTCCTCGAACCATAATTAAATTTACGGAAAATCAACTACATACAATAAACAATAAGTGCATCCATAGCTACGCTACATTATACAAACTCAAGCAGTGATTTGTTCCATTATACCATATTAAATATTCACAATGATTTTATTTAAAATTGATTGCTTCAAATATAATGGTCTGTAACCTACGATACAAGAGCAATTACTGAAATATTAAATTGATATAAAGCAGGAATATTTCAATTTATACTGCCAATTATATAGAAATTAAGATGTTATGTATTTGTAAGCTTTAGAAGTTTAATTACTAATGTCGCAAACAAGATTACATTTTCCTTATTTAGTATATTTACAAATAATAGGTATTATATAGCCTGTGAAATTGAGTGGTTGAGTGAGTTAAGTGATCGGTGGTGGTTCAGACAGCCTAAGTTCGAATTCGATCTTCGGCAAATTTAAAAATTGTTCTCTCCACGACAGTTTTAAAAGACTTAAAAAGTGCTTCAAACTATACAAATATAATCATCATTACCGAAATCAATAAATTAGAAAAAAATTGTTACGCCCAGAAATTGGTAGTAATCTGTGATGATATACAGTTGCGTGCAAAAGTTTTGTGCCATAAAACAGATATTTTTATGAACATATATATTTGTGCAAAAATATTTTCAAATTATAAACAAAAAATCTGTTGTGGCCAGCACAAGACCTTCCGTCAATTCCATGTATTTTGTACAAATCCCATACCAAAAGGTCCTTGGAACAGATTCTATATAATATCATGTAAAATCGAACAGGAGCACATACTATTTTTTACAAATTCCATACCAAAAGTTCATTTGAAAAGGTTCTATAAATCCAATAAAATTATAACATAAGCTACACTAAGTAATGTCCTTCCATCTTCTCTTTGGCCTTTCTCTGCGTGTCACTTGCGAGCAACACTATGACATACCAATTTTAGATCCTATACTTTTTTCCATATTTGGTTTTGCACTTGCAACTGACATCTGTCAATTAAATTTTTTTGAATAATTATGTCAGCTGTTTCCATGATAAATAACAAAGCTGACTAATTTTTGAAAATTAATTTCTTTATAATGCTTTAACTCTACATCTATTGAATATGAAGGAAAATGAATAATCAAACCATATAGAGAAGAGTATTTTCTTTAATAAATATAAAAACAAATAAAAAATAAATAAATAAATATATCATCACGGCATATTACCCATTTCTGGGTGTGCCAGTATCTACAACACATGTAGACATCGGTAATGATGACGATATATTTTACCGTGTGGGCGCTTACCAGGCGTCACCTCACGGGCACTCATAGCTGGTGTGGAGAGTGCACCACAGGGGTCACTTTTGTGCCATTTAAAATTGAAAATATTTGGCGTCTGTCGGGATCGAACCCAGTTCCCCCAGGTTCGCGACCAGACACTCAGGCACGCGGCCACGGGACCCCATATAAAAACAAAATGTCAAAAAATAATATTTAACTGCGTTTTTTTAAGAAAAACTGTTAAAAACTTCAAATAAAGGTACTTCCGGTGGATCAGTTATAACCAAAATCTAATCAACTCTTCATATGGATGTACAGAAGAGGAATACGAAAGAATTATAATTTTTAGAATTATAGTATTGGAGTTATCGTCGGAGAAAAATTTGTCACACACGGACACACATACACACACACACACGGACACACACACACACACACACACACACACACACATACATACATACATACATACATACATACATACATACATACAGACATCATCTTAAAAATAGTAAATTCGTATTGTAGGGACCCTAAAACGTGTTTATTCATTAAAAACTCACCACCGAATTTTTTGACCAAAGAGCAAAGACAATACCTTCCTTACCTAAAGGTGACGGAAGGTAAAAAGCCAGCTATCTCGTGAGAACTCTTTCCTTGTCGAAAAAGATTTATTAGGGATTCTCTAACTGAAGGTGGGTGTGTTTTACGATTTCGATAGACAATAATCTAAATTTAATTTAATTTCGGAATCTGATGAAAATTTTCAATGAAATAACCTATATAAACTGTCAGCTACAACGTGGAGCAATATTTATGAACGCGATTAATTTCATTTTAGAGTACAAAATAGAATGAACATAAATTTTAAAATATGTTCACTATACTAATTACAAGGTATTCACATTCCTAACAGTTGTGTACTATATAAATGTAATACAAAAATAAATGTTCTTTTAAAAGAAATAAAATATGTGTGGCTCAAAACTTTTGCTCGAAACTGTATTTACCTATAAAGACTATCTACAATAAAGGTATTCTAGGTTCCAAAAACATAAGGTCTATAAACATTTTCTATTTACCCCTGTAGAATTATTAGATCTTGAATATTATAGAATTTTTGCCTTAATAAATAAATATTTGTTCTAAGGTTTTCAGTCCGAGATCGATCAGTGTGCGAAAAACAAAAACAGCTATAGCGAGTTGTGGATTTATCTAAACTTAGAAAAACTAAAATTTTGTTGTTAGTTTCTTTTTTAAATATATCGTAACATATGGCACTATAACCTAAACTATCACACAAAACTACTCCCTGGTCAAAACATACTTGTCTACAAGGGTTTTAATCTCCTGGGACGTAAGAGGACTATATTGGACAGTAATACCCCTTCGTAAAAAAAACTCAGACAATTAAATCTCTCCCACATTAAAAATATAGGTAGATGTAATTAAATATATTATAAAAAAATTCACAGAGAATAAGTATTATGAGTGCCAGTTTTGTGCGTTAATAAAGTTATGTTAAGGGTTCTTTAGAATACTAATTTGCATAAAGAACCAGTATAACAGCCCAAGTTTTGTGGGTGTGAGTTTTGTGCGTTAGGTTTTATATTAAGTGTATACATATACTTAATAGTTAATTTCATTTGCCAATATTTGCCTAGTTGTCTGCGTTTCTTTGCACGTTTTTATATGGAGGGTTAACGACCGGGCGGATTTTTATACGAGTGGGAACTAATATTTTAAGGGGTTACAAGGCGAAGATAATTATTATCATTTCCTATATTAATTATATTAGGTTTGTTGTTCTTTTCTATTGAAAAACGCCGCAGTATTTGACGCTACTAGAATGCAGGGCGTTAATGAATACTTATTACAAATTTATAGGGTACGTAGGGGATGCAAAATAGACAAACTTTTACTAATAAACTCATATCCGGAAATGCACCCTTTAAATACAGAACTTAAACAAAAAAAGGTAGTATTATTCCAATTATTAATATGAGTTCTGAAAGATATTTTAATAATTTGAGTTAAAGGTTCTTAAAAGAGTAATTATCTACCTTAATTTTAGTTAGCTGTGACCTGTCACTGCTTATTTTAACTTCTAGAAATTATTTATTTTAAATAATTTTAAGACTCGCTTTACTGGTTGTGAAACGAAGGCATAAACACTTCACTTTCTAATATATAATAGTAATTAAGGTACCAAGGGTTGTTATAAGAAAAATAATGCCTGAGGTCAACAGTGTACTGTCGAGGGCCTCTGGCCCGAGGCGAGTACGTTGACCGAAGTATTATTGTCGCTTAACACCCGTGGTGCCTTCAACGTTTTATGTCTTACTAGAAATTCTTAATAAACATTTTGTCTGACTAGAATTTATCAAACAAAAATAATAAATCAAAAAAATTTAATACAATTTACAAAGTAGCCTGTGAATGCGGTGTCTAGGTAATATTTTGTTTCTGTAAACAAAGCATATTTTCAAACAAAAAATATATTTCTTGTGGTATTTTTCTGTCAATATAAAAAATAATATTTGTAGGTTAAGTAAATAAATATTGTTAAATCTATGAATTACCTGTCTCCTGATTTCTTTAAAACATAACAAACAAATTTGGTTGGAATGCAGTACTCAGTCCAGTAGTCGTATTTCTATTGAACATGTGTCTGAAATAGAGAAAATCTTTGACTCTTAAATATTTACTAAATACAAAAATTGTCATATCAAGGCGATTGAAGTGAAAAGATTAGGTTAGGTTAAGGTAGTTGATATACTTACTCGAAATACATATTAGACCGAGTACTGCATTTTTTACTACAAATTTAATTTAACAATACATTTCTTTTGCTTTCTTCACAAGTTCAACGCAACGCAGAACGAGCTGTCAACAGAAAATCTGCAGTGATGCCGTAAGTCTAAAAAGGAAAGTAACGAACAAGTACCAACATTTCAATGTTATTGCTAAGAATAAGAAGTATGCTGGTTTGTATTTGTGATGAAACAAATATGATTATAAACGACTACAATTCACAATGCTTCTTAACCCGGCATTACTCGCTAATTCGAGTCCCTCGGCATTACTCGCGCGTGAGAACTTTTCTCACATTACAAAAATCATCTGAAATTAAAGTGTTAACGAAATGAAATGAAAGAGCCGATATATAATTATAAGCTGAATATGTTTATTAAACATTTTAAACAAAACAAACAAAATGTACATGAATAATAGGTAGGTATATTTAATTTTTTTTAGGGATAAGTATTTTTTAACAGCAAATATATAATTAAAATTTGAATTTGTTAAACATTTTCAACAAAACAAATAAAATTTACTACAATAATAAGTGGGTATAATTTAATTTTATAAAAAATATTTTTTAATTGTTCTGTCTCAGTATTTTGATCATTTTGTTCACTATCAGCATCGCTACCTTAATCTAGTTGCTCATCCGCACTTAGCTCTTAGATGATGGTTTCTATCTTTGTGTCTATAAACAAAAATATGTAATAAAGATAACAGAAATTTAATAATATATTGTTCCTTACCTCTATTGCGAAACTTTTTTTGAGTACCCGCGCGATGAGAGAAGTACTCACACAGTCTGCAGCAATCACAAAAACTTCACGTAACGCAGCCACTATGCACACTACCCTCAAATGACAAAATATAATATGATGCGCAAAATTGGACAAGAGCATAACTGAGACGACAAGTACCCCCGCCAATTATTGTTAAAGATTTGCGCGTTTTTCTAAAAATGTGAGAGAATCTCTCATATAGCTAGTAACGCCGGGTTAACCTTAACTGCACTATATGTTAGTATCAATATTATTAACCTCAGTTTGTTGTCAACATTACCATAGCAACTTAATACGCCGTAGGGTATTATTTACTCAATAACGGACCTAATGTTGAGGTTGTTATAAAACAATAACAAACTAGTAAGACGTAAACAAAATAACACTCTTGACCCTTGGAGGGTTAGTTGTGTCGTGACCACGCCTGTGCAACGCAATGTAGTTTCCCTATCCTAGCTATGTCTCACAATTTTATCATGATAGAAAGAGAGAGCGGTGAGAGAGATGAAAGATGGGAGGCCGATGAGCGTAAAGATTTACCTTTACATTCCCTTTGACATAAGGTTATTTTGACGTTTGTCAAGTGTTTTGTATTCTAATTTAATATAAAATGGGGAGAAAATGTTTTGTACCGAACTATAATAGTGGCTACGCGGAGTGTAAAGAAAAAAATTCAATTTTTGGTGCTCCTAAAGATGAAGAAACATTGAAAATTTGGGTACGAAAAATACCTCGCAGACAGAGTGTTTTATAATAAAGACTTTGTGTGCGCCAAACTTTTTAAAGATGAGGAAGTATTGAAAGAATGGACTGACGGCTTCAATCATGTTTGTACATTTAATAATATTTTTTACATTAATAAATTAAGTAAGAAAGAAAGTGGGAAGTAAAACGAATATTTTCAGATTCCACACAAAATATTTCACTTGAAAAAAGGTGCTTTCCAAACTGTCCAAATTATTTTAATGTTAATACCCCTAAAAAAAGAGACGTGAGATACTTAAATATGATACAATAAACAAAAAACGTAAGACAACCGACACCATGCCATGCTCGTTAACAGTAATATCGATGAGGATAATAATGAATCATTATTAACAGGTATCCGAGTACATCATGGTACTTTTATAAAAAAAATGTAGTCGTATCGACATGATCTCTATTTTTTAGAAACAAATTTGGAAACTCCAACGACGGCTCCTTCACTTTTCAATTTAATTTTGAAAAATGATATTGTAATCACATTGCCTAACGAATTTTGGTCCTTGAGAAAAATAACAAATAATGGCAAAGCATGTCTTGTATATTTAAAATTAATATTTTCGAATACAGAAGTTCCAGTAATTGAAAAGCAATTATTAATTACGGAATCTTTAGATGTAAAAATTTTTATTTACGGACAACTATTTAATAAGGTATACAAAATAGTTTTACCAAATAATATTTCTAAAATTTTAGAAGAATTAGAAATATTAAATGTGTGCCAAGGCGTTAATTTAACAAATAGAAATATGATTATTAATGCTCAAAAACGAAAAAAATTATTACATTCTTTCAATTGTAGATATATTTGGATCTATTCAAGCTTACGATTTATTTGTAACAAATAAATTTTTAGAAACTCTTATGCCCATTTGCACCAACAAGGCTTAAATTTTAAGCCCGGCTTAAACAAAAAAATGCAAATCGAAATTTTGACAGCAATATATTATAATTCATTTGACTTTTCATTGCAACGCAATATTGTCAATTTAAGCCAAATTTAATATTTAATCTACATTGGTGCAACCGGCCATTATTCAATTAAAATGTATATGTATACAGAAATTGAAATGTCCATATTTTTAAAAAAATAATTATCATACTATAGGAATGTCACTGAACTATAAAGTCTTAAAATTAATTATACATTGTCCTTTAAATAAAAATCAATAAAATATACACCGAAAGTCTTTTTATTTGAGAAATATTATGCATGATCTCATATAAACTACATAATCGCCAGCCGTAGGTAGGCCTCCGATCTTCCGTCTCTCTCTTCGCTCGGCGATAAGAAAGTGTGCCGCTTTCCGCTGCTTCGTTGCAACTCCTCTAATAGTAGTTATATTATACTCCGTGGTCGTGACTATAGTACAATGCGAGCGGAGCGTGCGCGCGCGCGCGCGTGTGTTTGTGTGTGTGTGTGTGTGTGTGTGTGTGTGCGCGCGCGCGTGCGTGTGTGTGTGCGTGCGTGTGCGAGTGCGTGTGCGTATGTGTGTGTGCGTGCGTGCGTGTGTGCGTGTGCAAGTGCGTGTATGTGTGTTTGTGTGTGTGTGTGCGGGTGTGCGTGCGTGCGTGTGTGTGTCAATAAGAAAGACGAGCAGTTTGCAGTAATTAAATGCAAGTCTTATAGCTCACAGTCATTCTAATTACTATACATGTATAGCGATCAGTGTGGATCACCAGATGCTTGTTTGATATGTGTATACATACACGTATAGTATTTTCCTATTATCCGAAGGGTTGTCTGGGACAACCCTGAGTCATTAGAACCGTGCGTTCTGAAGGTAGTTAGGGTACATAGCGGACAACACCAACTGTTGATGGCAATGATACCGCTAGTACACCAGGTATGAGAACGCCAAGTGAGAGGCTGAGATCCACAAGAACGTCTGGAACATAAAGGATAAACCTGGGGTTTATCACAGTAGGTTTGGGATCTATGTGTGATCATAAGCTAAATTCCCATAATAGGTCTGGGACCCATGGACGTATGGGAGATCGAGTTCTGGGAGCTCAATATGTCTGGGACACAATGATATAATATTTTAGGTCCATATAAAAATAATATAGTATGGCGTATATGGATGATATATGAATACCATCTACAACTATAGAGGAGGGAGTTACACAATTTTGGAACAATTTCGAAAATAATGCGAAAGGGAGGGTTAACATTAAAACTAAATTTTTGTTTTTTGCAACTAAAATCTATTATTTAGAAATTAAAATTAGCCGTGATGGTATACAGCCGGGTGCAGTAAAAATTAGAGCAGTAAAAGATTTCCCAGTACCTCAAAATGAACATAAAATAGATAGTTTATCGAATTAACAAATTATTTACGACAATTTGTAAATAAATATGCTGAAGTAGCACAGCCTTTTACAAAATTGTTAAAGAAGTAAACTTGAAGTTGGACAGAGCAGTAACTAAATGAGGTTGTGAAACAATATTTCATTCATATGAACTATAAACCTTTGTCAGAAGTTGAAAGCTTAAAGAAATTGCGAGTATATTTAATCGATATAAATTAAAAAGTTGTAACTGACAGAATGAGTCATGTACATGCTTTAAGTCGTAATCCGGAAACTACAAAACAACCGGCGGAAGAAATTTTAAAATAGAAACCGCTGATTAGGTGTTCGCGGCCCAGTTAATCGATGAAAAGGTTCGTGAAATTCATGATATACTTTCAAGGACATCTGAAACAAAATAAGAGAAAAACATTTATAAAAATTATGCCTTACGCGATGGACGAGTCTATAGCATCAAAATCGAGGTATTCAGTGGGTGGGATATTGTCCGCAGTGCACACACGAAATGGGAGAAAACATTAAAAACACTATATGAAACATACTGGTTTCCAAAGATGAGAACGGCTGGGAAAGAGGAAAGATATTTAAATCCGATTGAAAAAATACCAATGCCTTTTCATACTTCACATATAGATCATTTAGGCCCATTTCAGAAATCACTTAAAAGTTACACCCATTTCATTTTTGTTGTTGATGCTTTCACAAAATTTGTCTTTGCCAGGCAAATCGATAAAATCTACCAATAGCAAAAAGGTTGTCAAATATTTGAATAAATTATTTCGAACATATGGTGTACCTACAAGAATTATATCAGGTAGAGGTAAGGTATTCACATCAAAATTATTTTTAAAATATTGTCAAGACAAGGGAGTAAAACATGTTAAACATCACAAAGTAATGGTCAAGTTAAGCGTTTTAATAGAACTATTTTATCCGCACTGTCGACTAGCTGCGGAGATATATGACAATATTACGCAGCAATAGTACAATTCGCTGTGAATAATATGTACTGGAAAAATACAGTTAAATTCCAAGTGAATTATTTTTCCGGTATAAACCGCGGTCATTAAAATATTTATTATTGACTGCGGGAATAGAAGTAGAGCAATTACAGTCACGTGGTATTAATAAAGAGTGAGAAGAAGTAGTCCAAAAATTGTTTGATTTAATATTGCAAAAAGAAAGATTTGATAAAAACTAAAGTTGGTCAAATTTGATAGTATTAGAGAGGTAAATTATTGAAGAGGGCAATAGTAAGAAATTAAGACCACCATACGCGAGTCCTTTCATTGACGAATGATAGATACGAGGTTTGCGACTTTCCTGGATCAGACAGAAGCCGCCGGGCTAAATACAACAGTAAAGTGGCCGTCGACAAGTGAAAACCGTGGACCCCTCTAGGAGGTATGTCTTCGGACTCATCGTGTGAAAGCGGTGAGAGTCATAAAGACTTAGGGTGGAATCACAACATAATCCAAATACGTATAATTAAATTTTTTATAAACTTTAAAAGCCTCCTCGAGGATGAAGAGATAATCAGGATAGGCCGAATGTAAGATTCACTTTTCGGCAGCGCGCCACTGGTTTTGAAACGCAGGCTTAAACATTTGACTTTCTAAAATAACACTCTTGACCCTTGCAGGGTTACTTGTCTCGTGACCATAGTGCTATGCGGATGTATGTAAGTGTCAATAAGAAAGAGGAGTAGTTTTCAGTAATTAAAGGTTAGTCGTTTAGCTTATAGTCGTACTAATGATTGTACATATATAGCGATCAGATATGGATCATCAAATGCTTGTTTGATATGTTTATAACCTGTTTGTGTATTTGATATGCATGGTATAAGTGGGATATACATTTGTGTTAAATGTTGGTGGTTGCAAATGTGTAGTATTTTCATAATATTCGAAGGGTTTTATAGGACAACCCTGGGTCGATAGAGCCGTGTGCTCTGAAGGTGGCTAGGATACGTACTGGAGAAACACCAAATAGATCCGGGACCAATGGTCTCTGGGAGGTCGAACTCTGGGAGCTCAACATGTCTGGGACATGTGTTATTTGTTATACCGCTAGTAGTGAAACACCAGGTGTGAAAACACCAAATGAGTGACTGAGACCCACAAGAACGTCTGGAACGTAAAAGATAAACCTGAGGTTTATCACAGTAGGTCTGGGATCTATGTGTGATCATAAGCTAAGCTCTCATAATAGGTCTCGGGACGCATGGGCGACTGAGAGATCGAGCTCTAGAAGCTGTACATGTCTGTGACATGCGTGGCTACAGATCCTGCTACTGGTTCAGAAGTGATCATTCTCAAGAGCCGTATACAGCAAATGGTCCCTACACTAAGTACATACTTTTGTGGATAGAGGTACCGGAATTCACGCGATGCTGCCACAAGGTGTGTGTGTGCGTATGTGTGTTTATGTATGTATGTATGTATGTATGTATGTATGTATGTGTGTATGTGTCTGTGTTGATGTGTTCAAAAGGAATGTGAATTGTATATTAGATTAATGCACGTTTTACCGCCTATATATTTTCGACAGTAAATAGTTCTATAGTAATTGGCCCAACCTCAAATGCTATGAGCATTAACAGTCCTGACTATAAAGGAAAGAGGAAATAGGATAATACAGTATTTTTATATTATATCTGTTCTATATTCAAGTTAAATAATAATTGAAAAAAAAATAATTAATAACATATCTTTTATAATATTATTCATTTCTCTAATACATGTTAGAATAATTGCTCAAAATGAGCACCAACTTCAATACAAGCATTGCACCTTCAGAGCATATTTCAAAAACACCAGAATTTCTTTCAATTTTTATGCTGCCATTCACTCGGCCGGACATTAATACCATGTTTGCGTAATCGCGAACATATTGCGTCTGCAATTCAATGCTGTAAGAAAAAATTAATAAAATTTTAACTGAAGTGATAGGTCCAGCGAACTAAAATTAAGGTAGATAATTAGGATAAGCTTGTGAGCCGGTGCGTTTCCAGATATGGGTTTATTAGCAAATTGATCTATTTTGCATTCCCTGCTACATACCATATAAATTTGTAACACATATTCATTAACAGCCTGTATATTCTATTGTGAAACGCCAGCCATATAAATGTCACTAACATTTGAAATTTTGTTCATTTGGTAGCTGGTTTCACTGGTTTCAATAACTCATGTCCATTAAATGTCATATAGAACTGAACTATCAGTTTTGCAATAATATCTACTAACAGAGCTTTTTTTTTTGTAATAATAATTTATTTACAACTGGCCTTATACCCGAGACAGATGACAAAAATTAATGATCATTAACGGTTAGATGCAGTATGCGCACGTGAATTTGAGACTATTGACAGATGTCAAAATTGCGTCTATTAACAAACCAGAAAATATTGACTGTAGTAAGTACGTGTTACTTATTGTTTTGTACTGTACGAGTTTCGAATTTCGAATCCTTCTTCTTCCAAGGCTGCCTTTATGTCCTGAACGGGAACTGACTGGTGAATATTTTTACAACCCTGTATGATCTTTCATTTCTTAGTTGATATGTATGGTACGCTAACAGTCGTATAAGTTTTCGATATGCATCAGAGGAGTTAGTATTTACTTTGACACTATCTTTTGCGAAGGCTTTGCATATAAATTCTTCTTTTTTTAGAGTGTTTTCACGAGTTACAAGCATGGATTGATAGTTTGATACATTCTGTATGTACACGGGTGGCGGTTTCGGGTCAGTTTTAATTTGATCTTCGTTTGATTCGTTATCAAGGACAATAAATCTGTTCGAGTTATTAAAAATTTTGGGTGTAGTAATTGGGTTGGAATTTTTATTGCGTTTTTCTTTTGATCCTGTGTGTTTGTCATCTTCTCTTGTCCTTTTTGAAGAACGTTTTGGATATATTGTGTTCTGGAGGAGTTGATGTGGGAGAAACTTGCCCTATTTCTGTAGTATAAATTCGCGGAGTGACGAGACTAAAGTAGTTACCACGTTAGTTACAGAACTTGTCATTAAATTTAGTCCTCCGCTGGTTTGTTGCACGATTAAAATTTTATTTTCACTAGAGTTGGCAACACTGATTGTTTTTGGGAATTTGCGGGCGGTACGAATGCGTAGGCCGAATGCGTGCTCGCTTCCACTTAGCACTGTAACTGTATCACTACAATGTTTTTAATGTTAATAATTCCAGATGAATTATAACTTCAAAAAAGTTTTTTAACAAAAGCACTGTTCAAATTGAAGGCGCGTCTTTATTGCTACTGCCGTTCTAACGAAACGAACAAATATCTAATGATTATTAAGTAACTGTGAAATCGAAACGAACACTTTAATATGGCGGTCAACCGTAAACGCCAAGTAGCGTGGCGAACAAACCTACTTTGTTATTCTGTTTAACAGTTCCTCAAATTAGTTCTGAAACCTCAGTCGCTTGTTTAGAATGCGTTTTTTACAGTTTCATTCTAGTTTGACGTAACCTATCTCCATTGCAAACGATATCTAGGATAAGTGTATTTAATATTTTAAACAGGGTTGCGAGAAAAAAAATGTTAAAGAAACTACATTTTGTATGCTAAAGTTTTTCCTAATTAATCATCTCAGGATCCCTTAATCTTTTTTGCAGGAAACAGCAACATACGTATTTAAAGCATTAAAATTTTACAAGGACAAATGAATAAGCTCATTAAGCATTTTGTATGAAACACTTGTTGCTTTGTAGAAAGCGAACCACATAAAGTTCCAGCTCATGTTTGCTCTTCACATTTCTAAAACGTTGCTTATGAAACAAATTTCAAGTACTTTACTAACTTTATCGCTTAACGTTTATCTACAATTTTGAATTGATTATTACTTTACTCAGAGTACACAAAAAAACTTAGAATAGGTATCGCAAATATACAGTTTTCAAAAGAGAGTATTTTTTTTGGAGATATATATACAATTCGATGTGGTGATACAGAATAAAATAAACAGAACAAGAAGAGTTATTAATGACAAAATCAAATCTGAGAAATAAAAACGCTATAAGGAAAATGATAATGATCTTACAAATAAAATGTATTATGTACATAAAAAAATCTGTTGTGGCCAGCACAAGACCTTCCGTCAATTCCATGTATTTTGTACAAATCTCATACCAAAAGGTCCTTGGAACAAATTCTTTATAATATCATGTAAAATCGAACACGAACACATACTATTTTTTACAAATTCCATACCAAAAGTTCATTTGAAAAGGTTCTATAAATCCAATAAAATTATAACATAAACTACACTAAGTAATGTCCTTCCATCTTCTCTTTGGCCTTTCTCTGCGTGTCACTTGCGAGCAACACTATGACATACCAATTTTAGATCCTATACTTTTTTCCATATTTGGTTTTGCACTTGCAACTGACATCTATCAATTAAATTTTTTTGAATAATTATATCAGCTGTTTCCATGATAAATAGCAAAGCTAACTAATTTTTGAAAATTAATTTCTTTATAATTTTTTAAATTTACATCTATTGAATATGAAGGAAAATGTATAATCAAACTGTATAGAGAAGAGTATTTTCTTTAATATATATAATAACAAAATGTTAAAATATAATATTTAACTGCGTTTTTTTAAGAAAAACTGTTAAAAACTTCAAATAAGGGTACTTCCGGTGGATCAATTATAACCAAAATCTAATCAACTCTTCATATGGATGTACAGAAGAGGAATACGAAAGAATTATATTTTTTGGAATTGTAGTATTGGAGTTATCTTCGGAGAAAAATTTGTCACACACGGACACACATACACACACACGCACACACACACGGACACACACACGGACACACACACGGACACACACATACATACATACATACATACATACATACATACATACATACAGACATCATCTTAAAAATAGTAAATTTGTATTGTAGGGACCCTAAAACGTGCTTATTCATTAAAAAAGACAATACCTTCCTTACCTAAAGGTGACGGAAGGTAAAAAAATATCAAAAAATTTGGAAAATTATTTGTTATTTTTGGGGAAGGTGTTAACAAGTACTCGAAATCTCAAACAGCATTTATTCTTACAACAACGACGTATTGATGCACACTTTCACCTTCTTCTGGGTCTATAATCATTCCTAAAACACACATAGTACTAATAGTACATACAAAATAACATGGACTTATTACATTTACAGGAAAGATCTCACACAATATTACATCTCATGTACACAAAATACTTTCGTTCTTTACATTCAGTTTTACAACATCGTACAAAATTCATAAAGAACGCATACATATCAGTTTGCTCTTGATATCGAAAACAGAATAAATCGGAAAATAGCCTGTATGTACATATAATGCGTAAGGATTTTATAGTGACATCATCTATACGGACTTCTATTGGTCGTCTGTACACCAATGCTTGTGTGGCCTAACTGTAGGAATTTAAATAAAATGTAAAAGATTTTAATTAACTCTTAATTTGGCCTGAAATTTGCTTTTTCTTTTTTGAACTTTTCCAATAACATTGACAGATTTCGAGTAATTGTTAACATCTATTTATTTCTTATTATTTACTTGATGGGGTCCTCCACTTTAACAAAGTAATAAAATGTACATTTATACTTAAAGTATTACTCAATAATTAACGGTGAAGAAAAAAATAACTTTTTTTGATAATTACTTTAGGAAATATTTCAAATTTTTTGCCAGGGTCACGGTGACGTCACACTATTGTTATTTTTCTCTTGCAGTCAAATATAGACACGAAAGAAAGATAGCAATAGGTTGAGCCTTTGCGATTTAGTACATCCTATTATTCTATATATTATTGTGTCTTTATCTCTAAATCTATAGAAGATATAATAATTTTTTTAAGTGTATTAGATGGAGAATTTTATGTTCTTAAATATTTATAACAAAAATTTCCAAAAAAATATATTTAGAAGAATTTTTCTAAGAAACTACTACTTCCGGTTGTCCAATTGTTACCAGAACCTTTTCAACTCTTCCCATGTCCCGTGTCAGATTGAGAAATATATGGTTAAACAGGTCTTAAGTATTATGGTTTTTGAGGAATCGTCCTTCCAACATCTACACATACCCACACAGATATAAAAATGTTAAAATCGGCTTCTTTGGACCTTAAAACGTGCTTATGAACTGAAATCTGGATATGCGATTTTTAGCGTGAATCCAATACCTCTCTTAATGAAAGGTAAAAAAGTCGATATTAAATTCCTGTAGTGAATGGTGACTAATAAATTTGTATAAAAAATTTGACCTAGAAATATGCAAACAGGTTTGCTTTATTATTAATATTATCCCTTAAAAGGAAAACAGATTTGTAGTGTACGAAGTATGTAGTAGGTAATAATCATTGTTTCCGTCAATAAATTTACTGTTCGATGCACATATTTATTAGTTACTTACATCCTAGTTAGATATTGAAAATAACGAACAAATTTAAATTAGGAATTATTTTCTTTTTCTTTTTAATAAATTTTTATTAAACATAAATTTTAATGGTATTCACTCAATTGTAATATTACATAATGAATTTAGAATATTAATATTCTTTGACAATGGTTTTTAAAACTTGATAGTATCGTAAGTCTTATGGGATAAATTGAATGAAATTTTTATTATACATCTTAAAATTTTAATTTAACTCAAGCTATAAAGTATAGCAATTTAAAGTATAATAGGTAAGGAAAAAAGAAGCTTTCTTTATTTGGTTTTATTTGTCCACAAACAAAGCAGAGTTAATCCCTTTTCATCCTTTCACTGACTCTTTAATCGTGTAACTTAAGTGCCGCATTTTCGTCGTGGAAAACCAATTTTCAACCTTAACCTCAAATTTCGTGACGCGTTCGGATAAACAACGATGTGTGGCGCTAGTGGGCGGGACTATTAACCTGAACAGCGCGAATCAACAGAAGAATGCGATGGTGAACCGCTCAACCGAGCTGTATTCAATCTTTGCGACAAAAGCTGCCCTCTGACCCACGAAAATATTGCAGCTTTTAACCGTGGCTCAGTTTTACTCTAATCCCTATATATAAATTCATTTGTACGTTATGCAATACACTATTTGTATCACACAAATAGATATTTTGAATATAGAAAAAATGAAGCAATTTAAATTACTCGAACTCTAAATTGGTTATTAGCGCTTTTGACAAAAATGACATTTAACTCCATAATTTGTATAAAATGTATTTTTTTGCAGACTTAAGATTTTTATTTACATAGTTATAGTAACATTCAACTATTAAATATTAACAGAGCAATGGGTATTCTCCTGATCAGAAACTATCAGTAGGAAATGATTAAAAATGGCTGATTTGAAAAACTCTAATGCCCATTTGCACCGCTTCTAGTTAAATTCGTAACTACAAGTTCAAATGCAAATCGAAATTTTGACAGTAATATTTAATAAACCCATTTGACATTTCATTTCGATATAATATTGTCATCGTAAATGACAGTTAAAATTTAATTATACGCGGTGCAATAGGGCATAAATCGAAAATCGCCTACGAAATAAAGTAGGAAAATGTGGACTAAGTACATATGTACACTGGGGGTACCAAGTAGAACCCACTTAATGTAACTGTGGCGAAGAACATATAATAGCTCACCAGCTCACGTGCGTCAACTTCGAAGAGGAATGCACAAAAGAAGATTTGGCTAAAGTAACACCAGCAGTTTTAAACTTTGCTAATTTCTGAAAAAATACAATTTAGCTAGACCGTTTCTCTGCTAAAGTTTTGTGGATGAGGAGAAATTTGAGGAGAATATGCGTCCTCACCTCCTCATTAGTATATTATGAATTTTAAATTACTATGTTATGTATGGTTTGGATACGATAAATGAATAACTCTTAATAAAACTACAACTTAAAGAAATAATTACTCAACACTTCAACATAACTGGGCCTGAGTACAAAATTATAAGATTTCCTTTCACAACACACTACACCTTGCTCTTTAACATAAAACTTCATTGCGAATACAAGAATTCTTAGACGCAAAGGGAACATAATACCCTATGGGTCTACAAAATGTAATCAGATGGATAACTTTCTTTCCAGAAAGCCAATAAAATATCCAACGCCCGAATTAATCATACTACGTTTGCAATGGTACCGGCTTGTTTGCAATAGCACAAATCTATTCAAACGTTTCAATTCTAGAGGATACTAGACCTAATTTAAAAATATGCTCTCAATCGGCAAGTAATCTGTTGTACAGTCTGTGGTTCTGTGGCTGTGCATAACTAGGTTTTTACCTGACCACATTTTAAGGTCCCTAGAATCAGATTTTAACATTTTCACGATGATTTCCGTGGGTTGTGTGTATGTAAGTATCTGGGTATGTATGTGTGTGTGTATCCTCTTAAAGCTCTAACTCAAATACTATCAAACTTTGAAACCTAGTATTTCGAACTTATTCTATTATGGTATGAAGCCATTAGATTTTGGTGTAAATCGGATAACAGGAAATGACACTTTACTTGAAGCTTAAAATAGTTTTTCCCGAATTATGCTGTTCTAAAAATTAAATATTATCAAATTTTCTTATGCATTCATACTTTTTCTTTTTCCATCTATTTTATAGATAAATATATAAAATAAATTTATTTTATAAATACTTTGATTTCTTAGTAAAACAGTTCAGATTTCAAATGCATGTAACTGCCATAAATAAAAACTAATCATTTCAAATTAATATTAATGAGTTTTTTGGCAAGAATTGCTGACTTATTATACATTGTAGATACAATTTTTTTTAATTCACATAGTGCTGCCGACTCAAGAAAAATAAAGTAAAGTATTTTGTATATTTTTCCTAGTTAGTTAAAATTAAACTGAAAATTGTTCATATCGCAAAGTATGCTTACTTTATATCAAAATCATACTTACGCTGCAATACAGAGAAACTAAAAATTCATATGAAATGAAAAATTAAACTTTAATTTAACTAGTAGTGTATCAATTATTTGAATTGTCTTTATAGTAAAGTCAGAAAAAAATAGACAAAATGTAACAAATTCTTTTCTTTGCGTTTATTTACTATTTCAAGTATGAATTTAAATGTAAATTTTATACATGATAGAATAGAGACTGAAATTTACCATTATTTTCTAGTAATGTATTATAAAACCATGTATTTGTTACACAATTTTGGTAGAAATAAAATATCTGTTAGTTAAAGCTTTAGCTAAATAGATGGCGTTAATATCGGTATTTACAAATACTTGTTTATAACTCCGCTCTCGCCGCCCCTTCGAAGTTGTGCTTGGAGTAGCAGAGAATTGGAAAGAGTTTGTGATTCTTTACGATTTCATGAATTTTTGGCACATCTAGAAATTTATGAATATTATTGGTTTGCAAAAATTGAAACTAAAATTTCACAATTTTTATTGTTTATTGCTACATATATACGTATAGGTATTTGTATTTACTTAAGAATGAATAAGTAGAGATCATTATTTTTACGTTATTAATTATTATAATCATACTATTTAGCGAATTCGGCAGGTTTCCTATATTTTTAAGTCGATTATGTACATAATTCATTTTGTTTACTTTTATAATATACTAATAAAGAACTTCTAGCTCTACAAACCTTGATCGACAAATCATTAGTAACAGTTAATTAAAGAGATCTTATTATATTATAAATATTATTATAGTTATTAAATTTCTGTGCACCTATTAGTAACTAATCCTTATATATTGTTTGCAATAGTCACAAGTGTTTAAACAGGAATTTATGTTAATAGATTCTTAAGCCTAAAAAAATCTTCATACAGGTGTACCTAGTTACTAATATATTACGCAAAGTATATTCTTATTATATTATAAATACCTAATCCTTCTTTGATGCTTTCATCAGTCTGTCTTCAAGCTTCATAAATTTCTAAGGGGATTACATTTATAAAATCCACGGTGATTACAGTCATGCAACTTTTTATCAAGAAATAGTAATAATATTTGTTAACTATGATATTTTGTGTTATTTTCTTTTTGATGTTTTATAACAGAATAGAAAATGCTTGACAAAAATTAAATTAATAAAAATATAACAATAAAATTAGCACAAGTTATGGATTATATCACATTCTGACAGAAAAAAAAATATCTTTTTTTCAAATGTAATTTAAAGTCTCTTTTCCATCATGTATAAAATTTATATTTAAATTCATACTTGAAGTGATAAATAAAAGCAATGAATAATCTTAAATTTGTAACATTTTGTTTATTTTTTCTGACTTTACTATAAAGATAATTTATATAATTAATACGTTACTAGTTAAATTAAAGTTCTTTAATTTCGTATTAATTTCGAGTTTCTCTGAAAGGCAGTGTTAGTATGATTTTGATATAAAGTAAACATACTTTGCGAGATGAATAATTTTCAGTTTAATATTAACAACTAGGAAAAAAGTACAAAGTACTTTACTTAATTTCATCGAGATGTCGAGAATCGCTAGAACTATCTACTACTATTTTAAACAATTGTGGCTATTGCAATTAATATAAATTTGGATAAATTTAATAATTAATTTTTGTGCAACCAGACGCGAACTAAATTTTTGGGAAACAGGCGTTTTTTTATAGTAACGGTTGCGAAATTGGATGGATCACTTTGACACTTGAGAATTGACTTGACGCATATTATGATAAAAATAGTGACGTATATAAAATATGACTACGATTAGTTTCTAGGTTTTGTTTTTAAATAAATACAATGGCTGGTAGCAAAAGCCTTGTTTTAACTAAAACGCAGTTTTAAAAAATGTATTATTTAATACTAATAATAAATAATATCAAATTTATCAGAATATGCATTTTAAATTAGAAAATAGGATATATTTATACAATTATTTTTAAAAAATTCTTCTTTAACCCTCGCCGGACCGTTCGGGGTAACTCAGTTACCCCAAACGCAATATTTCTGTAATTATTTCCTTAATAATATGTTTACAGCATTGCAGTTCTATGTATGCCTTCAGCTAACATTATCGTGTGCCAAAACAACATATTTTTTAACATTGGATTTTAGAAATAGATTTTTTATACATTTTTTTCTTAAGGTAACTAAATTATCCCACACGGTCTATCTTGTTTCATTGAATTACATTTCTTTGTATTGTTGAATTGGCCATAAAATACGGTTTCGTTCATTATCTAAATGGTTCTGCCTTAACTTATTGATCTATGTACCTGTTTTGAAGAGGCTAAATCTCGTATAAAATACATTCAGTTCATTTTATAAACCAAGTGTACCTGTTTTGTATTATTTTGGTCAAATATCACACAGATGAAGAGTTGGTTAGAATTTTGGAAGAAAGTGAAAATAAATATAAAAGTAGTAAAGATGAAGAAAGTGAAGCCGAAGATCATAATATAGAAGAAGAATACCATATTACTGACGAAATTGAAACTCAAGAGAAGAACGAAATTGTGGAGTTTTCCAACAAGACTGGTGATGGCTATGGCTACTGAAAATAATTATGAAAATTAGTGATATACGCTAAACGCTTGTATTATTTACAAACAAAAATATCCTGATGCAAAATCAAGAAATATCGAAAACATTTTCTCCAAAAATATCTTCGAAAGTTCAAGATATCCTAGGAAACATGATCGTAAGTCCAGGATTGCATACCATACATGTGGAAAAACTATTTGCAATATACGTAGAAATAAATTAAAAACATATTTTTGTTTAGATTATCAAAAATTGTAAATTTAGTAATTTTTAACCAAGGCATCGAACCGTAACATTTTATCGAACGCAAACCCAGATCGAACCTCAGATATATTTTTCAATTTAACCCGAATGGAAACTGATCCGGGTATTAAAATTCGGGTTCAAGATTCAGCTGCGGTTCAGGTTCATTTTCAGTTCGAAACGTAAACGTGATTGTTATATTTTCAGCCGCTCGTCGACGTCTTCTGCGTCTGCGATGCTGCCTGCGAAACTGTTCGTGTAAATTATGTTGCATTTTTGTCTTGCGTATTATTATAAATTCCGGCTCGCATTGTATTTTTTTTTTTTTTTTTCTATATGAAGATTGTTATTCAAAACACATTAATTCAATTTCCATTAAGTCGAACCGAACTTGAACCCAATACCTGAACCCGGAACAAAACCGTAAATTTTATTAATACTTGAACCAGTACCTCAAACGAAATCATCTCTCAAACAACAAACTAACCTGAACCTAAACGGAACCCAGATTTTGACTGGTTCAATGCCCTGTTTTTAACTGAATTACCCCGCATTGTCTATAACGCGTATATATATATATATCGTCGCGTTCAAGGCAAAACGGCCTAAACGCCATAAAACGTAATTTGCGATTTTGGTACTGTTCGATAGATTGGCGCAACCTCCATCTATTAAACACAGTGGCATAAGTACGAAAAAATTATTTAAGTAGATATTTCACTTTGAAGTTGCGCAAGCGACAATCACAATTTTAATACGCGGGCGTAAAATGGCATAAGCTCCATTTCTACGTAGTTTCTTATGGGTAAATGCAGAGTGAAATGGCCCGAGTTATTGATGTCAAAGTAAGTGTTTTAAAAATTATTGTTATCATTGTTTGCTATAATTCATTTTAGTAAAGATCAAAGTTTTCTCATAGTATATTTTTATAATAGTACAGATTCAGTATTTGTAACAAAACTTGTTTAAACATTCTGTCGCTTGTGCCATCGACCTGCAAAAAATCTGTTCGGGTACAGCCGACAATCTACATGTTAAATTCATATCTCAAACTATCGGCAACAATAGGTCATTCATTATTTGTTGCTTTCACATTTTAGTTTTTTTCAATATTTTATACTTTAATGCTGGTAATTAATTAAAGTTCATGTAATGATAATCACAGATTATTATGTTTTTCCGCGTTCAAAATATTACCGCTTAAGTCATTGTCCCGAGGCCAGAAAATCATTGAATTAGCTCTTTCTCTTCCATCAGCACTTGAAAATAATGATTTGATGGCAGCACTGAACAATGATGTGTTATTTTCCGATGCTCATATAGTAGAATACTTAAAAAGTTTATGTGAATTAAATGTTATACCATCAAGATATCATCAAGAATACTTGTGTTTGAAGTATGTGTCTTCTGTTTCTGATGAACTAGATAAGACGTAGAAGATTATTAGATATAGTCATTTTATTTCATATCCAGTCCTGCCGGTAAAGTAACTAAGGTACAAAACATCAGAGTGATAGTTTTTTTTTTTTTTTTGATAATTTTGTCTGAGTTTTGATGTTTGTATAAGCGCAATATTTTTATACTGATATGTTTAAAAAAAGTTTATTATATAAAATATATTCTAATATGTATTTCAAATAAATCCTTTAACAGTTCTTTAATAATTACAATTATTACAGATCATGTCACAAACGCCGTTGTCCGTCTAAATTATCAAAAATTAAAATGGCATATCTTCGCGCAAGCAACATTTGCGATCAAAACTTACGTTAATGTAATTGTCTTAACCGACATATAAATTTGGCATAAACACCACATAAACGAAACATTTGGCATAAGTGCCAATCAGACAACATTCTTCTAATTATCATGCAGTTCTTTAATTTATATTTACATTTAAATACACACAAATATTCAGAAAAAAATCTGCTTACTTTTAATGCAGTTAAGACATTAAAAATATATTTGTATAAAAGCGCAGACAGTTTTTTGTGTCTCCTGGCTTATTATGAAAATGGCGCTTGTGTCGTTTTGCCTTGAACGCGACGATATATATATATATATATATATATATATATATATATATATATATATATATATATATATATTATATTAATAGCACAGTCCGGCGAGGGTTAAACATATGGGTGAAATTAAATACTGAAATTTGAATTCAACATTTCTTAAAACAAGGCTTGTGCTACCAGCCAATGAATACTGTAACATAGTTATTTTAGAAATAACATTTTCTTCCGTTCATCTATTTTTTTTACAAAATAATTTAGTCCAATTGTTAGGTAGATTTACCCTACAAAAGGTCGGGTATTTTTGATTTTTGGATATATTATATATTTAGGGGTTCTAATAAAAAATGCAAGTTTTCCCCCTCGGGGGCCTTCGGGAAGCACCGCCAACTTGAGAAAAAAGGCGCAAAAATCGGTTTTCTCTAAATATCTCTTCACCTATTTGCATTAGGGCAAAAATAGTTATCTGTCAAATTGTTGAGAATAAAATTTCCTACAACTTTCATCTAATATATATTTTCTATAACCAATAGATAGCGAGCTACAGCGCTTCAAACAAAGCAAATTTTTGAAAATTTTTAAATTACAAATTACTTATTATTATTCATTAGTTATTATTATTTAACTACTATATGCATATACATTATTATTGGTTATTGTTTTATTTTCATTCTAGAGACGTTTTATAGACCAGGAAATGTATGATTTTACCTCAAAAGTCACTAGCCAGGCCAGGCTTTGCACACCGTTCAATTTTGGCAGCTGTCTATCACGGCTTTCAACGCCTAAGGGAGAATAATAAACATCATGGAAATAATTTACAGCATGACAGCCCCGACCGGCAAGGTTTGAACACCGATATCTGCCGTCTTATTTCTACGTACTGTTAGCTTGATTGAAATTACATGTGAAATATTTTTTAATCGTAAATATATTAATAATTGTAACTTGAAATGTAATTGAAAGTTAAAATTATGTGACCAATTATTTATAATTAATTATTTATCATCGAACTCTTGTGACATCACAAGTGACTTATGCGCATGCATAGAACGTATGGTAAAATCGGACTTTTTGCACGTAAATCGTAGCTTGACGCATACACACTTCTAGTCGTGTGTTTGTTTACGTTTTCGCGAAGTGAGGTTACGAATTTTTAGCTTGAAGTGAATTCTGTTTTGTTTTTCAAACTATTCTACAATACTTAATAATGGCTAATGATACTCACCTTTTAGGAAGTTAATTAATTTTCTTGAAACATTTGCACTAATAAACTTTTCCCTAACAATCTATATTCAATAATTAAAGTCCACACAAATGAATACAATAATACACAAATGAAATAAATAGAACCAGCCGTTTGCACAAGAAGAACAACTTGCAGAACTATAATATTCACAACACAGAACTGTCACTGCTTACAAATGTCAAAACATGTGGATGTGATTTTTAAAACTCTCTTTTGCCATGTAAATCCAGCTCTTACCATACGTCATTATTTTAGAAAATTTCATTTTTTGAGAAATCTAGGCATCTTTGAGTGAAATAAACTATGGAATATCACGTTTGAAGACAATTTTTATAAAACAAAAAATAAAAAAAATCTGTTGTGGCCAGCACAAGACCTCTCGCCATTTCCATATTAGGCTATATAACTATTGAATTGCACATCCCTTTCGAACCGTCGTTTTATAACAAAAAAAAAAAAAAAAATACAGAACTTTACTCAAATACTGTTTTTATTGTATTGTGTATGAGGAAGTTTCCAAATGTCAGAGATTCTTCCAATTCATTAACCAGATTGGCGGTATTTCTGATGGATATAAGTATTTTACCTATAATTTCAAATATTTAATTAATAAAACAGCAAGAAAGATTAAATATACTTCCCAGGAAAAGTTATCAGAATGTCACTAAACTGTTGATTTTTGACACTGACATGTGTCATTTAAAAACTATGTTATAAACATTGGAATTTGTCAACTGGTTTCCTTAGTGCCTTAGCCTCTGCGATTAAAGTACTCTATATATTATAATGTCTTTATCTCTAAATCTGTACAAGATATAATACAAATTTTAAGTGTATTAGATGGAGAATTTTATGTTCTTCAATATTTAATAACAAAAATTTCCAAAAAATTATATTTAGAAGAATTTTTCTCAGAAACTACTACTTCCGGTTGTTCAATTGTTACCAAAACCTTTTCAGTTTTTCCCAGGAATGTCAGATTGAGGAATCCATAGTTAAACAATTCTTAAGTCTTATGGTTTTTGAGAAATCGTGTCTACAACATCCAGGCATACACACATACACACATCCACGCGCACACACACACGCACACGCACACACATACACACACAGACATCGTTTTAAAAATGTTATAATCAGATTCTAGGGACCTTAAATCGTGCTTATTCATTGAAATCTGGATATGCAAATTTTAGCATGAATCCAATACCTCTCTTAGCAAGAGGTAAAAAGACGCTAAACTCCTCCATTACGTTGATTTGAAAAAATAGATATTAAAAAAGTAAAAATTTCTTAGTTTATTTTAAATTATCATCTGCCATATACCCACGTCTATAACAAATTACTATCCCCGAAATTAATAATACAAAACTACAAAAATAATATCATCCAATCAAACAATAAAGTTTTTATTTATCATCAACTAACACAAAACTACAAAAATAAAATTGACATCTATTCAAACAACAAAATTTTTATTTATTTTATTTATAAGATTAATGTCCGTATTTATAAACACTCGTAAAAAATTTAAACGGTTCGTTATAATATTTATCCAATAAAAACAGTCGACATTAAAAGAAAAATCAAAATTTTAGTTGTCAAGTTTGTGTCAAATATTATAACGAGTCGTTTTGAAACTTTACGAATGTTTATGAATATGGGCATATACAGTGTGTCCCATTTAGAAGTGCCACCATTGGGATCTCGAGAACTATAAGAGATACAATGTCGGTTAAATGGAACTTTTTGTGCGCCTTTGGAAGGCCATCTCAGATGTGCTTTTGTTTTTCCAAAACTTCTCATAGGGCACTAGATAATGACGAAAAATTGAATATTGTTGATTTTTTCTTTCTCAAATAACTTCTAAACTATTAGTAATTGAGAAAAACGTTTCAAATATAAAAGATAGATATTTTTATTAACTAACCAGTGGCGTACGAAATAAATTTTTATATCCGTAAATTTTCGAGATATAACACAAACTTATATTTTTTTAAATGGAACCCATATCTGATTTTAGTCTCAAAAAATTCAATAATTTTTTCTCTTTTCAATGATGTAAGGGTTATTATGTTTTATATTTGTTTTGCTCCTAAAATTTAATTATTCTCCTTATTTTCCTGAATTTTCTTATTATTTTCCAAAAAAAACATTATTATTTTTATTAATTATATTGTATTTGATCAAAATAATTTGTTTTATGCCTTTATTACTTAATATTTTTATTCTAGACTCATAATTACAAATTACACTATGATGAGCCAAGGGCGACCTGATACAAAATATTATAAAAATTAATTTGATACGAATTTTGAGCAAAATTTTCTAACGAAATAAATTATTTAAATACAAGGAGTATTTCTAAATAGAAATCTACCAATATTTTCAAAATAATTGTAAATTTAATACAAAATAAGGAAAAAATAATAATTTTGAAGGCAAAACAAATATAAAACATAATAACCCTTACATCGTTGAAAAGAGAAAAAAATATTTATTTTTTTGAAACTAAAATCAGGTATGGGTTCCATTTAAAAAAATATAAGTTTGTGTTATATCTCAAAACTTTACGGATATAAAAAATTATTCCGTACGCCACTGGTTAGTTAATAAAAATATCTATCTTTTATATTTGAAACTTTTTTCTCAATTATTAATAGTTTAGAAGTTATTTGAAAAAGAAAAAATCAACAATATTCAGTTTTTCGTCATTATCTAGTGCCCTATGAGAACTTTTGGAAAAATAAAAGCACATCTGCGATGGCCTCCCAAAGGCGCACAAAAAGTTCCATTTAACCGACATCGTATCTCTTATAGTTCTCGAGATCCCAATGGTGGCACCTCTAAATGGGACACACTGTATATAGATCACAGATCACGAATAGGCATCTTTCTGCTACGTCGACTATCAACTAGTTAATGTGTACCTATCTATTTATGGTTTTTACGAAACCCAATAGTAAATTATGTATTGTGGTGGGCATGTAGTGGCAGATCGTTGTCGTACCTGTTTGCTTGCTACAGGTGAACATTTTGAACAAATGTTATAAAAAATAGTTATTATTTTATTGTACATAAATAATAAATTTGTTTGAATTCATCGATAATTTTCATTTTTGTCCTGACCTCAGTGCAAGCATTAGGTAATAGCCAAATCATTTACCTATAATTAATTTCATTATTAGCTGTGTTTGATGAGAAGTGCTTGAAGTGCAGAGCAGAATAGTGCAGTGTAGTGTAGTGTACACTAGTACAGTCTAATTCTTGTGGTTTCATAAAACACACTAGTGCATATTTGGGCAAGTTCGCTCAGCTGTGAGTAATCAAGCCAAGCGTAGCCAAAGGTGTAAAATGTTAGGTTGTTTATAAGCACAGTCATATCATAAAGCTGCGAAGAAGTGACTGCAGAAATGTCTGTTTTAAAGAGCCTAGTGTTTGAACTAATAAACGATTCTGACAAAGATCAATCATCATTTGATTTTTCATCAGATTCAGAGACAGATATATTAATTATTTATATAACAAAACAAAGAGAATATACTATATCTGAATCCATTATTTTAATTTCTCAATGTGTAAAATTTTAGATTAATAAACAGATGTGTAGATAGGATAGAATTAAAATGTGTACCGAACAAAATTTAGTTACCCCCACTCCTACTCTGCACTTTCTACACTACCTCTCGAGTCAGGTCAGAAACGTGAGCACTAGTTCTTAAAATTTTTGTCATCGAACAGCCTGCCAGAAGCTGCCCGTTTCTCATAAAACATGTTAGTGTAAGAAAGTTAACACTAGGGCGGCCTAGTACATGTCATCGAACAAAGCTATTATGTCACAACTTAATAAGATAATATTTGATATCTCGTTATAAAGTTGATTATTTAAAGTAGCGCTGCTCCAATAAGAAAAACATGAATATCTCTGAAACAAAGCATTTACGGACATTTGCTCAAATGAACTTGTCACCTTATTTTTACGTGTTTAATCCATGGTTCAAGTTATTCAGTTTAAATCTGGGACACCCTGTATATATATAGTCGTTAAATAATAATAATTAATGAGTAATAATAAGTAATATGTAACAATTTTTTAAAAAATATATAATGAAATATCATCTAAATGAAGCATTAGGGATATTTTCAAAAATTTGCTCTGTTTGAAGCGCTGTAGCTCGCTCTCTATTGAAAAAAAATGTATGGGATGAAAGTTGTAGGAAATGTTCTCAACAAATTCATAACTAACTAGTTTTGCCCTAATGCAAATAGGTGAAAAGATATTTAGAATAAACCGATTTTTTGCGCCTTTTTTCCCAAGTTTGCGGTGCTTCCCGAAGGCTGACGAGGGGGAAAACTTGCATTTTTTATTATCACCCCTAATTATATAATATATCTAAAAATGAAAAATACCCGATCTTTTGTGGAATAAACCCTTATTTTTCTACCTAATGACTGGACAATTTTTTTTTTTTTATTAAATGTCAATTCCATCAAAGCCGCCGTAGAGTTCGAATCTTTTTTTAATAGGTTTGTAACATAAAAAGTACAAGTGTTAGATACCAGCTTCTATTAGTAATTAAGAATTGAAATTTGGCGAGTTGATGCAAAATGCAATTTTTAAATAGAATATTAATATTTTTTTTATTTGAAATTGATTAGTTTAATTTTAATAACTTTTTATTGCAAAAGCACACCAGGCGTTGACTCGCATAAACAGAAAAAAATTAAACGAATTAATTCCAAATAAAAATATATATTATTTTATATAAAAATTGCATGTCAAATTTCAATTCTTAATTATTAATAGAAGCTGAGATCTATTACTTTTACTTTTTTAATTGTTATAAACAAAAGTTGATTATCTAAAGTAGCCCTGCTCCAATAAGAAAAACATGAATATCTCTGAAAAAAAGCATTTACGGACATTTGCTCAAATGAACTTGTCACCTTATTTTTACGTTTTTAATGCATGGTTCAAGTTATTCCGTTTAAATCTGGGACATCCTATATATATATATATATATATATATATATATATATATATATATATATATATATATATATACCGTGAGTATTTTTTAACGTGAAACATTGGGTTTATCATATCCATGGTGACGAATCGACATTTGATTGACAGCAATGTATTTGCCCGTTCCATTTAAAATAGGGAACGAATCTGACAGAAGTATTATATTTAAATATTGTAAGAAATTTAGCAGAGTCAGAAAACCACGAGAGTACTAAACATATTTCGGGCACAAGGTGCACACAGTATTTTTTCTACATCTAAATTTAATTTTTAGAAAACAGGTATAATTATTTAAACAAAATTAACCTCTAATGACGACATCTTGTCAATATGACAGATAACCGTTGAATTTCCCTATAAGTTATGATTTGACATTTGATTGACAGCAATGTATTTGTCTGTCTCATTTAAAATGACATGGGGAATAAATTTATGAATGAATATTATATTTAAATATTGTAAGAAATATAGCCGGGTCAGAAAACCACTCGGGCACAAGATGCACACCATATTTTTTCTACAACTAATTTTAATTTAGAATGCAGGTATAAACAAAATTAACCTCTATTGACGTCTTATCAAATGTCAAATTGGGCGAGTTTCTTTATTCAGCAGCAATTAATGCGCTGAATTCCATCAGCAATTGAAAATGACGTCACGATGAATAGCTGATGGATCCGATGGATAGCCGCTGCGACCGAATACAGAAACGGGTTGCTGAAAAGTGCGATGAATCTCCTAACCTTAAATATCAACTGACAATTAACCACCACGCCAGATATGGAAAGTTTTATAGTTGAAAGTGTGGTTAAAAGGACCGTCGCTGTATTGCAATCATCAGATTCATCTAACAATGAAAAATCTGATGACAGCAATAGCAACAGTGATATGGAATTCATAATTATAATAAAAATTATTTACATTTATAACCATCTACTTTCTGTTGTGAACGAGATATGTGTTTTATTATTATTATTTGAATCATGCATTTCTTCTTCCCATATTCTTACACTTGCAACCATGAAACAAACGCAAATGTCAAAAATGACATTTCGTTAGACCCCCCACTACCAATCCATCGGAAATCGTAAAATCCATCGGTAGTCAAAGCCGATGCATGCGATGAATTTACGATGGATAGTGCGCGGTAATTAGAAACGGTATGATGAATTTCATCTGCAATTCACCAGTGAATAAAGAAACGGTGTGATGAATTTACGATTCATGCGCATTAATGCGCACTACTCATCGGTGAATAAAGAAACTCGCCTATTCGTTCCCTATGTTACATTTTAAATGGAACGGGCAAATACATTGCTGTCAATCAAATGTCGATTGGTCACCATGGATATGATAAACCCAATGTTTCACGTTAAAAAATACTCACGGTATATATATACCGTGAGTATTGGGTTTGTCATATCCATGGTTACTTGTGATTTGATTGACAGCAATGTATTTGCCCGTTCCATTTAAAATGAAACATAGGGAACGAATTTGACATTTGATAAGAAGTCAATATAGGTTAATTTTGTTTAAATAATTATACCTGCATTCTAAAATAAAATTAGTTGTAGAAAACATATAGTGTGCACCTTGTGCCCCAGTGGTTTTCTGACTCGGCTAAATTTCTTACAATATTTAAATATAATACTTCTGACAAATTCATTCCCCATGTGTCAATTTAAATGAGACAGACAAATATGTTGCTGTCAATCAAATGTCAAATCATAACTTATAGGGAAATTCAAGGGTTATCTGTCATATTGACAAGATATCACTAGAGGTTAATATTATTTAAATAATTATACCTGTTTTCTAAAAATTAAATTTAGATGTAAAAAAATACTGTGTGTACCTTGTGCCCGAAATATATTTAGTGTTCCCGAGTGGTTTTTCTGACTCCGCTAAATTTCTTACAATATTTAAATATAATACATCTGTCAGATTCGTTCCCTAAGTTTCATTTTAAATGGAACGGGCAAATACATTGCTGTCAATCAAATATCAAGTCGTATCCATTGATATGACAAACCCAATATTTCACGTTAAAAAATATTCACGGTATATTTTGGGCCGTATTAGAAAATAATTGTTTGTGTTTATTTTAAATCTTACTTCTTTATAGCATTATGTTATTAAAATAAAATTTCAAACAAATTTTATGACATTTTACCTGTCAGAAATTACAAAATATAGTTTTCATCAAAATAATAGTACTATCTTCTCTTCCTATCAGATTATGACATATTTTACCTGTCAGAAATGTATCTGTCAGATTGTGGCATATTTTATCTGTCAGAAAAGCTACGTTTGAGTTATCATTATTGGAAATGTACAACTATGCACAGAAAGAGAAGATACAAATCATTGAGTACTATTATTTTGATGAAAACTATAGTTTATAATTTCTGGCATGTAAAATGTCATAAAAATTGTTTGATATTTTATTTCAATACCAGCATTATAAAGAAGTTAGTTTTATAAAATTTTAAATTTAATTTCTATGGTTACGAAACGTGCAAAAAAAGTGATTATTGATTCAGATGCAGAATTTAAATCTCTACAACATTTATTTGATGTATTTTTGTCTAAAATTAATAGGCCACTTTTGAGCAAGGAAAAACTGTCAATCTGCAATAAACTGATTTCCCATATTAATCTCCTATGTGCACTTTGATAGAAAACACCCGGTATATATAATTTTTTAAATATGCTAAAATCATTCATTAGGATCATTTTATAAAGAGAAGTGGTAATATGCCCTTACTGGCTTATTTGTAATAGATATTATTTTTAAATACAATTATCAACCGATTTTAAAACAATTGATATACTACTATATCTAAAAAGAAATCATGTATATTACTTTGAATTTTAAGGACAATTGCATAATGAAAAAAGGAACTTTTGTGTATTTGCAGTTTTTATCAACATTTTTATGTAATGTAGGAAATACAATGTTAATTTTTTATATCTTGATGTAGTTCCTTAACTATTAATTTTAGAGAAAAGTTGGAAATACAAAACAATACAATACAAATATTTAATTAAAATCAATACTTGTATAATATATTTTATAAGTACATAACTTTTAATAGTTTTTGGTTTAATTTCCAGTTAAATATTACTACGTCTCTCCATCAAAATTTAATCAATAATAAATGTACAGAAGAGTTCATTTTCAAAATTACTATTAATTTAAGTGAAAAATTATGTAAGTTATGCGGACAGAAAGTATTATACGTACATAAAAATATTCACTTGTGACCTTTGTGATCATATATTCGTATTACCACAAAGAATTCTGTCTTAAATACCATATACGAGCCCTAAACCGTATTAATTGGCCTAGTCGTTAAAATTTTATTTTATTTGGCACATATATAATACAAATAATAACTAACGTAATTATTGGTATTTATTTTTAATATTATTTTGTGGTTCTTCTGCTATATAGTAAGATATATTTTCTGAAATATTTTGTTGTTTTAATGTCAACAATATAAGAATAACACATAAAGTTTGAAAAGAATTGACGTCCTTTGTGTGTCAGAGTTTAGAAATAAGACACCATAAACAATTACAGCAATTTTTAAAAATAATCGGTGAATTACCCAAAATTCTGGAACGAGTATTTCGGGATATGCAGCAAAATTTATTCAATATCGACATGGAATACCACGTCAAATTCAGATATTCTGTAATGCAAAATAAGAGAAGCAAACACAGTAGTGAGTGCTTCAATGTTTCTCTTAGTCCGTAATATAGCAGGCAAAATATTTTTTCATAAAACATTTCACTGAAAATAAACTTTACACCTACATGTTGTATAGATATTTCCATGTTTGAAACGGATTTAATGCTGTATAATTCCATAATCAGATAAGAAGAATAATACAAACAAGTGAACGCATCATTTTCCAGGCAACGTAAACAGTGCGGCACACAAATCAAATCAAGCTTTATTAATGTAACAAACGGAACATGTCACTAACTAAATCAGTGCGTTAGCGGCTAATGACGTAATCGCACACGTCATCTCGCGTCGCCGCTCGCTCAAGCGCGTCCGAGCACAGGTCTGAGCCTCAGCTGATGACAGGACAGGGACACACGGGAGAGACAAGTTACGTAATGTGATGAGTGACGGAACAGGTAGGTACACGACTATGGTTACAAGTTAATCGAATGGATGATAATTCTGCTTTGAAATTTTACTTTTATTTGGTGTCTCTGTACTTATTAATAGCACAGTATAAGCTTAAAAGATATATATACGACAAGGAGGTTGAAAGAAAATGTAAATTCTTAGTCAAAGTGTTCCAAATTCAATAAACCCAGTAATCTACAAAGGTTTATTTTGATACTTCAGTTATAGTACAAAAATCCCAAGAATAACAATACACAGATAGTAGCGTGTTGCAAATATAGTTAAAAAATATGCAAATACCTACATAATTATAGCAATTCCATAATTTAATCAGAATAACCGCGGTTACTTCTTTCAGCAACTGGTTGAATATCGGAACACAGTTGCTTAATGTTTTTATTTTTTCGTTACCTGTGCAGCCAGATTTCATCGTCTATTACGACCAGTCTCAACGATTTACTCAAAATACCGGATGATAATGAATTTCAGTCACGTGACTTAAAAACTATCAAAACAATATTCTACGGTATAAAATTAGTATAAACTTCTACATATATACATCATGTATGCATCCATTATTCAAATATCTGAGATAAGAATAAGCAATAACAGGAATAGGCACATTAGGGCATTATACGTTTTAATAATGAGTGTGTAACCCTGGTGTAACACTTGATTTCATCCTAACACATAGTAACAAATGATTGACGTTTGAAACACAACATACACAATTAAAAGATTATAAGTGATCACTAGGACTGCCAACTTTTCAAAATTACAGAAAAGGACATTTTTTTCGGCAATCTTTTTCTGAATAATACGTAGGATTTAAAATTTTTTAAGAAAAAATGCGCCGCAGGCGATTTTTAAAATTTTCAAGGTCAAACGTGTTTTAATACAAAGTTAGATAATATAGAGCTTTTTACAATAAAATCAATATTTTATAACTAAAACAAGTAAAACACAGTAAGATATCTAACCTTAATATGTTAGCAGCCAATATCTTATTTTACATTTCAATTTTTTAAACTGACAAAGCAATTTTTTAGCGTTAATAAACTATAATAAAATGTAAACAAGTAATATCTGATCCGGACAGTCTTTCGATGAGCATGAGAGTAAAAAAATTGAAGAGTCAACACTAATTAACCACAAATATTTTTAACTCTGAAGACTGTAAACTAAATGTTAGTAGATAAATTAGTACCAATACATCAATAATTCAAAAATTCTATCGTTATTTCATTACATTACATAAAATGTGAAATCATTATTTCATTTTCATATTTATAATAATAAGAAAAATATTAGTAGTAACAAAATTTATTATAAAAGGAAAAATCGCGTCCTTTCCTGGTTTAAAAAAGGACAAGGACAAAATATGCTCAAAAAAGGACAGTCCTTTCCAAAATAGGTCAGTTGGCAACTCTAGTGATCACATAATACTTGATTTATTATTTGATGGTTACGATATGCTTTGATATCACATTCTGCGACACGGCCATTCTGACGCTTCATACGTCCTCGTGTGAATTATCTGAAAAGGAAGAATTTGTCCACAGTATTTTCACTCGATCATTTCTGACCAATAATTTCACAAATAGTTGAATTTTGTTCTCCTATTTTTACAAGGCATCAAATAAAACATAATTTCCTTACCAGTAAATATATAATTCGCTTATCATTTACAATATCACAATAATGTATAACGGCGTATAAAGTCTCAGGATTCAATTATTTTTATAGCTTAATCAAGAGCGACAAACCACCGCTGATTAACAACGGAAACCTATAAAAGTAATGCATATATTTTCTTTCACTAGTGATATTGCGTAGAGCCTTGTTCTTCGTCAGTCATAACAGTTCCTAGATAATATCATTATTATCTAGCATGTTTCTAATTCGGTCATGGGCGTATTTATAAGTGCTTAACCAGCAACAGAAATCCATCATTACTTAACCAGCAACGGAAATCCATCATTGCTTAACCAGCAACGGAAATTTATCATTGCTTAACCAACAACGGGAACCCATCATTGCTTAAACAGCAACACAGATCCATCATTGTTTAACCAACAACGGAAACTCATCATTGCTTAAGCAGCAACACAAATCCATCATAACTTATCCAGCAACGGGAACCCATCATTGCTTAACCACCAACAGAAATCCATGAATGTTAAACCAGCAACGGAAATCAATCATTGCTTAACCAGCAACGAAAATTCATCAATGCTTAACCAGCACGGGAACTAGAAACGGAAACCCATTTTTCTAACTCGATCGTGGGCGTATTTATAAGTGCGATTAGAGTCAGGAACCTTTATAACATATCTGTCATCTTCTACAACTTCAATAATTTTATTAGGACCTTTATATTTCAGGTCTAATTTTTTGATGACGTTCTACATTCTATAAAAGTACAAAATCACTTACAGAATATTTGTCAATTTTTGCTTTAGTACTGTCAAACTGAAGTTTTTCATATGTCGCGCTTTTGTTAATATTAGTTGCAGCTTGTGTTCTAGTTGCGGATATATTTCAATATCAGGTTTAGTTTCATCAGCTACCATTATAGTTCCCGTAAATGGAACATTAAAACCATAGAATAGGAGAAATAATTTATAAAGTTTTCATATTATGTAGATAAAGTCTCAGCAGAGGCAGAAACAAAAACCCGAAAAGTTCCCAACTTATCTGTGTCCGCAACATCCCTTATTTACTAAAAATCACTCCCCAGCTCGTACAGTGTGCTGTTTTTCTCATTTTTCTTGTAAGCCATTTTGAAACGGAAAAACTTTATAGAAACAAAAATATTTGCTATCAAATTTTACACAAAAAATACTGTTTTTGTTTTTTGGCTAATCTCCATCCAATTCGCGCAAATAACGTTTAAAGTTAAGGCAGCCATTGGTATGTTGTTAGAAATCAATAAAATGAGTTTTAAGTGTAGCGAGTTTACGTACTTTACGTATTATACACATTATAACATAAAATGGTAAATAATATTCGGTTAAGAGAGTCGACTTCGACAAATTAATACCTAAGTGAAAAGATTGCGGCCAAGCTTGACTGATAAGAGGAGGCACGTATGAGTAACCAACTTGGAAAATTCTGTGTTTTCTGTTCTGTTAAGTTTAGTGTGAAGTTTGATTTCCTTCTAAGTACCTACAATTTTAATGGAACCTGGTATCTGATCTCAATTCATATCTGGATAGCGTACAGAAGCCAGGTTAAATATACCGTTTTGTGACTATTTGAACGTCGCCATGTTGGAGGATTTCAGCACAATTTTAGTTGGAGATAGAAACCTTTGTAGCTACTTTAAAGTTAAAAGTTACATGATCTTATAGGAAATTTTCCAACAAATTTGATGCTGTTATTCACAATGTTCTATCTCATTGCGAACATTTGAAAATTTTCTTGAAAGAATTATCTCAATTAAATGTCTTCACAATTTTAAACTTTAACTTCCCATATCTTTGTAGTTATTGAATACATCGTTCTGATTTTTCAGATTATTATTTATTTGTTTTGAGAATGTGCTTATGTAATAAAAATATCATATTTGTTTCTAAAATGATAAGAAAAATAATAAAAACTAGCATTCGAACACATTTGTTTTGGATTTTGCAGCACAAGAAACACTAAGCGAGAAACTTTTCGTCCTTACGAGATAGACCCTAACATACAGCGACAAAGTTGTAGTAAATGAATTAAAGAAGTTTTATATTTTAATTTTTTTTTTCCAAAATCTTTACTGGTTTCAAATAAAACAAACACAAAAAGTAAGTACATCGTAATGCATGCAACTTTGGCACTCACTCAGCCATGGAAATTGACTAACATGTCTGGAGTTACCGCCTATTTACGTGCATTACGATGTCATAACTTTGTGTTCCTTTTTTTCGAAACCGGTAAAGATTTTGGAAAAAAAATTCAAATAAAAAAATTTCTTTAATTCATTTACTACAACTTTGTCGCTGTATATTAGGGTCTATTTCGTAAGGACGAAAAGTTTCTCGCTTAGTTTCTTGTGCTGCAAAATCCAAAACCAACACGTTCGAATGCTAGTTTTTATTATTTTTCTTATGATTTGAGAAACAAATATGAAATTTTTGTTACATAAGCATATTTTCAAAATATAAATAAATAATAATCTGAAAAAATCAGAACGATATCTTTAATAACTACAAAGATATAAGCAGTTAAAGTTAAAAATTGTGAAGAACATTCCGAATAACACCATTAAATTTGTCAGAAAATTTCCTATAAAATCACGTAACTTTTAATTTTAAAGTAGCTAGGAAGATTTCATCTCCAACTAAAATAGTGCCATAATCCTCCAACATGGCGGCATTCAATTAGTGACAAAGGTTTAACATTGCGTCCGCTATCCAGATATGTAGAGACATCAGTGAACCTGGTCGTTTGGAGGCAATATGATAAATTACACTGTATAGGTATAGAAGCCGTCTGACGCACTTGGCCACCAAAGGAAGTTACAGTAAAACAGAAAAACACCCAAAAACATGTATGTCGTCTAGAAAACGACTTCTAAAGCGATTCGAAGATAGGTTAGAAAAGCAGTTTTTACATCAGATTTGAACGTTTCACGGTCTGAAACGAAAGTTTTGTGCTCCTTAGGGCACATATTCCACTTAAAATTTCGATTAAACTTGCTTGTTTGGGGGCATAATAGGATAGATTACACTGTATTTTAGTCCGTACAAGCTTTTGGGGCACCGTCGTGGTGTACTCGACCACGCAACTAAAGTGCCGCTTTTACCTAACGAAGTTCTAGACACCGGAAGTTTTTTTTTTATCAGTGAACATGGGCGTATGTCATTAGCATAGTTACATTTGTGTGTGTGTGTGTGTGTATGTATGTGTGTGTGTCTGTGTGTGTGTGTGTGTGTGTGTGTGTGTGTGTGTCTGTGTGTGTCTGTGTGTGTATGTGTGTGTGTTTGTGTGTGTTTATGTGTGTGTATGCGCGTGCGTGCGTGCGTGTGTTGGACGGTTTCTCAAAAACTATAAAATTAAGATATTAATGGAAAGAGCTGATAAGGTTTTGGTAACAATTGGACAATCGGAAGTAGTAGTTTCTTTCAAAAATTCTTCGAAATATAATTATTTTACAATTTGTTATTACAAATAATGTTAAATTTAAATTAAATTCTCAGTCTGACACATTAAAAAAATTTATTACATCTTTTACAGATTTAGAGATAAAGAATATAACATAGAGAATAATCTGTTGTAATAAATCTCGCTGCCCCAACAACTCCATGGAAAACAAATGAGATATATCAATGTTTTTAATTGACAGCTAAGTGCAAAATGTCAGTGTCAAAAATCAACAATTTTATTGACATTACCGAAAGCGTTTTCTGGGAAGTACATTTTATATTTCTTATTGTATTATTAATTACATAATCAAAATTATTATTGATATTTTATCTTTAAGAAATACCGCTAATACCGTAATGTATTTGAAGAGTCTTGTACATATCAGACGAGTCGGACAAAATTCTTAACAGAACGGAATAAATTTGAATTATTTGGGTAAACAAGAAATGTTTACTTCAATAATTATGTAATATAAAATGAATATGGCGAGAGGTATTCTGCTGGCCATAACAGATTTTATTAGACTGAACATAAATTGTCAAAATCATCAAAATTAAATCGAATAATGTATAATTTAATGTGTCTTATTATTAATTACCTTACTTATTCTGACTTTTTTTAAATGCTGTCCACATGTATGTAGGAAAATGACAACGCTTTAGTACGTAAATTTGTGTAGCACAATTTTATTGCCGAGAAAGGAGCACCATTTTTGTAATGCAATTTATAGTTACGTGTCGCACTCGCTGTATGTTAGCTGCTTTATGTAAGAAATTTAATTATAAATTTATTTTGAACAAATACGACTTAGATTATTTTATAACTTGATCTAAATTTCTAAAAAAATTTAGACATTTATGTGACAAATGATTTAATATGATTCTTAATAAGGATAAATAATAAAATAAGTTGAAACCACAATTATAGCGTAGAATGTACTACGCGAATGCTTATAAAGTTTCCATTCTATATTATCTAATAATGATTTTATGTAAAAAGTTGAACTTTATATGAGGAAGTATCTTCAGCCAAGTTGTTAATGGTTTTGTACACAGACATAATTTACTGGCAAGTGCGTAGAGTCTAAACGATTTCAAATCAAAAGCAATCAATAATTCATTATATTCCAAATTTCGTCGAAGGTGCTTTAGTCTCAAGTATTTTATTAAATATTTCTTCAATATTTTCAATTAAATTTATTTGATATGCCTGATATGGATTCCAAATTACGCAACCATATTCGATACTGCGTATAACTGAAGAAAACTTACTTGGACCTACTTATAACCTCATTTATTAAAATCTGTAGTAGTTTGACAGCCACATAGGTACAATAAGCTTAATGGTATAGTTACTAGTGTATTTATTTTTTTATACGAGGTACAGTTGATTTTGGATGCAACAAGAGGAAAAATTTATTATTTTATTATATGATAAAAAATATCTTTTTCTACTCCCATGCGTGAACTGAGTACTTCATGTATCAATTTTTATGTGTGAAGTTTGATTTTTTACACACCGTTCATTATTATTAATATTACAAAATGAATTGTATTTTAACAAAGCTGTTAAACACCCGTAACGTTGGTAACCATGGTTACACAAGTCGATAATACAGAGGCTTTACGTTAAAAGAATGACAATATGAAGAAAAAATATATTTTATTGCAAGGTCGTAGAAAAAGTATAGTATGTAACACGTGTGTGAAGCCTATTTTACATTCGGGTAGTTTGCAACACTCGCCTTCGGCTCGTGTCGCAATCTCCACCCTCATGTAAAAGTTTCAGCTTCATACACTTACCACATAATATACTATTTATGATTTTTTTTGTTTTTTAGCGCATATTTAAAAAGTGACACTAAACATTGAAATTTCGCTGCTTAAATAACATTTTCATGATGAAGATGGATAAAACCACAAATCACGTAAAAATAAATATTAAATTTCGTACATTCCATGTTACATTTAATATTTGAGAAAAAAAAAATATATATATAACTTAAAGGCAGGTTTCAGAAAAGAAATTGAATAAAATTCAAGAGTAAAAACATATTATTTTCTTCTACTCGAGGAATTGAGCTTGCGATGTGCGCGTGGATAAAAGGTGTCGTAACTCAGTTGTATACTATTAGATGTCTTAAAACTACTATGTATGTGCAGATATTATTTTTATAACATTCTAGATGAGAAGAATGAAGATATTTCTGTTTTTCAATGTTCAAATGAAAATTACAGTGTCCATATTTTTTTGTTAAATTTAACTTCCTATTAGTTTCAAGCACGTAACTAAAAGAAGAAAATAGTTATTTTCGTATTAAGTGCACGAAATGGGGTTTTCTTTTTGACGAGGCTTGCCGAGTCAAAAAAAGTCATTCGGACGCAATAAATATATTTCGCACATAAAATACAAACAATATTTTTTTAACAACAAGTATATTAACAGCAAAGCCTAATTGAATTTTATTGAAATATAACTGAAAGAACGTTTTTTAGACGACCATTTCAGAAAATAGTAGCCTACTTGAGAAAGTTGAAAATATCGTACTAGCAGCAGGCAGCTGTGCTTTGTTTCATTGTTTTAAAAAAGCAGTATGTGCTGAATTGTCATTTGAAGTATATTTCTTGAAAATACTTATTTTTTGTGGTCGTCTAAAAAAATAGTGTTTATCTCGCTCGAAAATAATATCGTATTGCCCGTGTGTTCTTCACACTCGCACGATATTTCTCACTTTCAATACTCGTTATGAGATATACTATTCCCCAACCTGCGCGAAGGACATAGTTGACAAGGTAACAGAAAAAAGTCGATTTTTAAAAAATTACCTATTATTAATTATTTTTTTTAATAGTTGCACAAAAATTTATTAAAAAAATTTCATTACTACAATTCTTCAAATTTAAAGTACAGGGTGGTACAAAGCACAATTCGAGTTCCTTATATGAAAAACAATCAAATATTAATATAATTGAAACTGTTCAAAATAAAGTTTTTTTAATGTACTATGCTATAAATTTAAAGCAAACAGTTCGAATTATATTTAAAAATTAGGAAGATTCAATTTGAATAGCTTAGAGAGTAGACGAACTTATTTTGATATGTTGTTCCTCTGTAAGATTTTCAACAATTTATTTTATCCTGACAATATTATCTTTCTATACCTTATAAATGTACCAGCTAAATGAACAAGAACTTAATTAATTTAAGCTTCCTGTACGTAACACTAAAAATTATTAATTTTCTTGCATAAATAATGGCAGTTTACAACAATCAATTCAGTCATCTTGATTACGATGAGCTTTATTAGTGTAACTATTTTGTATATTTTTATTAACATTATTACTGTTTTGCTATTTTATTGGAAAATACTGTTGTGTAATAAGCGAGAACCTTTATTTGGTCTCTGTTTGAGCTGTTGATTCTCCTATTTTTTAAAATAAATAAATAAATTCTTTGTAGATAATAATCAATAAAATGTTAATAAGTTTTTGTTTTTATACAACTCTTATATTTTTAAAAAGAAAAAAGTATTTAAATCACTAATGCCCGGTTTCACTAACATCAAATAAATCTTCGAGTAGCTTATTCATCGAATAAGTGAAAAATATCGCATCAGAATATGACAGCTAGAATAAATACTGTCATTTGCATTATGGTTTCGATGCGATATTTTTCTCTTATTTAATGAATAAGCTATTCGAAGATTTATTTGATGTTGGTGAAAACAGGCATAAGTGACCGGACTGTTTTAAATGTCACCGCAAGGAACTGACCAAAGCCTGAAAATAGAGAATGTTCATTTTAAATGGGCCACAATGGGCTACTTGCATGGTACTGAAAATCCGATTTCTATCACTATATACGTAATGTTATGTTGAAAACATATGTAAAAATATAAATTTTATTTTTAAAAAATTATTTGTTTTTTAGTAAATTAAGAAAGAAAATTTTCTGTGACGTCATTATATTCAAATGGAAAAGGAAACCATATGTTTAAAAATGTAACGTATAGATGACATGCGCGCGAGAAAATTTTAATTTGAATTTGACATTAGTTCATTTTTTTCTCTCTCTGGGCTCTTAAATATATTAGTTACTTTACAAATAAACACATAGGTAGTTACATGTAATTTAAAATATCGATACCAAAAAGACAAACTAAAATACTAACCTCCAAACTATTGTTGAAACGTCAAACAGGAGATCTACATTATCCGTACAAACAAACGCTATGGCTTTACGACCATTCATTGGTGCGGCGTAATTCTACGTCATACATGGAGGGAATTCAAATAATCAAATTTCATTATTTTTTTTCTGGCTAATTAATAATAATATTTTGCCAAAAGAAAAAATTTGGGTAGCAAGTTTGTATCTGCTCTTCAAAAATATTAAATAAAAAAAAGGTACGCAAGTAGCCCATTGCTATCTCAGAAACCAAAAAAGTTAAATCTCGAATTTTGAGAATGACAACTGCTTAAAAAAAATTCTTTATGTGAGTTCTCTGGGGTTGCATACATTTTTTTACAAGACCTACCAAATATTTTAATATTAATTCTATCAAAACTCCGTAACATAATTTTAACTAATAATTATCTTAGTAAAATACAATTTTATAAAATTTAATGAACTGGTAAAAATATTGAATAGCACTTTAAAGACCATTTTATATTATATTTAATTTATTTGATATTACAAAATACAATGTATCTTAACTTCTGTTCATAAGAATTAATAGGAACCATCGTCGACATTTTAAAAGCAGTTAGCGTATTCTATGTTTAATTATGCAAATTATTATAACGGAATATGTTTTTTCCAATCGAGGTGGAGTTAGCTAGTGCGTTGTCAATATATTTATTTTATGCCATTATTTATATTGTTGCAACATAAAAGACGATCAAATAATTATATATTTGCATTCGTGTTATTTGACAAATATTATTTGTAAAATAACAATTAGTGTATATTTGATCAGTTTGGTGTACTCATAAGTACAGTCATGAAATTTGTAGAGTTTAATAAATTTTAATTAAAATAGTCCGTATTACGAACGCCGTACATAATAGAGCTATTATGATACGCGTTTTTTTATATTCTTATATGTTTAAACGTCACTTTTCATAAGAGTGCTCTATGATAATACGGGTTACTATGTTTCTTATATTAAACATGACAAAATAGTTATGAAAGAACGAGTTTTGTAAGACATGACAATTGCAATAAAAGTCTTATATATGTATACTCTTTTTTATTTATTCCGTTTTATATATACTATAGTTATTTACGATAGAAGTTCGTAAAGCTAGTCTTTAGTCACGAAAGGGGAAATTATAACATGAACGAATCAAATTCTAATCTCTCGTTCCTCAGAACCCGTGACTAATGAAAGTACCAAGAGGTTGATTCAGATGCTGAAATCTTGTGAAACATGGAGAGTGTTTTTTCTAATTCTTTATTAGACATTGTTTCTCCTAAAGTTTGGCATTATATTTTAGAAATTTTGTTATTAAACAACAGTTTTAGGTTTTTCTTTTTAGTTTGAGTTCTGTCAAATAGAATTTTTTTAATGTACCTATCAGTTGTTTCCATGATAAATAGCAAAATCAGTCAGATTTTAATATCTTTATAATTCTTAACTCTACGAGTCCTGTCCCATAAGTGTTGGCCCAGTCGCATAAAATCATTGAAATGACTTATTTAAGCAAAAAATCAAAACACCTACTAATTTATTTCCATTGAATTATAACTTAATGCCTTAAACACTGGAAATAACTGATTTACACTAACTAATGCAATTGGATGCAGCTTCTCCAGTTGAGCACAAGTATAAGAAATGCATATTTTTTATGACTGGGCCAACACTTATGGGACAGGGCTCGTATATCTAATGACTATGAAGCAAAATGTATAATCAAACCGTATAGAGAAGAACATTTTCTTTAATATTTATAATAACAAAAAATGTCAAAAAATAATATTTAACTGCGTATTTTTTTAAGAAAAACTGAAAACTTCAAATATAATATAATCGAAATCTAATCAGCTCTTTATAGGGATGTAAAGAAGAGGAATACGAAAGAATTATAATTTTTAGAATTGTAGTATTGGAGTTATCGTCGGAGAAAAATTTGTCACACACACACACACACACACATATACACACACACACACACACACACACACACACACACACACACACACAGAGAGAGAGAGAGAGAGAGAGAGAGAGAATTTTTTATGTTCTTTTGAACGGCGATGGACATTTTTTTATCACTGTTGGATTTCGAGTTACGTCTAAATTTTAATTTTTATATGGAAGCCATATTGGAAAGTTGCACCATTATTATTAAACATATTTTTCTTTGGCTTTCCAACAATGTTCTCTGATAATGGTCGCTACGTAGCTACATTTGAATTTAATTTTAATGTTTACAGTAGCCTTGTGGTTAGTACATTAGTTTCTTTATGATTTCTTTATTGGATTCATGCTAAAAATCGCATATCCAGGTTTTAGTAAATAAGCACGATTTAAGGGCAGTAGAATCTGACTTTAACATTTTTACAATGATATCTCTGTATGTGTGTGTGTGTGTGTGTTTTGTAGACACGATTCCTCAAAAACTAAATATTTTTATTCAATATAAATATAATAAATATAATAAATTCAAAAAATATATACATGATCAATTATTTTCAGATTTTCTATCGGATCAGCTGGATTAGTTTCCAACTGATCCATTAATTCTTACGCCACTTATTCAAGCCAGTTGTCTTGCCCATCTTTACAATCTATAAGAATGCTTTCCCAGGCTCTCTTAAGCACTACTGTCTGGATATAAGCCAATAGTTTGTCCTTGATCCCCAATTTCATGTATCGCTTGAAATATTTTGTAACTAGGCCATCCCAAGTCATCACTACTGGAATGATGGTCACCTTCGTTCCTTGGTGGATGCACTTCAACTCATTAGCCAACAGCTCATACTTTCTTGACTTTGTTAGCTCCGTTGTAGCCAGAATGTTTTTGTTTGTGATCCCAACTTCAATTATTACCTTCGCCCTTAAATCGTGAATCGTCAAATCAGGTTTATTATGTTCAATTCGTAATTCTGTCAATATTGGGATGTCAGATTTTATCTTAACAGTTTCATTAGAAAGCACGTTTTGAACCTTATAGCTTTTTAACTTTTTGTTATTATTTAGTCCATATCTTTTTGTGAATTGGAAGTGAAGGCATCGAACTACTTCATCATGTCTTTTGTAGTCTCAAAAACTATAATACTTAAGATCAAATTAACTACGTATTCCTTAATCTGACATTAATGGCACGAACTGAAAAGGTTGGACAACCGGAAGTAGTAGTTTCTTAAAAAAATCTTTTAAATATTATTTTTTGGAAATTTGTTATTACAAATATTAAAGAATATAAAATTCTATATTCAATACGTGGAAATTTTTTATTATATCTTATATAGATTTATAGATAGATAACTATAATATATAAAGTAATCCATTGTATAATGAATCAAATAGCTCATGGAAACCAGCTGAAAAATTAAACTGTATGCAAGTGACATAAATGTCAGTGTCAAAAATCCAGGGACATTACTGAAGGCTTTTTCTGGAAAGTACATTTAATATTTGTTATTTTATCATTAAGTAAATATTTAGAATTATAGATATAGCTTTCGCACGTTAAATTGACACTTCTTGAATGCGGAAAACCTAAAATTTGTAATTGGACAAGTCGAGATGTAATAGAAATTGTAATATGATGCTATTGATATAACGAGGAAAAGACTCCGTCAACATCTAAAATTGGTATAAAAAGAGAGGGGATTCATTTATAAGCCAAAGTATGTACAATATCATTATCAACTGAACACAAGCTTTCTATACATATATTTCCTCATATACCCTTCAGAAATACCGCCAATCTCGTTAATGAATTGGAAGAATCTCGAACAATTAGAAGAGTAGGAGGAAACTTGTTCATAGAATGAAATAAAAAGTAAAGAATAGATGTAATTAGAATTTTTTGTGTATATCAGAAACGATAAATACAATACTTATATAGACTAATATGAAAATGGCGAGAGGTATTGTGCTGGCCATAACAGATTATTATATTTTTAATGCAACTTAGCGAGTTTATGACTACAATTGTATTTAATTTTTTTTCCATATTTTTAACATTTTTTTTTTTGTCCACGCAATACTTTACTGACTAGACTAGACTAGACTGACAGCCGGTTGTTTCCGTAAAGTGGTGTTTGCCATTGTTTGCCGTAGTCGCGTGTGGTTAGTGTTGGTGCGGCCAACATCCATTTCCGTTTCGAAATCGCGATTGCTGATGAGGATTGTCGAATGACAACACTGTTACCATTTCCGTTCCATTTATCTCAAATTTGGTGTGTGCCTTTGTTGACCATCTATCTTGTTTCGCTCAACAATATATATGGTATTTAACCCAATCTTATCTAAATTTACAACGTACAGTGCCACTTCCGGTTGACTAATGTAACCATAACTAATAAGTTTTTCTCTTTAAAACACGAAAGTCCTGGTTAACTGAAATAGTTTTCGAAATCCCATGATAGCAGTTTTAAATGGAAAAACATTACGTGTACATAGTTACATATACCGGGTGTATACTTGAAATCCGTAATATAGGGATTACAATGTTATTTTTTTTCATTTTGTTATAGTTACTGACCTATTAATTTTAGAGAAAAGTTGTAAATAAAAAGTTGTTTGGGATTAAAAACTACATAATATGAGTCTACAATTAATGACAATTTCATTTTATTTTACGAAAAAACGTAAATTAAAATTCGCAATTTACAGGAAATTTCAGAGAGTGCCATTGAATTACTGTTGTTTAATTTTTTATCCCAAGAGAACGCTATAAAAGCGTACCGACAAATATGCCTTCGTTTCCCTAACAACTATGGAAGTTGGGGAAATCAATTTGAAACGTAAGGGGTATTTTTCGCTACGCTATCATAGCGTTTTCTAGGGATCCCACCTGATGTGATACTGGTAACTTACCCAGAGACAGAAAAGTTTACTACTGAATGAATTTTTTTGAAAAAAATACCTTATTCACATTGACATTATGGTCTAATCATAGTTATGACACCTAAATTGCATACACTAGTGGTTCACTAACAATAATAAACAATGCCGGCACCCTAGGCAATGTTTATCAACGCGTCTTTTTTTCTACAAATTAGTTTTTTTTTTATTATTATACAAGTATTAAAATAGTGTTAAATTTTTAAAGCTATGCGGGGTAATTCGTAATGTGTGTGCCAAAATTAAATCATATTGGAGCAATCATTTTGAGTAAAAAATGTTATATGAATATATGTCCGGAAACGTTTCGCTACGGAGTTACAGCCCTTTAATTAAAGGCGCATCTCATCAGATACATCAGATACATTTTTATGAATTCTTGTACTAGTTGCACTAAAATTTTGAAACATACCTAGTATGGGGGAATTACACGTTTGCACGTATCTGCAACTTGACTCACATTATCTGCAACTCGCCTCAAAAAGGTATAAAATCAAACGCACAAAAATCGTTGCGCTATTAAATTTGAAAAGTTGCACAAAATGCAAAAAGTTGCATATAATGTTTGACAAGTTGCAAATACATGCATACATGTTGTACCCCCTTAGATGCATGTTAATACGTTCTTTAGTTACTCTCAATCATAGGTGTCTCACATGGGGAAGCCATGAACGTTTTTCATCATAATTTTTTTACCTATTAACATTTTTTCATTTCTACTTATAAAATATTACATACAATGCAAAAATACGCAAAAAGTTACTGCTGCTAAAACATGATAAAACAGTAGTTTTTAAAATATTTTAATTTAAGAAATGAAGAAACCTAAAAAAATAGGTAACAATTGAGAAACAAACATTAACATTCATATAAAGTATTCTTGGATACCTAAGTCGATATTCTCCGAACAAACGACACCCATTACCGTTACTATATCTATGAATAAAAAAAATCTGTATAGTCACCAGCAGTAACAGTTTCCATTCTTTTAATTATCAAAAAAATAAACAATTATGAAAATAAGGTAATTAACATTTTTTTTTTATTTCCTATGGTAACTTGTTCAATTCGAAATCCACCAGTGAGAAAAATGCAACAATATTTCACATTTGGAAGTTATTCATAAAAAAATAACGTAATTCGTATCTCTTATAGTTCTCGAGATCCCAAAATAGGGCGCGTTGTCTAGTTCGCCTTAATGGTAGCGCCAGCCCTGATAACAAATATCATCTTAAAAGATGAACTATATTCATATGGATTGTTATACCAATTTACATTCAAATCGAACAAAACATTCCGTTATTATAAGCATTTTTTTTAAGAACATTGAAACGGTATTCTGGCTAAGCGATGTACTTTAAGATATAGGTTAGTTTAGTTAAATAGTGTTTTTTGGGCCCAGGAAGCTGTGGTCATGTCTTCCTTTTTCAGAAACACCTGTATAATGCCTGTATTCTGTGATGTCTAGCAACATAAGAGGAGTCATTTTTATATTCCCGGGCTAGGCTTAAAAAAGAAAAACACTAAAACAGCAACAAAAATTTATTTTTCAATATAGGCCCCCTGCTTTTAAATACAAGTGTTATATGGTTTCAATAACATGTTTAATCTATTATAAAAATATTCCTTTGGTTTGTCCGCAAAATACATTTCAACAGCCACTGTAAGTTCGATATAGTCCCTAAATTTTGTTCCCCTTAATTTTCTTTTGAAATTTAGAAACAAAAAATAGTCACAGCGGGTTAGACCTGAACTATAAGGCGGATGGTCAATTTCTACGAAGCCACATTCAGCAACCGCAGCATTTGAAAGTCTTGACTTGTGGATTGGTGCATTGTCATGGAGCAACAGGGCAACTTGTGTGAAAACACAAACTGACAGATATTAGACCTAATATTGCTGCAATTGTTTTGTAAATTGTCACACACGTTATCAAGGCATATGTGATTAAAAAACAATATAATGAAAAATTACATTAAAACTGAAAACTGTCTAGTCCGGGAATACAAAAACGACCTCTCGTATTTACAGTTTTTAAATAGCGTACGTAAAAGCAAAAACGGTCTTAAATAGGGTTTAAAACAGAGCTCGCGGTTGAGATTTAAAAAGAATATAATGAGCAAATTTTTGAAAGGTAAACTTTCCTTTCACATTTGATAAAAAATCCATTAAAGGCGTTGGTAGTGAGTGAATATCTTGCAGCAATTGTGGCAGGTATAATATCGGATATGAATTATTAAAGACTTACCCTTCAGAGCGGGGCAGATTCGTTTCCAGATGGTGAGACAACCACAGCGATGAAACTGGCCGAGTGCTAACTCCATGTAAAACAGTGGCAGACCCCCAAACAGCAGCATCAGAGTGTAAGGGATCAAAAATGCCCCTGCAACAAATAAAATCACAAAACTAAAATCCGTTGGACTCATTCTGTTTGAAGATTTAATTTCAGAAACACCTAAAAAATGAAAATCTGACGGTTGCCGCGCAAAACCAGTGGTCAGTTTTCTTTAACCCCCAATTGTTGAAGTCACTGTAGCGGTCAAGAACACATTGTTTATTACTATTAAAAAGTTGTTTCAGTAGGGTATGAAATTAAAAACATAATGAATATTATAAAATACAAATTTAATATGGCAAAAAATGCAAGTAGTTTGTTTACATACAGGATGATCGACGAACGTCCGGCAATAAAAATATTCCATTTATTTTGACAGATACAAAAAAATGTTAATAAGCAAAGTTTATAAAGATAAAGGTGCTTAAGGTAATACAATTCTTTTCATAGCTTGCTTGCATTATATTGCATGGAATTTTATAAATACATATTTTGAATACAAAAGGTAGCCATTTTGAAATGGTTCCCGTAAAACAATGATATTTTGGTATCGTTGTGAAGGTAAGTTTAGGAGGTCTCTGAAAAAATATAAAAATACTGATTCCCTACGCTAGATTTAAAATCGCATCCATTTCCGCTAAAACCGAAAATGATACAAAATTCTTACTACGATCAAAATATGAGCTCAATTGCCTAGTTAAACTTTGCTTATTAACATTTTCTTATACTATCGCCGATCACCCTGTATATACAAGTCACTTGCATTTTTTACCACATTAAATTTGTATTTTTTAATATTTATGATGTTTTAATTTCATACCCTACAGAAACAACTTTTTAATATTAACAAACTATGTTTTCTTGACAGCTACAGCGCTTTCAACAATTGTGGGTTAAAAAAAAATTGGGATAATGCGTTAGCCATATCAAGTTTTTTATTTGTAGTCTGCAATTTTCAAAGGCACATTAATTATTACAACTACAGAACATTTTGTAACAACTTTTTAAAAAAACTATGAACATAGTTCCTTTGTGAAGTGGAAATGGAACGTTCTGCCGTCATACACGAAACAGCCTGTTTCAGGACTTTTGCCTATCGGCATGTTGGTTTGTAAGTCAATAGCAAAATTTACTTATATTTTATTTTCAACTTTTTGTTGGAACGAGCACTTTCAAGACTTCTTTATTTCTAATGTAAATCAAAATAATTATTAAGCAGGGATATTCAGCCAGTATTGTTTTTTAACTCTTCCTCTACCTCACAAATAATTTAAAAAACTGAATATTCTTCATTTAAAAAGTCAACAACAGAAAAAAAAATAATTGAAATTTTGTCTAATTATAATTAGATATTATTTGATTAGGAGATATGTCTAATAATTTCGTATAATTTACAAATCTTAATTTAGCATTTTAACTAATCCGAAATAGATAATAAATATTTTGTAAAAAATCGTTAATTTAAATATGCAAATAATTATTTTAATTACTTATTTTATTTAATTTTACTATATTTTGGCTTCATTATTTTTGTCCTACAATTTTCGGTGATTTATCTAATGAATTAGTTAAGTAAATAGAAAATTTAAATATATATTTAGGTAATTTCTTTATTTATGTTTAGTTCAATATTAAATGTAGTCATTTAATCTAATTTTGTATTTAATTTTACTATAATTTGTTCCTACAAATTTAGAAAATTTAACAAAATCAACTTAGACAATTTAATGAAAACATATTAGTAGGCTGAAAATTAAAGATTTGTTTAGTTAATTCAACTACAATTGAGGTGTTTTTTTTTTCTGTGTACATACAGAAGTATTAACGAATCTAACATTTTATTGCTTCATTCACTCTTTGCATGATCGCCGCTTTACTTATATAATTTTCGTCAATGCGCCTAACATGATCATATTAAGGGGAAACGTCACCTGTCTTTATTTTGTTTCTCGGCCGCTAGTTGGGCGCTAGTTTACACTGTCTGGCAATAGTTGACTCATACGATAAAGTAGGAATCTTTAATACTTTGCCATTTAGCCTCTATTGGAAAGTAGTTGTACTTGTTCATATTTCATCTAAAATTTAAACCCAAAAACGTCTTGCGCTGTCGCTAGATGTCTCACCGAAAATATTTAAAAATGGTGACGAAATACTGTATAAGCCACGCCGTAACTGCAAGTGCGCGAGTGATTTAGCTCTTTCTAGTTATAGAGAGGGAAGCCATCTCACAGGTGGTAACCCCGGCAACGGCACCCCTTTACTTGCAAATACATTGTTAGCATATCGCTTGTTGATATTATTTTGATACATTCTGTGGTTGGCTCGCAAGCCGTTCTTATCGCGACAATTAATAAATAATTTCCGATAAATACTCGTATCCATTATTATCCTACACCCATTATTTTTTTTTACATTGTTTGTAAAGAAGTGATATTTTTGGAAAAACTATTGCTTTGTCCCCCATCCCTTAAGTTTTATAGTCAGTATGATCATCATATAACGTTACCCCAAAACATAACTCAAGGTCAAACTTTTGAAATAAAACAGCGGTTCTCAACCTGTAGTACACGTACCAGGGGATACGCAAAAGTCTAAGTTTTAGTTATCTACTTATTTAATATATATTTAGAACAAAATAAAAAAAATAGCGAAAAAAGTTACTTTTTTGGGGATTTTTATCCATTTACTTTCTGCTTCATTTAAACATATACATATCTATTTAACTATTGCTAATAATAGAAATGCATTCTGTAGTTAAGGAATTGAAATTATATATTTTATGTTTAGTAATGATAAACAACACTCGATATATACGTATATTTTCATATTAATTGTTTGAAGAGGTCTAGTATCAAGTTGATGATATTTATGGAAAACTTAATAATAAATATCTCAAATATTATTTGGAATTTTTTAATCGCGATTGTACTGCTGTTCTTAGAATTTTATGTACTATTAGATACGATTATTAAAAAAATTATTAATGGAGGTAAAGTCGAGAGTCTTGTCGAGACTCGAGACGAGACGAGACTGACATCAAGTCTCGTCTCGACAAGACCAAGACGAGACCACTCTAGTCGAGACCAAGTCAAGACCAAGACGAGACCGACCCCAAGTCTCGTCTCGTCTCGACTTCTGGCAACACTATTACCTTCTACGAATAGTTTCAAGATGAATGATTATTTCCACCTCTCGTCACACAGGTGAGATAAGGGAGGTTTAGCGATCGTAAAACAAATCATATATGCAAATTTTGATGAGTGAGCGCGCTTTAGAGGCCCTACATTCCAAAAAACATATTTTTACGATGATGTCTGTAGGTGTGTGTGTGTGTGTGTTTGAACATTTTTTTAGGCGCACTATCTTAAAAATTAATAATCGTAAAAAACTGAAATTTGGTATTATACTAGACGTACTAGTTGCAAATATTTACAATAAAGAAAATTAAACAAAATAATACGTATAAAAAGCAGGAATATAACAAATAACAAATAGGTTCATTAATATATATCTAGAACGTTTATAAACTATAAAATGTCTCTTTATGTTTTTGTTGTACCACATAACAAAACTGCGAACGACGTTGCAACATAATATATTATAATTGTCTGGGGTTCATTACGGGCTGGGGTAAATATATTCCTACTTTATCCATAGTTTGTCCCGGAGACTTATTAATTGTTATGGTAAAAGTCAAATGAATGGAAAATTCCGTTTGCAAAATAAAACAAGAATGTAGTATCAGAAGGTGTGAAATCTATGCACAGTTACGGAGTAACAAAACCCTTATTCCAATAACTTGATCATTTATTATTTAGAAATCTAAAGAATTTTGATGTAGTTTACGTACCCACTATTTGTACCGTTTTTTGACAATGACGTTTACCTGTCAGTTACATTCATTTGAAAAATAAACTGTGTAACAAAGGAATTTTGTTTATCTTAGGCATCGGGATTAAAAAAAGAAAAATGAATTTTAAATATATCTGTAAAATATATAGAAAAAGTATTCATGTATACCTGTACAAAATTCAATAATATATAATTTTCCAATGACATAAAATGTGAAAAAATTGCATTTAATGGTATTTTTTGAAGAAAAACCATTATGAGCTTCCAGTAAAGTGCCATTTCCAGTTATCCGATTTACACCAAAATCTAACAGGTTCTTTTCGTATTAGAATAGGATAGAAATACACGGTATCAGAATTTTCTGAATGATAATATTTGAGTTAGAGCGAAGACAAATCCATACACATACACACATGCATACATAATCGTGAAAATGTTAAAATTGGATTCTAGGGACCTTAAAACGTGGGTATTTACTAAAATCTCGATATGTGATTTTTAGCACGATCCCTATAACTCCCTTACCAAGGGTAGCGGGAGGTAAAAAATTACTTTGTCCAAAAGATACATTACTTGTATAACAATTAAAATATTAAAATGTTAGGTATTTTTATTTGACATTATATAATATTAATATCACATTAAATGTATATTGCAAAGTTTATATTTATTGATTATTTATTCTTTTTTACCTCCCGCTACCCTTGGTAAGGGAGGTATAGGTATCGAGATTTTAGTAAATGACGACGTTTTAAGGTCCCTAGAATCCAATTTTAACATTTTCACGATGCTATCTCTATGTGTGTATGTGTGTATGTGTATGGATTTTGTCTTCGCTCTAACTCAAATATTATCAGAAGTAATATCACAAGACCTTCTGATTTTATCGATAAATTTTTATTTTGCACGAATTTTTTTTGCTTAGCAACAAACACGAAAGCAAACTGCGTGGTAAATCCCGACTCCGAAGGAGGAGGGGTTTTACCTAATGTCAGTTTGCTTGAGTGATTTTGCTTAAAAGCAAAAAAAATGAATGCTTAAAAATAAAAATTTATCTGAGAAAATCTGAGAGGTCGTGTGGTATTTGGTGAGATAAATTCCAAAGACAACGCAAAATGAAACTTGACACATTAATTGTCACACTGACAGTTATAAACAATAACAACTGTTTATTTACTTGGTAGCGGAAAATTATCGGGGTAACGGGGTTTTATCGGGGTAACGAGGTTTTATCAGTATAATACTGTTCTCATTGGTTGAATTTTCAAGTGTTTTGCATCATGATTGGTTAAAAACTAGTCGTTGGAATTTATCATTCAGAAAATTCTGATACCGTGTATTTCTATCCTATTCTAATATGAAAAGAAGCCATTAGATTTTGGTGTAAATCAGGTAACCGGAAATGGCACTTTACCTGAAGCTCATAATGGTTTTTCTTCAAAAAATACCATTTTTTCACATTTTATGTCTTATGAAAATTAAAGATTATTGAATTTTCTACAGGAATACATTAATACTTTTTCTATATATTTTACAGATAAATTTAAAAAGAATTTTTTTTTATTATTCCCGAAGCCTAAGATAAACACAATTCCTTTGTTACACAGTTCATATTTCAAATAAATGTAACTGACAGTAAATGTCACTTTCAAAAATAACACAAAACTGCACACTCTATAAACATGCACCATCCACCAAACAAATAAGGGTAATTTGTAGAAATTTCGCGGGTTTTATATTCACCTTGTATTTTTCTTCCATATCGACATTACTATAATTTCTCTACTTACCGCCAGGCTCGCATAACTATACTTAATATACTTACCGTAACCTTCAATCGTGGCGCCACTTCCTTACAATTATTGAAATCTCGTACGGAAAATGTTATAATTGCTTATATTTTATAAATGAATTAATTAATATTATTTATTATGTGCACAGAAAACGTAGGATTTATGGGAGTATGATGTACAAATATATATTTTTAAATTGAATGACATGTTTTCCACAAAATAAATAAAATATAATATTTTCTTCATTTTAACTATGTTCCGAAAATCTAATTTTCAATTTTCTTTTAAAAGATTGTGAACATTGCTATTCTTCAAACTTTCCAGTAGTATAAATAAAATCTATCGTGTAGTTTTTGAAAAAACGTGTAAAATGTATAAAAAAAGTAGGTTTTTTGGACTTTTAATACTGTTCCAAAAAAAAATTTTTTTTTATTTTTACATAGTTCGTACACTACCTTACTAAATATATTTACTGAAAATCTGAATAAATTCTGTCCTCTAGTTTCCGAGATATAGCGAAATTAATAATTTAAATATTGTTTATGGTGTATATATAAAAGTCAGATTTGTTGAATTTACATTATAGTAATTAATAAATTATATTTCTTTATTTCTGCATACAATATACATTCAATGAAGTGTAATGTTTGTTAAAAAGGGAAATAAATCTTTATAGTGACTTCTAGTCATTTGAACTCTGCGCGCAACGGGTGACATTTCACCTTAAACGGCGACTAGTGTAGCACAAAATTGATCCCTTTGGTGCACTCACTACGGCGGCTTAGGCCTTAGAGTGACGCCTGGTAAACGCCCTCAACGGTACAGATACATCGTTATTACCGAAGTCTGATAATAAATACATATTGGCACATGCAGAATTTGGTAATAAGCATTTAATCAGGGCCGTTGAGAGGTGATGATATCTGAGATTTTTGTTACGGAGCAGATTGCGAAAGAGATTCGGTCTATTTGATTGATAATAACATTTACATAATATATGAAAAAAAAAAAACTTTAGATCCCTAAGCTCAGGCTACAGACTTCTCACGGACCCAAAAATATACGTATGCATGCATCTATGTTGAAAAATATTGTAGTGTGCGAGCATGGTCGGACGGGACGCCAGTGGTCGGGCGAACTTGTCTCGTTTGCGACCTTATTGGAAGCTTCGAGAAGTCGATAACGTAATTGCCGCGTACAACTATGTAAACAACTTGTGCGATAAGCTTAATTACAGTGTGCTTGTAGGCGAATGAAGTACGAGTCGAGTCACTTTAACTAGAACAGAATGTTCTAGAGTAAATACCGGGCTATATAAGAAAGATGCAGCTCGGTGCGGGTTAGTTAGTTAAAGTGAGTTAATTCAATGAAGACAGTCTGTGAGTGCAGATGAGTTAGTGAGTGAACTTTGAAGTCTGATACGTATCAACGACCGACAGGAGACAGTCTGAAGAGGAGACAGCCCGAAGAGGAGACAGCCTGAAGGGGAGACAGTCAGTATGATAAGGAAGTCAGTGATATAGTTGTCGTGAAGGCATTTGATTCGGCTCGTATGTTGAAGTAAATAGTGATATAAATAATAGTAGTGAAATAAATGATTACATTTTTTAGTTAATTAGTGTTTAATATTAGTTTATTCGTAGTGTTTAATTATCTTATCTGAATTATATTCTGTCTAATAAACCCTTAATTTAATTATTAATACTTCTTTGATTTTACACTTCGCCCAAATAAATAAACGTTGCAATATTGAATTTTATGTGTCAAAACTAGGTACTAAGTTTAACGTTTATGTATAGTAATAGGAATAGTAGATAATGTCCTAATGCCCAATGTCATTTTGTAGCTTCATGGCAAAACACGATTTGCCTGACATATATAATTTAAAACGATTGATTTGGTCAAGTTTATACTTATTGTATTTATTTACTAGTGTTTTGATATAAATTTCCATTATTATATAATAATTATGACATTGGCATTTATTTATTTTACTAATATTTTATGTATATATTATTTAATGTTCTTATCTTCGAAAAATTATGTATCAAAGATGCCACTTTGTATGCAAGTAGGCGAGAACATTACCTCAGATTATTTCTTTATCTACCGCAAGTTACTAGACAAGTGAAACAAACTTTAAGGGGATATAGTTCTGAACAAACTAGGAAAAAAAACTTGACACATTTATAGGTCTAATCTTCAACTATTTCGAGAAAGAGACCATTTTGTATTAAAATCGAAGAAAACCTGACAAAGATACTTTAAAAATACAATAAAATTTTATATAAAACATTGTTATCAATTTCTAATAGTTAAGAAGTAATTTGAAAAATAAGTCAAAGCCACAACAACATTTCACTTGGTACAGTTGATTTTTTTTTAAACAAAAACAAATCTAAAATGGCTTCTCAAAGTTAAATAAAATGTTTCATTTAATCGAAGTCGTAACTCTTATCGCTGCGCTAGAACAATACTAAGACAACTTAAAAAAGTTAGTTTCGTGATAATTGCGTTTTAAAGTTTTAAATCAACTTATTTTTATTATTAATAAAGATAAACAAAATATTTTTCAGAATTTCTTAAAACTTTATACTGGCTTAAGGATAGTACATTTCAATTTTGTAAAAGTTGGTAAACTTTGCAAAAAAAAATTCAAAAACTCAAAATTCTAAGTTGAAGGTGCATTTTCATATATGGCCCTCACTTTATGTAACAGTGTTCCTGACTCTCTGAAGATCCTTTCTTTAAACAATTTCAAAAGAAATGTACGAGCATTATTATTTGCATAATATTTATTTCATTGTTTACTATTTTGTGCTCTATATTATCTTAAATGTTTTTATTATTTCAATTATCTGTAATTAATTATATTTATAACGTGTCTATTAGTTTTATATACCTACATCTGTGTATTATTTGCTGGTTAGGTGGAAGAGCAGCCTTAGGCTGAACCTCACCCTTGATTATATGTCAATAAAGTTTATTATTATTATTATTATTATTATTATTATTATTATTATTATTATCCTTGTCTTGCACAAATTTTTTTCTTTGACATTTCAATTTGTTTTATTTTAAACGTGAAGTTGTTTTTGTGTTGCACTTAAATTATGTTTATTTACTGTAAATTGTACTACTTATGTCAAATATGTCTTTCTTTTGCACTGACTTTTATGTTTATTTATTGTAAATGGTACAACTTTTCTCAAATATGTCTTTCTCTTGCACTGACTTCCATAAAAGTTTGTTTAAAATAAACCAAGTTTAGCAAAATATAATATTTATTTCGAATATAATAATAAGAAGTTACATGATTGCACATAAAAAACAAAAATACATATAAAAAGATTTACACACGCAATACTAGGACAACTTTTAAAACAGATACAACTTGAACAATTTCATCAAAATTTTGGCGTTATATAGACATTTTAAGATGTCTTAATATTTTACTAGCAATTGCGTTCTATTTACAGAATGATGTACCTATTTAATACTATCATTATTAATTATGTCTCTTTTTGCACAATAACTAAGTGAATTTTCTCAAAATGTTAGACTAAGATATATGTTTTTTCTTTTATTGTAAGTATTATTTCAGAAGTTACAGTATTGTACTATAAAGTATATTAAATTGGCTTTCAGAATACATGGATAACTCAAAACTTACATTTTTTAAGTTGTCTTAGTACTGTTCTAGCACGGCGTTATAGTTTTCGAGGTAGCAGAGTTAAACCCCATAATAAAAACTCATTTTTCACTGTCTTATATCTCGGAATCTGAAGATCGGACCCATGTTGATTAAGCTTTGTTACTTTTTGGTCAGTATTATATTATTAAGGTTTTTACCCGAAGTTGAAAAACATCCTGCTTACAGTTTACCGCGAACTGAACTGAATAGTAAATTTTTACCGCGGCGGTACACAGAAGACGCATGGTAATAATATTAACAATCCAAGGACCCTTTTTCTATGGCCAATCCATGTTTGGGGTATGTCTGTCACTTTGCGTTGGCAGCAATGTTAGTGTTCTTTGGATGAAACTATCAAATTGACGTTTGAAAAGTTCTATTCGCTTAAAGTTTTTTTTTATTATTGAATTCTTTAACTCCTTTATAGTCACCGTCAAATAAGTACGGACTGATGCTCAACTTTTTCCCTTCTCCGCACCATGTCCTTGCCATGCGGTGTTGCCGCTTTTTTATAACTTAGCATTTTTAACTTGTGTTGTATGATACGTAGAATTTGTGTTTTGTTAGATTATAGTTTAGATTTTGACTTCTTAAATAAACCATTTCCCGTGTAGTGGGAGTTTGTTATTGTGGGATGTGTAGCATCCAAGAATGAGAAGTTGTCAGTTTTAATTTTTTCATCATATATTTTAACAAATATTGTACGATCATTTACGCGAGGGTCTTTTTTCTTTTTTTATATAACCTTATGTTTCTGCTAAAAAAAAATTAAGAAATCATTCTGGTAGAGACAAAAATCACTTTTATATGAAATCGTCACTATAGTGCACACAAACCATCATTAAAAGTTCAGAAATCGGCACTAAAGTAATCCATTATAAAGAGATATCATGCAAATAGAGTGTTGCCAACCTTATGGTTATTATTCTACATATAAGATAATTTGGGTAGGTGTACGATGTACATTAGTAAATTTGTACGTAAAATGACAAAAATATGTGCAAGAAGAACGAAATAAATAATTACGATGATTAAGTTTGGGATAAAACCTATAATTTTGAGTATTCAATGTTATGTTATAAAATAGATACTACTTTCATTTTCACAATTTTTCTATATCAAATAAAATTTAATATGCACTTAGGCACTGAAGTTACTTTTTATTACTCATATGTTTTATTTTCCTCGGCCTTGGTCTCGCCAAATAAATTCCACCTTCATGATAAAAAAAAAGAACTTCAGTGCCTGAATACCTAAATAACTATTATTGAAACATACGAGTAGCAACAAATATGTCATCATCATTAACAACAACTGTGATAAAGCAGATTGACACACCCAGAAATGGGTAATATGCCGTGATGATATATTTATTTCTTTATTTTACGAGTAGCAACAAAAATATTAATAACATCACAATAACATTATTACGCTTCAATGAATAACCTTTAATTCTTGAAGAAACAATAACTTAACATAGTTATTATTTATTTATTACGATGTGAAGGATGTTGTTATTATATAGTGTCATTTTGATCTTTTTTAACTCCATCCAGTTGCATTGAAATATTAAAGAAACAGTATTTTGTTTTAACTATAAATTTTTTCGGACCGGGCTAAAATCGAAAGTCCGACTCTCCTCAACTTTTGCAAATACGAGGGTTGCCTTTTAAGTTTTTACAATCGAACAATAGATGGCGTTAGTGAGTTGTGGCATCACTGTATTTGTGAACATTGACAATAATTGTTATTGCGAAGCCAGTGGCAACTTAGAATTTGAACGAGTAGGTTGTTGATGGTGAACGTTTAAAAGAAGCAAGTTTGTGCAAAAATGGAAATCACTCGTGAAGGTCAGCCAAAATCAGTTGTCATTCCGAGAATACTCGATGCTGTACGTAACAGGATTAAAGAAGATCGGTATGTGACTTACAGACAGATAGAGGCGTCTCTTAGCATATCGCAGACTGCAATACAATCGATTTTGCATGAACATTTAGGTGTGAGAAAGATATGTTCCAGATGGATTCCGCATAATTTGACCGAAGCGCAAAAAAGGCCCGTGTTGATTGGTGTCAGGATATATTGAAAAAAATCGACCGAGTATATTTGTACAACATTGTTACAGGAAACGAAACTTGGATATATTCGTATGAACCTGAAAGCAAACAACAGTCTACTGTTTGACGTTGAACACAATCCCACTAAAGTTGTTCGTTCACGGAGCACTTCCAAGAAAATGATCGCTTATTTCTTCGGTTGTACTAGACACGTCGCAACCATTCCTTTAGAGTATCGAAGAACTATTAAAGCTGAATGGTATACAACGATTTGTTTGCCAACGTTTCTGTTTCACTTTTTGTAAAAACTTAAAAAGCATCCCTCGTAAGTTGCCCGATTTGGCCCGAAAAAAATATCTTCGGCCCGACTCGATGATCGACTCGAAAACGAGCCGGGCTTTGGGACGGGAAAGCCAAGTTTGAGATCGAGTACATCCCTGCCCTAACTATGTATTTCATTTATATGTTTACTGTAAGGACCTTAGGAAAAATTAAGCCTCATTTCCACCGATTGTCCTAATGCGTAAGAGCAATAATTAATAACTAAGCGCAATGCGTAAAAATGTTTATCATATGACAACGTTTACTACCATTTCCAGTTTTGCATAAAGCTTAATGCTTAAGAACTAAGAACAATGCGTAAAAACAAATGATTGAAAAATTCTAACCTAAACTGTCAACTCTCAGTCTATTTTATAATTATAAACTTTTAATTAATTTTTCGGTATTGATATAAATACAGAAAATTGTGTATAGGTATAACATATTAAAAAAAGAAGAATTGCTGCTGCAATGGCAGTCTACTAAACAACAAGTAATTCGGAAAAAAGATATGACATTTCTGTTGAATTGTCACTAAACAAAATAGCTGTCAATGGTATCTTAGTAAATTGTTATAATTCATTAAGCCTTATGTATTAAGCATTAAGACATTCGGTGGAAATGAGGCTTTAGTGTAACAAAGTAAAGTAAAATAACACTCCTAATCGCATTTCGTTTAATATCTTTACCAAATGTCAAAATATGCAAAAGAAATATCAAAAAGATTTTTGAATTTGATCTGAAATATTTAAAAAGTAAAATAAAAATAAATATATAATCACGGCATATTACCCATTTCTTAGTGTACTAATCTGCGCTGTACACAGATTTTGGTAATAATGATGACATATGTATTTATACCTTGCGGGCGTTTACCAGGCGTCACCTCAAGGGAACTAATTGCTGGCGTGGAGAATGCACCACAGGGGTCACTTTTGTACCATTTAAAATTCGAAATATTTTTCGTCGGTCGGGATCGAACCCGGATCACCAGATTCATAACCAGACACTCAGTCACGCAGCCACGAGACACCAGAAGTAATGTAATAGTAATATGTATCTGCTTTTCTCTACAACCACAAGTTTATTTATTTAGAAAATGTTGAATTTTGTTATTTATTTATTAAAATAGAACTATCATAAAATTAGAAACAACAAATATTTGTTTCATAGCTTGCTTGATTATTTAATTAAACTGCTAATTTAAATAAATGAATCTAAATTTAAAATTTCATGACATGCAGTAATTAAAAAAATATTAAATGTGGCAGATCTTATACAAACTTATTGAATAATCAATAATGTGTTGCTATAAATAAGGTGCAAGCATTGATATCAGCTTTAACTTATTATAATTGCTTTCGTTGGTTGTTTCAGCGTGCATTCTAACAGTTGCAGCTCGATACAAACGTAAATTTAAAATTCCATCTTGTTTCAACGCTTGACTAAATATTTTTACAACAGTTAATAAATACAACTTTAAATTTTAATCTTCCCAGAGTTTAAAAATTTTCTGTACAGAAAAATTATTATTTCATCTTTCCTCTTTCCTGCATACTTCATGAAACCGATATGGTGGCCAAGAGTGTTAGAGCGATTGTTTATTGCATGTAATGTTCAAATCTTATGTTCTTCGGTTCGATTATTTCTACAAGCTGCATGTAGAAGATGTAGAAATGTTATGCCCGGTTTCATAAAAATTTAATTTACTGCTAAATTTAAAAACAGTTTAAATTTTGACGTCACATTGCAAAAAAATTACAAATATTATTAATACATATAAATACGAGTAAATTACATTGTACGCATACTGAACCCATATTTAATTTAAAATTACTTAGACACAATAGACTAGTTAAGTCTGACGTCAGAGTAGTTGGGGTAACTAGAAAACCTTTCCAAACAAACGAAAAGTCAACGTTAAATTCCATAAGAGTTTTTTTATTCGAAGTTAATAAATGTATTCCTTTAATATAAGGCTTATAACACAGATATTTAATAAATAAAGCGTAATCAGAACAAGATTTTTTATTATTGCAATTGGTAAGTCGATAAAATATATGAAATTATTGACATATGCACATATTTTAAGGTTATGTATATATATTGTTTATAATACATTTTTATAGTATTATTTGTAATAAAACATTTATTTATATTTTTTTTTATTTATTTCAGAAATGGTAATGTGTTTTGCTCCTGATTGCAAACATTACAGCGGACAAAAAATTTGCATTTTTTTTTTTTTTTTTTGTTTTCCTGCTTAGCTTGTTTAGCAGTTGTCATTTCGTTGACGGAAATAGGAAGAACAGGCCAACTATTTTTGCACACATCAAAAGAAAATTTACATTTGTGTCTTCAGAAAAACGGTATATATTTTTAATATATACATTTATTTATTTTAATGCATTGCTTGTATTGTAACTAAAGAACCTGTGAAATTATTATAAATATATTAAAATAAAAAATTTAAATCATGCTTTAATATACAGGGTGTCTCTTAAATAGAGGGACATGGCTTAACCACATATTCCTGAGGCTAAAATAAGACGATTTAACCAAACTTGCTTCTACCGGAAAGTGTACCATTTAGCCAGTATTCTGCTTCAAAGTTCTTCGAAAAAAAAATAATTTTGCTTATAATAACTGGACGCTTTATTCGATTTGGATGAAATTTGGCATGACAGTTTATATGGTTATAAGTCATCTTTTAAAATGATACTTGTTATTATTAGTGATCCACTAGTGTATGAAACGTAGGTGTCCCAACATTGATTAGACCATAACTTTTTAATGGCCACGCCAATAACATAAAATTATTTTTTTTCAGAAAGATACATTCAATAGTAAACTTTTCTCTCTCTGTTTATTTTGTGATATCTGTTACGGTTCAGACAGAAAAAAATAAAACCTGAGTGACTGCACCGTGAATTTTTTTAAAATAAATTTAATCTAGCAATCTATCCAAATGTCAAACAACGAATTTTTAATGACAGTAACAATTGTTTATGGGTTGTCAAAAAATTCCTTCGCAATATTCAGAAACTAGTAACATCTGTTTGTTCGGACTAATAGTATTTTACTACCATTATTATAAATAACACGAATAAATATGTTAGCTTACTCCTAAATAAGTTGAGAAGATTGACAACTCGTTACTGTCATTAAAAATTCGTTGTTTGACATTTGGATAGATTGCTGGATTAAATTTATTTTAAAAAAATTCACGGTGCAGTCACTCAGGTTTTATTTTTTTCTGTCTGAACCGTAACAGATATCACAAAATAAACAGAGAGAGAAAAGTTTACTATTGAATGTATCTTTCTGAAAAAAAATAATTTTATGTTATTGGCGTGGCCATTAAAAAGTTATGGTCTAATCAATGTTGGGACACCTACGTTTCATACACTAGTGGATCACTAATAATAACAAGTTTCATCTTAAAAGATGACTTATAACCATATAAACTGTCATGCCAAATTTCATCCAAATCGAATAAAGCGTCCAGTTATTATAAGCAAAATTAATTTTTTTTCGAAGAACTTTGAAGCAGAATTCTGGCTAAATGGTACACTTTCCGGTAGAAGCAAGTTTGGTTAAATCGTCTTATTTTAGCCTCAGGAATATGTGGTTAAGCCATGTCCCTCTATTTAAGAGACATCCTGTATACACCTCCACTTTATAAACTTTATTTTTCATATGCGTACAATATACTTATAAAACTACTATATACTGCTGGTGGGAGTGAGATTTGTGAGACCAACATTGGACGAGAGTAGAGATATATATCTGCACTTGTCTGTAAGAATACCTCTGCGCAAGTGCACGAATTTACTTTGATCTTATTGGCGTAGTGGAGGAAAATAAAATTTCATTCTTTGTTGTATGAATTGAAGTTTGTGGGGAAAAGACTTTAAAATTGACGAATTTGACCACGACTATTTAAAATCAATGTGGAATTTAAATGTTTATATTGAAAACATAATAGAATACATTTCAGGGTATGTAGTGAAAAAAGTTATATCTTTGAAATTTTGTACTTTTTGTGCGCAATATTTAAAAAGTGAAAGTACATGTAATGCTTTAATAAAACTAAAAAATAGAGGGAAATATTTATTTCCATCAAAAGACGTCATTTTCATTTGTAAGACAGCTGAGATAATATTTATAAATAAATAAATAAATAATAACTTTATTGACCAGAGTCAACGGTGGGGTTCAGCCAAAGGCTGATCTTCCACCCAACCAGTACATGTAAATTACAAAAAATAATAAAAAAAGTCAACATAAATACATAATATGAAAGTATATCACAATATGTCAAATAAGAAGATAAATTTACATAATAATTTACAGAAAATGATTAATTAATTTATACAGAACAAATTTTTAACACGAGCTTTGAAAGAGTGTATTAATGTATTAATAAAATGAGTACTAAAAATTTTACGAAAATTCTGTGCAATGATATTTTTTCTAAATGTATCCACAATGTATTTAATAAGCCTGAAATATTAAAACATATAATGGGTCAAAATATTTTTGATAATCATTTAACCCAAATGGTGAAAATTATAATACCACTTTATATTAAGATAAGACTTCACCATGAGTGTAAATTACTTTCGGAAAAAGACAACTTCGAAATAAATACAATAGGTTAATTATTTTTAAAAATCAAAAGTATTAAGTTTTAAAATGTAATATTAGAATATTTGTAGAATGGATGTTTTTTTTAAGTCTAAATAAAATTATTTAACAAAATTGCTGTTTTATTTTCTACAACCTTGTCCAAATTTGTACAATTTTACTATCGATTACTGTTTTATTTCACAAGTTTGGCAAAAATAAATAATTGTGCATATCATAAGAAAATGGCTAAATAAAATTTGAAAATCCTTCTTGGGAATTTTTAAACTTTATGAAAATGACTATTTAATTGAATGTGGAGTAGTCATATTTAATCCGAATTGCTCAATGACATCTTAATATTAAGCGGGCATTCCTCTTCTTAATTTTCTGTGGAATTTTAATATTTAATCCTTCATTTAAAATGTGATGAATACTTTTCTAATTTGAAAAAGTATTTTCTTTTCCAAAATTTTAAACTTTAATTCTTTCTTTGTAATATATTCTTAATCTTTTCCAGGTATACCTTTTTTCTAACAATAATAATATTAACATTCAATTTTCACCGCAAACTTTAATTGTAATCTTGAACAGGTCATTTATTTTTCGAAATTTTGTTCTTGAACTTATAAATTTTCAATTTAATGAATGTATTTTATGTATAGTTATTTTATTTTCAAAATTGCAAATATTTATCGAAATATTCTAACATATATAAAATTTTGATAATAAATCATATTTTCTTACTTTTCAAATTTTGCGCGCTAGCTTTAATTCTTACAGTAACTGATAAGGATAGACAATAATGTTTGTAGCAGACTTCTCTTAAGTGAGAGATAGGGCATCAGCAGTATATAGTAGTTTTATAGGTATATTATGCGTACACATCACCTCTCATCTCTCAAAACAAACAAATTGCATTAAATTCCATCTTTGCAACATGTCCACTGTCAACAGCAACGATACGCAACGATGGAAGATATTTTTAAAATAAATTTACTACTAATAAGCAGGTTTCTGAAAAACACAATTAACAAGTATTTAAAAATATTATCATTTATAACCTAAAAATTAGGTAAATTTTTTATATTAATTTTGAATGTAGGTACTTACCAATAAAAATAATATACGGAATATTTCCAAGAATATGTGTGTATATATAAAAACGAAGTTTTTACTCTTATTCTTTCCCAAAAACAAAGAAAATTATTTTTATTCACACGGCATATAGCAAATCAAGTATACTTTTTCAATGTTTGGAAAGGTTTCATTTCATCCCCTCTACTTCTGAAGTCATCACTTAACTAGTCTATTTATTGAATTTATACACACTAATAATATTTGTAAATTTGTCATATGTTAAAATTTAACACGTTGTTAAATTTAACAATGAAAAATCTAAACAATCTTTTATGAAACTGAGCATTACAGTAACAAACATTTATTTACATTTAATCATTTGTTCGCCGTAAATAATTAGGTATCCAGTGACAATTTATTGTATTAGTTATAGTATACGTCCAGATACTAGATACGTAATATATTTGTTGCGGTCTTGGTTACAGTGGTAATCAAAGATTGTCGCAGGAATTAATGATATGAATTAAGTACATGTTTTGTTATATGGAGCCTCGTGGCCGCGAGCCTGAGAGTCTGATCGCGAATCGGTGAACCGGGTTCGATCCCGACCGACACCAAAAGAAATATTTAGCATTTTAAGATGTTCAAAAGTGACCCATGTGGAGCACTCTCCACGCCAGCACGTGAGGTGCACTGGTACAAATATATCATCATCATTACAGAAATCTGTGTACTATGATTTTTTATTTTATATAAGCAAATGAAAGTAGGTCGTGAAAGACCGTAGGTCAGTTCTCTCTCACCGACACAGTTAATACTCGCAAAAATGTGCTCAAAGTAGTGTTGCCAGACCTCTTATATTTAATATGAGTCTCCTATATTTTGTTCAAATCTATTATATCCTACAATCAAAGTAAATTCTCCTATATTTTCAATAATTTAATAAAAAGAATAAAATCAGAATTATTAATGACTGTTATTTTGAAATGAATCGCTAAGAATTTTATGATTCCGTTAAAAGAAAAAGAAAAATATTTTTTGAAAAATCTTAAAGCCATGGAAAGTATAGTAACCATTTTTTTTTTTTGTTAGTAGTCCAGTCATTAGGTAGATTTACCCTGCAAAAGGTCGGGTATTTTTGATTTTTGGATATGTTATATATTTAGAGGTCTCAACAAAAAATGCAAGTTTTCCCCCTCGGGGGCCTTCGGGAAGCACCGCCAACTTGAGAAAAGGCGCAAAAAAGCGGTTTTTTCTAAATATCTCTTCACTGATATGCATTAGGCAAAAATAGTTATTATCTAATTTGTTGACTATAAAATTCTCTACAACTTTTATCTAAAACATTTTTTTCTATAATTAATAGATAGCGAGCTACAGTGCTTCAAACAGAGCAAATTTTTTGAAAATTACATGAATGCTTCATTTAAATTATATTTTATTATATTTTTTTTACATTTTTTTACAAATTACTTTTTGACAAACATTAATTATTATTATTTAACTAATATATATAAATATTAATTATTGTTTATAGTTTTTTTTTCATTCTAAAGATTTTTTATAGTCCAGCAAATTTATGATTTTACCTTAAAGTAATTACAACAAAAGCTTTTTAACGGAATCCAGTCCTAGAAAAGTGCGCCGAATAACATATCAATATTTTCCCGAAATCGGAGCATGGGAACCTTCCGCCAATTTGGACAAATGGCGGCATATTCAGGTTTATGGCCATTTGCTTAAAACAATTATGAAAATATTTAAATTATTCAAAAAAACAAACAATATTACGTACTTGATACTTAGTCTAATAGATTTCACTATTTACAATAGTTTACATTCGACGTGGCATCGAAAGAAGTAAGTTATCGATAACTGTTTTATAAAAATTGTTAACGTTTTCCTGCAATTTTTTAGTTTTTCATCCACCACTCTGATCTTGTTAAAGATACGATGATGCTTTTTAACGGAATCCAGTCCCAGAAAAGTGCGCTGAATAACATATCAATATTTTCCCGAAATCAGAGCATGGGAACCTCCCGCCAATTTGGACAAATGGCGGCATATTCAGGTTTATGGCCATTTGCTTAAAACAATTACGAAAATATTTAAATTATTCAAAAAAAAAAACAAACAATTGTAACAGGGGGGGGGGGTATAAGATGCTTCTTTGTTCTTACTTTCTTTACCCCAACGATGACATTGTTTCTTCTAACTGGTGGACGCTTGCTGGTTTGTCCACCACTCCACTGAGGAGGAACACTCTCTTAAACGCTCACACTATCACTAAACACTTACACATGATGATAGAGTTATGAACATATTTTGGATGGATGGCACACACACAATATTTAAACTACTAAACTTTTATTTACACATATTTTTACATTAATCTAACTCATTACACAGAACTATATTAATACTAAACTAAACTGTTATAAACCCTAATTACGAGTCATGGCGTAAAACGCCCAAAACTAAACACGGACTACATGTCTGACCTGACTCGTCCGAATCATAAAACGCGACTGCCGTAAAACAAAGTGTTATCTCTTCAACGTATATCTAAAGAAGGGTGCGAGGGTGTAGCATCCATAGCAAAATAACAAGACTTCACGTAGTCTAGCCAATACGTTATACAGTTAATTGACAAAACAATAAATGTCTACGCTGTTGACATCTAGACTAAACAGATATATGAGAGAATACTGATTATTATTTCTAAACAGAATTTTGACTTACAAAGATAACAGAATTAAAATGTTGATATTGAAACTATAATTTAGAAGAGTTTATATTAAAGTTATTACTTGTTATTTCACTATTCTCACCTTGTTACACAATATTACGTACTTGATACTTAGTCTAATAGGTTTCACTATTTACAACAGTTTACATTCGACGTGGCATCGATAGAAGTAAGTTATCGATAACTGTTTTATAAAAATTGTTAAAGTTTTCCTGCAATTTTTTAGTTTTTCATCCACCACTCTGATCTTGTTAAAGATATGAGGACGCGGTTTTAAAATTTGAATTCAGCATGAAATTCTCTTTAATATCATGTATTACACGATTATTGCCGATGAACAATTGGCGAGTTACTAACAACTAAACTCACATGAAATTCCTCTAAAATTTTAAACATCTGAAAATCGGCTCTTTTCTCAATTTTTCATCAACCACTTTGACACCTATTAAATACTTAATATTAGTTATCTGTAAGCCTGTTGAAATTTTGAATGAGAAAATGAAGAAAGAGCCGATTTTCAGATGTTTAAACTTTTAGAGGGATTTCATACGAGTTTTAGTTGGCAGTAACTCGCCAATCGTTCACCGGCAAAAATAGTGTAATACACGATACGAAAGAGAATTTTATGCTGAATTCAAATTTTAAAACCGCATCATCGTATCTTTAACAAGATCAGAGTGGTGGATGGAAAACTAAAAAATTGCAGGAAAACGTTAACAATTTTTATAAAACAGTTATCGATAACTTACTTCTTTCGATGCCACGTCGAATGTAAACTGTTGTAAATAGTGAAACCTATTAGACTAAGTATCAAGTACGTAATATTGTTTGTTTTTTTTTTTTTTTTGAATAATTTAAATATATTCATAATTGTTTTAAGCAAATGGCCATAAACCTGAATATGCCGCCAAATTGGCGGGAGGTTCCCATGCTCTGATTTCGGGAAAATATTGATATGTTATTCAGCGCACTTTTCTGGGACTGGATTCCGTTAAAAAGCTTTTGTTGTAATTACTTTAAGGTAAAATCATAAATTTGCTGGACTATAAAAAATCTTTAGAATGAAAAAAAACTATAAACAATAATTCATATTTATATATATTAGTTAAATAATAATAATTAATGATTGTCAAAAAGGAATTTGTAAAAAAACGTAAAATAAAATATAATAAAATATGATTTAAATGAAGCATTCATGTAATTTTCAAAAAATTTGCTCTGTTGAACCACTGTAGCTCGCTATCTATTAATTATAGAAAAAAATGTTTTAGATAAAAGTTGTAGAGAATTTTATAGTCAACAAATTAGATAATAACTATTTTTGCCTAATGCATATCAGTGAAGAGATATTTAGAAAAAACCGCTTTTTTGCGCCTTTTTTCTCAAGTTGGCGGCGCTTCCCGAAGGCCCCCGAGGGGGAAAACTTGCATTTTTTATTAGGACCCCTAAATATACAATATATCCAAAAATCAAAAATACCCGACCTTTTGTAGAATAAACCCTTATTTTTCTACCAAATGACTGGACTATAGTGTTAATACTTTAATTAAATGTTTGAAATTGAAATGTATCCTATATATTCACCAAATCTATATATTTTTGAACATTCAGTTCTCCTATATAAAAGTTTTAAAATCTGGCAACCCTAACTCAAAGCCAAAATGAATTTAACGATATAACTTGTGATAAGAGATAGTTTTGTCACACATTTAAATTTTATTTTACATAAAAAAAAGTGACAGTCGCGTTGCAAATTGTCACGATTTATCGAAAAATATCGATAAATATTTTTACTTATCGATGAATATTTTTATTTATCGGTAAATATCGATAATATCCATATTTCTATTCATTGATATTTTGCTAACACAAATATTATAGATAAATATCGATATTTCATATTAATCAATATTTAGATATATCACGAAAACGTGAAATCGATATTTTTCCATCCCTAGACATCCTGTCTATTATCATCCTGATTAATAATAAAGAACGCGTTCGACCTGTCGAACGTACAACGATTTTTGGTCGAATGCCATTGGTCCTTAATGCAACTTTTTTTTAATTTTTTCTAAACTTCAATTTTTTGGAAAGTACTTAGTACAGTACATCTATGATATTAAGATATTTTAACTTTTTAATCGGCCTTATTCTGGTGACCATTGTATCAGAAGCAATATTGTAATCTATACAATAATGATTTCAATGTTACAAGACATCGTATAGATTTGGTATTCTGGTGCCCACATTGTAATCGTATGAAAGTGGTATTGTAATGAATACAATATTGTATTCACCTATTTGCAGTGATGTCACTCTATGGAAAATTGTAATAAAATCTTAATATTATTTTATTTAAATAAATAAATTTTACAATGTTAGTACATTTACATTCGCAGGATTGATATTTAAAGTAAAATAACGCAAATATTAATTTGTATATTGATAAATTTTATTAAATAAATATGATGAATTTCATGCGACAATTGATAACAGTGACTGACACCTAACCTAACATTTGCTTACATTTTGAAGTTAGCGAATGACAAAAGTGTTTGTGTCAAGCTGGTGTCAAGTGAAACATCCACAAAGAGAAATTTGTGTGTAATAGTGTAGTCTAATCATGAGTTCATCTAAAAAGAAGGTTTCTAAAAGAGAACTTCAAATTTATTTATGTATTTATTTATTTATCGTATCCAACAATTACAAGTAGTATAAACGAGTATAAAAGTAATATCAAAAGCGAAAGAAAGAAATACAAGAAATATATACAAATATGTGAAGATAAAATTTTGGAAAACAATTTGAAGATGAAATTGACAGCTGTCAAGATTAAAATGTGCCATGCAGAAGCGTAATCGTCGTGGCCCTGGATACGGGTTTTTAATCAGTATCTACAAATTCTGCAACTACCAGCCAAGTAGAAATTTATTTATATTATTACGAAAAGAACAGTTTATTAAGAACAGAAAAATTAACCCCAGGGATGCCTCAAAACGTACTACAAAACTCAGATGTTCGACAATAATTTGTGTCACTTCTTTTATGCTGCGACTGACGAACACCTGACTCATAGAAATTTAAAAATCTTCGCCAGCTGATGGTGGATTCCTTGACCATAAAATTGTAAAGCTTTTAGTATCTTTATATTTGTAGGACTTGCAATTTCTTCACGCTCCGAAGTAGGAAAGAATGGATCCAATTCTATAATAAAATTAGAAACTGACGCGATAGCCTCAAGATGCTACTGAACACATTCTTTGAAAGAGTTAAGGGATCACTAGCATCACGCAAAACTCTTCTATTTATTCGTAAATCATGTCTAAATAAAAATATTTTTTATAACAAATTTCATTTTTATTAATTAATAACTTACCGATTTCTTTCATTTTCGAGCATGTCAAAAATTAAAATAAAACAATTATTCTTACCGATTTCTTTCATTTTCGAGCATGTCAAAAATTAAAATAAAACAATTATCCAATTTAATAATTGCTTCGTATACAATGACGTTTTAATAATAAATGGTTACCTGAATACTAATTTCATACCATAGCGTAAAGAATATAATTATTGTATTGGAAACAACATTGTATTGAAACCAATGGTTACCGGAATACCTTTTCGGAAAATTATTGTATTGAAAAAATAATGGTATTTTATACAATATTGTATTCAATACCATGGACACCAGAATAAGGCTGAATATTCTGCATAAGATGGTATAAGATATTCATTTTGCATATTCTATTAAATGTAACATATCATTGTATATTTACTAATCGACAATTCTCAGCGATTTGAAGGTAAAAGGAAATTAAAATTTATTAATAAATGCGCTCTATATACCTATTATTGAACTAATCCTGCAACCTTGAATGGAATGTATATAAATATTTTATATTAGTTTCTGACATGTATTTTTGCTAAATTTGTTTGTAGTATTTATATTCTATTGTGTGTGTATTATATACATTTACCCACTATCCTTATTCAAATGATTTTTTAAAACATACTCCTTTATTTATTCGCCCACGTGGTTTAAAATTTCGTTTCAAATCAAATGAAAATTATAATCAAAGAACCTTAATGCACCGAAATAAATTGGATAGCAAGATGAATAGAAGGTAATCTAAAATTTATGTACTCTTTTTCCACTATCTACACTGTAATTTTAGTTAAAAATTGAAATTGAGTGGTTCATGCTACGCAAATAAGAACTGAAACTGAGATTTCAAATTATTTTTCTCCATTTTCTCACTAATTATAAACAAATAAAATTATATCATCATGTCTTTTACATATTGCTGTGTGCGGCTATCTGTGTTATATAAATTTTGGTAATAACAAATAAATTGTATTACTTAGTCACGTATCTTATCTTACTTATTAATTCTCCACAAAATTTAATATTTTATGCTCCCTTAAATTAAATTAATCAGCCCAATTCTCTAAAATAAGTGGTCTGTTAAGTGTTTTCGTAGCAACTTAGAATAAGCAACTAATTTTAGTAACTATTTTAACAACTAAACAATTTTAGTGTCCTGTAAAATTAATAAAACCATCATGACTAAATTTTCTAAGCCAAGCAACTGTTGTTCAGTTATTAACAAGAAGTTGGTTGTAACGCATGCGCAAAATCTAAATAACATATATCGATATTCAATCCGACCAATTTTACTAACATTCCTTATCCTGAAACCAGAACATCAAATCAAAAGTAAAAGTTCGCAAAATAAAACGATGAATGAACAAAAGAATATCAAGATTTTCAAATGGTCAAGTCAATAAAATGGTAAATTTTATTTCTGTAAATAAAATTACGCTTCGGGGGAAAACTTCAGTGGAAGAAACAAAAACGTAAATAAATGGAAGGATTTAGCAAATATAAATAAAATGAAAGAGCCAAGAAAACTACCCAGCAATGGAAAAGAGTACGTTATAACGTTGTTAATTACGTATCTTGTTTTAAGAAGCAAAATTCTGGACCTTCGTTGAATATAAATCTCAGAGTACTACAGGCGGGGGAGCACCAACTAAAGATTTGGCGGATATAGAAGAAAAGCTAAAGGGTTGGGTGACCACTATTGAAGACCCCAATGTTCCAGAAGTTGGTTTAGAAATTGGGAAATGAGATTATACAGAAGGATGCTTTAAAAAATATAAATGTTACTGAACTAAGTATGACCCTACTCTAAATAATTACTAATTCTGGGCATTTTCTAATATTTAATAGGAGAGTATATTTTAACACTGGATGATGTTCCTGAAATAAATAAAGAAATAGGCAATTCAAAACAGACCACAAAATGCAGAATTAACAGTCAAAATGTAATATTGTATTTACAATGATATTCCACATAATGTAAACAAATGGCTGGAATTCAGTGGGTTGTATTAAGGTCTGTATTAAAACTTGTATTGAGTGTATGGCAACGTTGTAATATTTTCCACATGTATCAATGAGATTCAATTGTGATTTAGTAATTTTACCACAGGAATATCCTTTAGTCAAATGGGGAAGTATTATTGTAAATGGAAGGTGTAAAAGGAAACTCATTATTGCAAAATTAGGTTAGAAATATGTCAAATTTTATGTGTCAAATATTTCATACCTGAATGTTAATAAATTTTAAAATATCTCAACCCCTGTTTTGATCAGTTTTGACATTTGTCCTTTTTTTCTTACTTCTGTTAATAATATTTTTTTCTTTATTTGATCCTTTAGGCTGTGTCCGATGTTGCACTTTTATCACCCTAATATCTAAATCCTAAATTTATATGCCCTAAATCTAGTGATTGTTAGGATTTTAGGAATTAGATTTTAGGGTTTTGCAGGAGCACACTATGCCTTGAAGTTGATGCATACTAATTAAACAAATCATATTCGTTGCTATAAGTTGTACAAAACGTCAAATTTACTGTCTAAGAATAGCTTCTTAGCTTCTATTTTATGAAATATAATATTAACATTTACTCTCAAGCATCAAATTGAATCGAATTGTATAATTCATTTTTGTTGTTCTAAGGCTGTGTCCGATGTTGCACTTTTATCATCCTAATATCTAAATCCTAAATTTATATGCCCTAAATCTAGTGATTATTTAGGATTTAGGAATTAGATTTTAGGGTTTTGCAGGAGCACACTATGCCTTGAAGTTGACGCACACTAATTAAACAAACCATGTTCGTTGCTATAATTTGTCCAAACGTCAAATTTACTGTCAAAGAATAGCTTCTTAGCTTTTATTTTGTGAAATATAATATTAACATTTACTCTCAAGCATCAAATTGAGTCGAATTATATAATTCATTTTTGTTATTCTCAAGTGTTGCCATGCAAATCAATGAATATCACTAGTGTGACATTCGAAGTTGTACTTATGTGAGGAAGACCTAAATCGTAAATACTAAATTCCAAAATGCGACATCGGACACAGCCTAAAGTGTTGCCATATAAACCAATGGATATCACTAGTGTGCCATTCGAAGTTGTATTTATGTGAAGAAGACCTAAATCCCAAATACTAAATGCCAAAATGCAACATCGGACACAGCCTTACAGGCCTATTCTACTAAAAAATTATGTATCGTTATGACTCGTTACTAGGCGATAAGTCGTTATGATAACGATTTTTGCCAAAATCCTATTCTGCTAATTTATTTATCGTTACGAATCGTTACATACCGTTATTTCATATCGTTTAATAACGACAAGTTCACATGCATCGTTGAAGTCGTAAAGTTTTAAATATTTTGAGAACAAAAGTAAAAATGGCTGAAGAAGATATTTTGTTAATTGTAGCTGAGTATAAGATTCTGCAAAGATGAGTATTTATTCACTTCTGTACAATTTTATTAATTATATTTTTTAATATTAGACATTTTATTTATATTTCAGAAATATATTTAAAAATTTAGATTTACATATTATTTAATATATTGATATAGAATATAATATAGATGCACTATCTATATATTTAAATATTATATATTTGTATAGGGATGTCAGATTATATCGTCGCGTTCAAGGCAAAACGACACAAGCGCCATTTACATAATAAGCCAGGAGACACAAATAACTGTCTGCGCTTTTATACAAATATATTTTTAATGTCTTAACTGCATTAAAAGTAAGCAGATTTTTTAAAACACTTACTTTGACATCAATAACTCGGGCCATTTCACTCTGCATTCACCCATAAGAAACTACGTAGAAATGGAGCATATGCCATTTTAAGCCTGCGTAATAAAATTGTGATTGTCGCTTGCGCAACTTCAAAGTGAAATATCTACTTAAATAAATTTTTCGTACTTATGCCACTGTGTTTAATAGATGGAGGTTACGCCAATCTATCGAAAGGTACCAAAATCGCAAATTACGATTTTTTGGCGCTTAGGCCGTTTTGCCTTGAACGCGACGATATAATCATACTCTGCGTGATACATCAGATCCTTTTACCCGGTCCCACAGAATTTAAATGACTTGTAAGTCTTCTCCATATTTCTTCCAATTCTTCAGCGGACAATTACTAATTTTTAATGAACTATTATTTTCCAGTTCTTCAGCATATATTTCATACTGTCTTTGAGTTGTCCTCGAAGCCCTTTTCTTTATATCCATTGTCAAATTCAATTAAATAATCAAACAATGAATCGATATGTCAAATTTAAATTGAAAAACGTATAAAAATTTATTCTGTCAAAATATACATGAAGTTAGATATTATCGTTATAATCCTGATAACGATAATTTATAACGATATGATTAGTAGAATAGGTTTTTGGCATTTGTCGTTATTAAAGTCGTTTAACCAAATGCTTAGCGACAGTCGTTCAGTAACGATATCGTTATACATTTTTTTAGTAGAATAGGCCTGTTAGTCTCTCACTTTTTTCTGACAGGTATTACAAAGTTGCCAAAATATTTTTGACAAAGGACTGTTTTAGCTTAAAACACGCTAATACAACCTACTGAATCTCACCCATAGACTTTTTGCGTTAGTGATCTTATCAGAGATCAGACACAAATTTGGTACCTAACTGTCTATATGTATGGTTATTTATGTAATAAACCAAAAAATACTAATCGGAAAACAATCAAACTTTAAAGTTTAAACTTAAGGAATATATAGGTAGGTACATATAATACAGTATGCAGTTTGCGTGGGAAGGTTACGTGTTGTGATAATTAATCACTGCCCACCTAAATCCAAGTGTGACTTTAGGTACTGTTTGATTAAAGTTATTTTTATAAAAGTTTACACGCCCAGATTGTTGCGTGGGCAGTTTGAGTGGGCATGATATCTCATTCACGTACTTCTAGTGTGTAAAGCGCGGCACGTTAGCGTGCCTGTAGCCATGATATTGAGAATATCTTTTCTTCAATAAGTGAATGATCCTTTCGATTTACTACAACTAGCATTTAGATGATTTTCCTCTAATCTCAATAATAAAGGATATAATCGAGGCGTCCCATATCCGTGAAACACCTGCATATTAAATAGTTAAAAGTTCTAGTGATGAAATTTAAACCACAGTATACCATCACGTAATAAATAAAGCTTTACTAACTATTGTGCTGTCACTGTCTAAGATTCTGAATCTTAAATGGGCCATTCTGTGTAATATAACTTGTGGAATAATATTTTTTCTGGTGCAAATTTGGTTGTAGAAGGCATTAGTGGTCCCATCTCATTGTTTCCGTGATGAACATAAACATTCCCAGGAAATTAGTGCGGGCAGGGCAATTCTCAGCACCTGGGTTCCGCTGCCGCTGTTTCGGATATTACAGCGTCGCGGTTAGCCATGACATTGCCAGCGAGGTGTATCGCGAACTTCATACCACATATTCCTCTACTTGACACGTTTCCCGTTTGTTACGTACTAACGAGAAGAGATTATACTAGATGATTTACAGAATTACTTTGCATTATACGCTTGTAATACAGATTTCTGTTATTATAATGAAACTATTGAATCTCTTTTACAAATTTTTATTTTGAATATTTCCATCCAACAGTACATACTCGTTTATTGACTGGGAGAATGATTTGATGATTGGGAACTACACAAGTTCAAATATTACTTCAGCTTAATCAAATTTAGGGAAAATATTTATATATTACTAAAATAATCATTGAGAACGTCTCACGTCAACTTCTCTCCAACATAATGCGTGCCAAACTAAGTGATGGGTGGAGATATATGAGTGATTAATAGGCTATTCCACGATATTTTTTTATTTTTTTATCTTGAACTACATAAGTATGTAAGACAATATGTGAAAATCGGAGTTTAAAATTCCTCCAAACAAGCGAGATATTAATTTATGAATTTTAAGTTTCATTTGTGACGTAGGTAATGTGGGTATACCAGAAGTAAACAAACAGTGGTTCACAGACTTACGAAAAAATGTTGAGCAAATTGCAAAATAATGTATATTTGAATTGTAATATTATATTTTATTATTAGGGAAAGAAAATATATTATTGCAATTAACTTATTTTACTTTTTTTCTTAAGGCCCATTCCCAGTGCCTGTCATAATCATAGTTTTTGTTAGTTGTCATAGTTTCAAACAGTTTGGTAAAGCGAAATACATATATTCATTCCCAGTGCTTGTTTTAGTCATAGTGTTTAGGCATAATTATAAACATAATCACAAAAGTTTGCAAACTTCAAACGTTTGTCATAGTCACAGTCATTAAATTTTGACATAGCGTATGTTTTCATATATGTTTCATTTTAGTATTTTTATAATCTGCATCTTCTTTAAACCAAATACATTTATTTTTTTGTATTAATGAAATAAAGTATTCATCTGAGCAACTCATATTATTACAATTTTTTGACATTGACATTGATATTTTGTCTATTGTCTAAAGTGCACTGGAAACGGTCTGCGTATGTTTATGATTAAAACAAAAATTTACGACAAAAAACTATGACTATGACAGGCACTGGGAATGGGCCTTTTTTACAAAAACATTTTGACATTCTCAAAGTTGGCAGCGCACAGCGCATGGTTGGTGACTCACGATTTCAAACAAATTTCAAAGGAGTGCAGCAGATAGATCAACAAACATGCAAAGACAAGAAAATCACCAGAACAGCATCCGAACATATCCGACACACCCGAATAATTATATTCTTAGTTGAAGCTAAGTGAAAGCGGAACTCCATACAGTCGGTGTTCAAACTTGAATCTTATTTGCTTAAACACCCGTGCACATGTCTTACGTCATCAAAAGTAAAACACCCCGTATTTTTAAGAGGGAATAATTTAAAAAAATAGTTGGTATTTTTCTTATCGTTTAACTGTTATCTTTCATATTTTTGATAAACTTTACTCTTTTCGATTACGGTGGAATAGCCTATTTTATTTAAAAAATTTTGGAGAATAAAGTACATGGCAAAATGGGTGAAAAAATATTTAGTCAACAATGGGTCCACAAATTGAGCATTTCAGAGATATAAACTACTTTCAATATTTTCAATTATACGTCTTTAGAATTTATTAACGCTTTCTCAAGTTTGCTATGTTAAAAATAAATAAATAAAAATTAATAATACGATCTTGTCAATAGATTTAGTTAATAATTCGCACATTTGTTGTGCTTATTTGTATGTATTTCACCGCGGAAATAGCCGACAACACTTTAGGATGGGCTTCGATTTCTAATTTTTACCTTTTTGTCAAGAAGTTGTGTGACGATAATTAATAGGAAAAATAATATTGCAGTTTACTGTAATGACTGATTATAAATTCCAATGATTGCCACGCATTCGTCTAAAAGTGTGTAAAAATACATTTTTTAATAATTGGTTTAATTTTTGAAAAATTACATTTTCTCTAAAAAAATACGTATGTTCTCGTGCATTTCTGTAATTTTTCAAAAAAAAAAAAAAAATGGTAATATTTAATAAAGGCAGTGAATCCGGTCTCGGCAGCTGGAATTTATTAATACACTTAAAAGTCCCGGCAACCGACAAACAGTTTATTTAGTTTGTACATTTGTCTTGAAACAACCATAATAATGTAATCTAAAGCACGAAACGTGTGCGTTTAGTATCTGGTTGCCAATCTGATGACTCGGGTTCGATCCCGGCCAGTGCAGACTTTTAATCGCACAAAAAAGTGATCCCTGTGGTGCACTCTCCACACCAGCAATGAGTGCCCGTGAGGTGACGCCTGGTAAGCGCCCACACGGTAAAATATATCGTCATCATTATCAATATCTACATGTGTTGTAGATACTGGCACACTCCGTAATGGATAATATGCCGTGATGGTATATATATATTTATTTTATTTAAAGCACGAAACTCGGCTCGAGTTTTCCAAGCGTGTCGTGTGCGTTAGGTTAGGTAAAAATCAATTAACCAAAATCGTTACAATACGAAATAAAAAATGTACAAAAACAAAATAATTTCTGTTTATAAGTAATGTTAATTACCAAATTTTCGTTATTGCTACATTTTTCTGTAAATTCAAAAAAAGTTGAAAATGTTAGTGTTGGTGAATATGCAGATATGGTATGTTTATGGATATTGTAACGGTAACGGTTGTCGTGTATCCAGAGAATATCGACGTGTATATCCTAAAATTAATTAATATGAATTTGATTGTTTGTTCATTGTTACCTTTTTTTTGATACTTGCTTTTTAAAAAAATTTAAATATCTCAGGAACTACTGCGTTTATCAAGTTCTGGCAAGAATACCTTTTTGTGTATTTCTCATTGTATGTAATACTTTATTAGTAGAAATAAAAAAGTGTTAATGAATAAAAAATATCGATTAAAAACGTTCAATGCTTTCCCATATGAGACGCCTCTGGTAGAGATACAGAAACAAAAGTATAAACATGTATTTAAATAAGCTGTATCCCCAGTATCCTCATCCTCATACCACGTTTTAATGTAACTAGTATCAATTATTAACAAAAATGTGTCTGGTGAGTGGTGAGGTACATCTTGAAAGGGCTGTAACTCCGTAACTACACGTTTCTGAACATACCTTCACATAATATTTTCTACTCAAAATGACTATCCCATTATATGGTTTAATTTTGGCACACCCACTGACTGATCTCTAAAAATATCTGAATAGTGTTTACGTAGCAGCCATGTTAAATACAGTGTTTTGTGACTAATTGAACGCCGCCATGTTGGTGTTTTTCGGCAAATTTGTAGTTGGAGATTGAAACCTTCCTAACTACTTCAAAGTTAAAAGATACGTTAACAGGAAATTTTCCGACAAATTTGTTGGTGTTATTCGCAATGTTCTATCTCATTGTGAACATGTAAAAATTCACATTTCTCCAGAAAATCACCTCCATTAAATATTTTCACAATTTTTAACTTTAACTGTTCATATCTTTGTAGTTAATATAGATATTGTTTTGATTTTTTCAGATTATTATATATTTATGTTTTGAGACTGTGTTTGTGTAATATAAATATCATATTTGTTTCTAAAATGATAAGAAAAATAAAAATAACATTCGAACACGTTTTTTGGATTTTGCACACAAGAAACACAAAGCTAAAAAGTTTTCGTCCTTACTATGTAGACCCCAATATATAGCGACAGAGTTGTAGTAAATGAATTAAAGAAGTTTTTTATTTGAAATTTTTTCAAAATCATCACCAGTTTCGAAAAAGAAAACGAACACAAAAAATAAGGACTCTAGGCGCACACCGAAACGTGTTACAGTCAATTTCGAAAGTATAGGCTGATTGTTATGACTATTTTATTCTAATTTTACAACACCGTTAATTTATTGGTTACAATAAAATCATTATTAAATGTATTACAAAAATATCTCTTTATTTAATGAGGGGTTAAGTGAAGAGATATTTTTGGTGGGGAGGGGATCCCTTGACGGAAAAGAGTAAATACAAATTAAGAATTTGTCCATCTACATAGATTCTCCCCAAAAACCAGAAGCATGTCAAGAATTTCAACGTTTTGATAATAATGCGTGTTTACGTACAAATTATGTAAAATACGCACACAAATTATTAACTTAATATTTAAATTTGTTACATACTAACCAACAAACATACACGTGCGTTAAGTTTGAAGTATCTTGTTCTGCTTTGTGTACTTGTCAAATCTTCGTTATTTTTTTTTTCTTTGGTTAAGGGCCGAGATATCCACCTCCTAATAACTTTATTTGGCGAATAATAACTATGGATACAATTGTATCAACAATTATTACCATAGAAATTATTAGCCATATAAAGTTAATAGGAGGTGGATATCTCGGGCCTTAATAAAGTAACGATAAACGCAATGCAACGACGCAACGTGACCGCTGACGCAAACACAATATTAATATTAAACCCAAAGATAGCACTTCTAACCAAACAGCAGAATTCGGTATATTCTTTGAAATTCGGCTTACTTTTATTTAGTGTCTTTATATGACATACATAAGTGTAAATAAGGTTAGTATATAAAATAATTTTTAAAAAAATGGACAGTGACGAAAATATAGTATTTATTTTGTAGTTGTGACAGTTCACGAACATGTCGATAATACAGATATTTATAGTCAAACTGACACGCTGAATCCTGATTGGCTAGCGGTACAGCAGTAAGGCAGAAAGATGAGAAGTCATCTTCTGCGTTGCTTTTTTGCGTTGCTGATTGTGGCGCCTGTGTTACTTTTCATTGGCCTGGTTTACACCGTGACACTATATTGTGACGTACCCAAATCTTAACTATACCAAACTTTTAGTTACCATGTTTACACTATATTTTTTTTCCAAGGTCAAGTTTTATTTGGTTATTATTTGGTAAAACATATCATTATTAAAACTTGACCAGTTAAATTAACATAACTTATTTAAAAATATGAAATAATTACAAAAATCAATCATGCAAATTACTTTTATGTAAAATATCTTGCTCTAACTACGTTTTTATTACATAATCTATCTCTTCAACAACCTAGCATTAAAAACATGGAGAGCGCGCATGCGTAACTTAGTTTTGATACGTTTACAAGGGAAAACTGTCTTATAGTCAGGTTAACTACTGTGGTTAGGTACTAGCTTCGAAACACACCAGACTATGCTGGTGTGTCAGTGTTTACACGAAGCGTACTAAACTAAATAGTAGTAATATAGTCATAATTTAGTGTTTGGTCAGCTTAGCTAGATTTCGGTGTAAACCGGGACATTATAAATCAGCATATAGGAATACCATGCATTTATGTTTTGCGTTACCTTACAGCAACTGCGTTATCACTTCCGTTACTTCATTATAAATAGGCCTTTAGTCATGTAAATGAGTGAAGACTTTTTCTGGATAGACTAAAATCTGATGTGGCCAGCACATGACCTCCCGCCAATTCCATGTTTAAAATAGCAATGAGCTTTAAGTAAAGTATCACTTCCGATTGATCGTTTGTAAACAAAATCTACTTTGTTGTTACCAATAAATAGAAAAGTTTGTAATACGAAATTTTGGATTATATTTTATTATGTTTTTCCTGAAAAATCTGTGAGCAAATACCAACTTTGCGAAGTTTTGGATCATTAATATATTTTAAGGAAAAATCGTCACACACACATTATTGTCAAAATCAGCACCAACTTCCTTATGCTCTAAAACGCAATCTGTGTAAATTCTTCGCCGTACATGATCCATTTCGTAAATGTATAGTTGCAAACTATTATTTGACACTTTGAAATCACGTTCTTATTGAGAGCTGTTTGATATACAATGCTGCAAACATCAAACTTAAATCGAATTATCCTATTATTAAAATATCTTTCAGAACTCATATTAATAATTGAAATAATACTGTATATATTATTTATGTATGATGGAAAATGTATTATTTTTACAAACCTTAATTTCATTATATTCATATATAAACTACTAAATTCTTCTTAACACGAGTATTCCCTAGGGCTCCGCCGATAGTGTTTTATAATAGTTTTATGGACGTCCAATCCGTCTAGGTGCAGTTTAAACCCAAATTGCTACCGCTAACAGTGTTCCGGATACTCAAACGACTTATCTTTATGCAATAAGGATTTTATAAATGTTTTCCTTTCCAAAATCGATGGAGTGGTTATTGAAAAATCTTGTTTGTCTTTTGACAAAATAAAAAATAATTGTAAATGCAAATGTTTTAGAGAGCCGAATGGTAATTTTGAAGAATTTTTTTTAAAATAGTACTTAAAATAAAGGAATTATGATGATTTTTCGAAACATAAAATAACCCCAATAACTACGAACCGGGGCACCAAATAAAAAATTGGAACTAAGAAAAGTTGTTTATTTTAATGACTTCTAACTACCATGTTCGGATGTAACGACTTAGTATTAACACCGTGTATATTTTTACCTGTCTCAACCAATATTATTGCCAAACAGCTTTATGACTTAATCAGAAAGGATGCAATTTTTAAATTTGGTCCAACAGAATTAAATTATTTTGAAACAATACAGAATAAATTAACTAAATCTCCGATATTATCGATATATTCCCCAACAGCTTATACAGAATTACACGCTGTTAGGTTTTGGTGCTGTACTTTTCAGAAGCAATCAGACGGGCAAATGCATCCTACTTTCTATTTTAGCAAAAGAACAACAGACAGAGTCGCGATATTTTAGTTTTGAATTAGAATTTCTAGCTATAAATTTATTTGCAAAGGATACCATTTGTTATTGTTACAGATTGTAACGTCCTCAAACTGGTTCTAAATAAGAATGATTAAATCCGCGAACTAGTAGATAGTACTTTATCTACAGAATTTTGAATACAATATTCGATATAGAGGTTCCGAAAACATGATGCATTGAGTAGAAATGTTTTTGTAATCGAAGAAAACTCATTCGAACAGGTCTTGGCAATTAAACAAAGTCAAGATAATGAAATAGTTAAAATTAGAAATTTATTAGAAAATAAAGAGGATCATTACTATGAACTTAGAAATGGGTTAGTTTTCCAGAAACTTAATGGGAATCTTTTATTTTGGGTTCCTTTAAGGTAGTTCATCCGTTGATGGCCACAATTCAAAATGTGACCCAAATAAATACATAATTTTCATTACAAGTCGTAGAATTTGGATGTTAATTAGAATTTATAGGTAACAATTAAAATAACGAAGATAATTGAATTTATAGTGGACACTGGAATACAATGCATGTATTGAGGTCAGCAATAGATTCACAACTGAAAAGAAAATATTATGACAACATATCAACACATGTTTGAAAAACGAATATGTTATTCTTTGATGATTGAGATATTTATTGAAAACATAAAAACTATGAGACACCGCTATCATTATTGAGAAATCGTACGTAAAAAGTTGCTGTTTCAAGAAATAGTATATTGTGTTATTAGGAGTAAAAGTGACACTTTGTGTGGCGAGCATATAAGTTTGCATGACGAGCGGTACGCGAGTCGGACAACTGCATGCGAGGCACACAATGACACTTTTACTCCGAATGACACATTATATTTTTTCTTCAAACGTACGTATTTAAATAAAATAATTACAACTTGACGTTACAATAATTATAAATATTTTACGTGAAGGACGTTTGAACATTTTAATTGCTCTGTTGCTATGGATACTTTCGTATTTGTTCACTTTTTGTTATACACATTCAAGTGAAAATTTTCACGTTTTGACGTTTAAATAAAAACTATGCAATTTTATATTCTCCTTATGTGCGATTATATCAGAATTTGAAATATTTCCATGTAAGGCCCTTGAAGTTGTTCAAATGAATAAAAGTTCAATAATATTGTTGAAGGATGTGATGTGTCGAGGAATCGCTGAAAAACAATATGAACTTTTCATATTACTTTAATATTTCTTATTGTTTTATTAATTAAATATTTAAAACTGTAGGTAAAATTCATATATCCGTAAGAAATACCGCTAATCTTTCTAATGAATTGAAAGAATATCTGACATTTAGGAACTTCCCCATACAATGAAAAACAGATGTAATTAGAATTGTATGTGTGCAGAAAACATGTTAAATACAATAAAAATAATATTTGGCTAAAGTTCTGCGATGTTTTTGTTGTAACATGACGGTTCGATAGCGAAGTGCAATACAATACTTATATAAAATAAAATAGTAATGGCGAGCGGTATTGTGCTGGCCACAACAGATTTTTTTTTATATAGAATCAATGTTGCCATATCTCTCGGATGGATTTTTCATTTCGATATAATAGAAGTCAAAATTCGAACATATATGATAAAAAAAAAATAATTTAAAAAAGGTAAACTATACATTAGGTTTTTTAGCAATTGAAGCTAAAAATTATTTTATCAATTTTTTAAGTAACAATACAACTTTTTAATGAGTTTAAATTAAATAGAATAACTCAGTTAATTAGGGATGTCGCGGATGAACTACCTTAAGTATAGTTAATAATGTAATTCGGACATGCTATGATGATATTATAGGTCATGTAGGTGCTGATAAAAGCATATAATTAATTACGCGTACATACTAGTTTAAAGATATGAAAAAAGTAGTTAAAAACATATATCAAATTGTTTGAAATGTATTACGTTTTCTCCAAAAACACAGTGGAAGGGTTTTTACATAATTTAGAAAAAGGAAGTTTACCTTTTAATACGCTACACATTGATCACAATGGCCCATTACAGAGAACAACAAATAAAAATCGGTACATATTTTTAGTAGTTGATGGTTTCATAATGTTTGTATAATTATATGCTACAAAAACAACAGGTGTAAAGGAAATTAAATAAAATTTGTTTGAATATTTAAATTTTTATAGTAGATTTCGTCGAATTATTTCTGATCGAAGTTTTACATTTACGTCTAGTGATTTCAACAATTTTTTTAATGAGTTGTAACGCTATTTTGGGGATAGTACGCAGATAGTTGGCATGAGGTTGCTCGGGTGCCAACGGTCGAAAAGCAGGTTTGGAGTTAATGTTGATAAGAAGAACACAGTTTTCACAAAATGTACGAAACAGTTTTATTATGTCGTAGTTAGTTTGTACCGAGAAATATAATGATATTTGATAGGTTCAATTGAGTGCTGGAGGTGTTAATTACCTGTATCACGGGTTTTTGGGGAAAACGACGCCGGGTAGGTGCGACGATCGTTAGTTTGTGTCTGGAACAGTTTTGGTGTAACCGACCCCAGGCATCACAACGATGATGTTGCACTGGTGTGGCGAATATCGGCAAGATCACGGAGAAGGCGTAATTTAGCCGAATTACAGGTTTTCGGAAACGTGGATTGTAGTCATGCTGGGTTGGTGGATAGCGGAAAATTAATGGCGGGGGCGTAGTTTAGCTGAATTTTTTTTTTTTTTGAGAAACAACATTAGGCGTCGCAACGCTGATGTCGAGTCATTCCGGCGGGCAACGGCAAAAATGACGTAGGAGGCGTAGGTACTCGATTTTATTAAAAACGAGAGTCGTCGGATTGGCGGATAACGGCAGTACACGGTGCACGGTGTAAATTCGACCCAGGCAAACTTCGCAGACTCTAAGTCTTGGGTGCCCCGGCTTATGCACTGGGACGTCGCGGCGCAAAGACGGAAAAACGTACTTGATTCGACGTACGATAAAAGGACATCTATAACCACCAGGTCGGTTTATAGTAACTCTGGATAAACACGCAGGCTTGACGTCAGCAACACTCGGGTTTACACGCCGGCCGCGTCGAAAGCGTTAAGTACTATAAACAACTAGACACGCGAACGGTTGAATTTAATTCGCGAATTTAATTATGGCCGGTGTCAGTGACTGAGGATGTTATCAGGGACGCCTTTCGAGGATGTTTTGGCTTAAGTCGTTCAACAAGCGTTGAATCTCACACGAGACACTAAGACGGACTTTGAAAAATACAGCAACGGAACGACGCGTACGGAGAGCTCAGGGTACGGTGTATATAACAAAAAGGAACTTTGTTCGCCTGGGGATTGAATTCGGTGGTCTTACGGATTACTCGCAATCAAAGGTAGTTGACGGAAGGCTCACTATCAACCTGTTGATGGAATACTCACAATCGACTCTTTTCTGTACTCTCATGTCCTGCTTTTATATCCTGTTAATTAATCGTGCTTAACTTTATTTATTGATAGCAACACGTGCATAAAAGACTAGAGCAAGAGGTAGAAAATGTAAAGCAAACTTGAGGGCCCTTTACTCTGCTTATTTCCCATTCAACCTTCGCCTCTTGCTTCTATTACAGAGAAGAAAAGTTTTCGCGGTCCGTGGAGTTATACACCAACGTGACTTTTAACAGATCGATTAAAACAACACCTAGCATGTTATTTTTGGTACTCATGAACAGTGTTGAGTCATTGACAGAGTCTGATAAAGTTTATTGATAGAAACTTGGAGGATATTAGACAAAAAGCATCTCAAGCAATCATAAAATCACAGGAACTCAATAAAATATGTGTATTATAATGAGACACAAAGTTCCTAAACAATATAATGTAAGAGATTATGTAATGATTAAAAATAATTTTAGTGTTCTAGGCATAAATAAGAACTATTGTCTAAATTTAAAGGACCGAATGTAATAAGTACCACGGTACCTAATGATTGTTATGTTTGCAGGATGTTGAAGGACACCACTTGACACAAATTCCGTATAATGGTGTAGTTGGTCCTGATTTAATGAAAAAGGGGGTAAATGAAACTGTTAATGTGTCCTCTGCTTATAAAATGGCGTGATGCTAATAAATTATATTTCAATATTGCAAACTGACTACGTAATACACAAGAAAGATTCTAGCAATACACAACTATATGTCAGAGATAAAAAATAAAAGATTTTGAGTGCACTTACAGACTTGGATGTTACTTTCAAGACAAATTTAAGATTTCATTTGCAAATATATAACTCATGTAAAATTCCTTATAAAATAATGGGATTAATTATCCTTAATTCCAATTGTTTTTCCCAATGCAGTAATTCAATTAAATTATTTAATACTCTGGTCGGACCTAAACTTGATTATTGCTCTGTAGTTTGATCTTGAACTACTAAAGGTTATTGTGACATAATAAAGAAATTACAAAAGAAATTTTTAAAATTCTTGTATTTCAAGTTTTTTGGAGTTTAATTAAAAGTTTGCAAGTGTGAGCACTACAGCAGTGTAGAATTTATTTGGATTTGTTTCTTTTTAGAATAAATTACTAAATTTTGTAATCTACTAACCAAAAATTTTACAAGTTGTTGATATTTGTATTCCAAAGTTATGATTATGTAATCTTAATAATGTATTACTTAACTGCAATCTTTGCTATATGTTATCACCTTTGTATCGAACATATATTTGCATCAACTCAACATTCACTCACAAATTGATGTATTCAACTGCAATATTACTATCCTAAGAAATGTACTATTTCTTGCCTTTCTACCTGACTAATTTAATACGTAAGTAATGTTATTATACTTCACAAACTATAAATACGGCCTTTTCTGCATTTTGTTGTGTGAAATAAATTAATAAATTTGGAGACCCGTGTTGATGAATTATTTTTCATTCATTTTTGTGTGTACATAATCCTAAATTTTTGGAACAGTTTTTTTTACATCTGTTACTAATAGGCGAATAAAACTAAAAGGAGATTAATTGTGATGACGCCACTAACACGTTTTTACTGCTTGTTAATAAAATACTAAGAATTAACAATACATAATATTTTAAAATAAAATATATGTACTAGTACTACAAGCAAAAAAAATGTTTTAAAAATTAAACAAAACTAAATTGTTGTTTAAATAATGATACCTACGAAAAGTATATAAACGCGTCAAAAAAAGGTTGAAAAATAAACATGCGCTTACATACAGTTTGTATATTTAAAAGATTAGTTCACACAATGCAATCATGGATCAATGAAATCTTCTTAGTTGAATGGGTTCATTTACTTTTTTGTCAATATTGGAATTTCGAACGATAATACATGTAAAAACATATTATATCATATTCAAAAGAGCAAAATATTAAGAAAAATATGTTTTTAAAAATATTTCTTTTGAAAATATCTGAATTAGTGATAAACACATATGTTATTCATAAGCTCGATTCACACTTTTAATGTGAAAGTCTTTGAAATATCATTTCAAACATTTGTTCCACCTTTTTTAGGAATTTTCCTAAATTTCAATATAATTATTAGCATTATTATGTAATCTAGTTTACATATCAGTGAAATTTATTAAAATTTTCATTTCACATTACTAATATTCAACTACAATACAATTATACGCAATAGGTTACTTTCTTTTGGTATTTACTGCAAAATGTCGCAGTTCGCAGTTAGTGCCACTGCGTGAAGTGGTAAACGGCGAAACATGATCTATAAAATTAAGTTACCAACCAGGTCCGTGAAGCAGGCATGTCTTGCATAATACAAATTTTAAAAACTACTTGAAATAGTTGTACTTCGCTAATACAAATAAAATGCTTCGTGCTGTTCATTAGTGCTCTCCAAGGTGTGTTTTGTGCCGCTTAAATTAAGTCAGCACCGTCACCGTCTTCCCTTCCAGAGATGTTAATTATGGAAAATGGCAAACTTTACGTTCAAGCCGCCCTTTAGCAATACAAATAAAATACTTTGTGCTATTAGTTAGTGCTTTCAAGGTGAGTTTTGTGCTGTTTAAATAAAGCCAGCACCCCCTTCCCTTCTAGAGATATTAATTATGGAAAATGACGTGCCAACTACAATATTCGGCCGCCATTTGGCAATACAGCTAAAATGTTCTGTACTATTAGTAAGTGCTCCCCAAAGTGAGTTTTTTCTTTTGTGTTTCCTTAAACAATATATATTCAATCGGATTGAAGTTAGCGCCGCAACAGTGTGTATCTATCGTTCTATAAAACCGTTGGTAATATAAAATGAGTATAATAATCAATATAAAAGATTACCGACCAAAATTTGTAAATATGGGGTCAAATTAGATAGCGGTATAAATAGATAATTATTTTAATAAACTAATAAATAGTTTAAAAACTATCTTTTCGTTGACCGCTTATTAATAGGTTATGTTAATGCATAGAAAATCATTCATTAATGACCCCTATTAATGCATTATTTTATTAATAAACGCAATGGGTAACCATAGATACCGCATAATATTACTGAACAATTGTCAAATCTTATGTGTCAAGCGTTACTCACCTGATGAAAATGTCATGGAGTAAAATTCGTTTTTCCAATGGGGTATTCCACCATAACAACAAAATTAAGAAAATTTCAATTTAATATAAAGTATGGCTCAATAAATAATAGTTAAAACAATGAAAACATTTTTTAAATAATTACTTTACGAGATATTTCACATTTGCTAAAAGGGAAAATTGACGTCATACAATTGTTATCCTTCTCTCGCAGCGTACTCAGAGCAGTGTGTGTGAGAAAGACAAGTATAGAGGAAATGTGACGTTACACTGATTTCTCGAAAATAAAATACTCTGAAACTAGGAACAATTAAGATTTTTTAATACTATGAATTGCTTTAAAACTGAATGAAGTTTTATTTAAAATAATAAAAAAAATTGTGTGGAATACCCCATTCAGTAAGATACGGTCAACGGAAAAATATTATAACTAACACATGTGATAATTGGCAATTAATAATCTCAACAATTAACGCCCAATCATTAATCACCCTCATTAATACGCTTTATAGTTAAATAACTATTCTATACTCTTATAAATGTAAGAGAAATATACAACAACCCTGTAGGTTGGATAGTGATTTTACTGTGCTGGGGTAGTTAACAGGACCCCAAGATTTCATAATCAATAAATTTTGAAGTGTTATGAATAAACAATTTGTAATCAGTAATCATAAATTATTTCATTTAATAAGATGATACTTCTGAATATATAAATGAAGTACTTCACCCCTACGAGTTAACTATCAATTCTGATGTACAGGAGTCATTAATATAACCCCTAGCTTCTTTATTAAATAAATTTTGAAGTGTACAAATAAACAGTTTTTAAAATTAAATTATTTCTTCTGCTAAGATTATACATCTGATAATAAGAGTAAAGTACATCACTCCTACGGGATAGCCAACTATTTTGATGTACAGGGGTAGTTCAAAGGGCCTCTAGCTTTCTAGATTCGAATTGTTTGTATTTGCCAAATGGCGGGCTGAGCGTGAAGTTGTCACTTAATTTTCCATAATTAATAACTCTAGAAAGAAAGAGAGAAGAGAGTGGTAACTTAATTTAAACGGCTCAAAATTCAACTTGGAGATCATTAACTAATAGTACAGTGCAGAGCATTTTATTTGTATTGCCAAATGGCGGGCTGAGCGTGAAGTTAACACGCCATGTACCACAATTAACAACTATAGAAGGAAGGACGGTGTTGACTTAATTTTAGCGGCATAAAACAATACAAATGAAATACGAACATTTCAAACAATTTTTAAAATTTGTTTTAAGAAAGACGTGCCTACTTCACGGACTTTACTAAACCTTATTCATTCTACGTCTTTATGTATTCATAATCCATTTTTGCAACAGACCCAAAACCCGTTTGTGGACACTTGAAGAATTATACAAGTCGACTTATAGTGCTACCATAATGACGCTGCAAAAAAAAATAGCAGAGTAGGGAGCGAAACGAGCAGTTATCTTAGTGACTTTATTTCTACTGCTATTAAAACGAACATCATTTTTTCACGCAGTGGTAAAGCGTTAAAGTAAATGAGAGAAATGAACAAATTTATATTAGAAAGTGATTGTAAGTTAACTAACCTCCTCCGTTTTCGTAGCAGATGTATGGGAAGCGCCACACATTTCCTAGATCGACGGCGAAGCCCACGACGGCGAGCAGGAACTCCACTTTCTTATCCCAGGTCTCTCGGCGACGTTCCGGTGTTAGTGCCACCACCACCACGCGGGTGCATTCCTTGCTGCCGCCCATATCCGCACTGTAACAACAACATTCTATTCTTAATCCAGTGAACGAAGGGATTTTACCCTACAAAAGGTCGGGTAGTTTTGAATTTTTGATATGTTGTTTAGGATGGTGGATTAGTGAAATATCCAAATTTCCACAATCCCCTCTCCTCCGCTTCCTCCACGATCTTGTAAAAACCACCGAAAATTGACGCTTTTTTCAGTTTATTGCTTGTAACTTCCTTCTGGTGAATTTTAGAGCAAAAAAAGTTATTTACCGACTTGTAAGAGAAAAAAATTTCCTGCAAATTAGTTATTTCAAATTATTTCATACGATTAATAGCAACGGAGCTATGAAACTGACAAAAAAGGCTAAAATTGCGTACTTGAAAAATGAACATAATTATGTGTTGACAAACGTCAGTGAAGTCTCATGATATTACTGGCGATCGATCAAAAATTTAAAAACAAGATTATTTGATAATCAATCCATCGATTTTCGAAAGTAAAACATTTATAAAATCCTTAAACTGTCTACTGCAGCATTTTTTTTTTCAATCTATCCAAAAAAAAGTCTTTATTCGTTTACTTGACTTACATAAGTACCTACAGTGTGTTCAGAAAAAAACCTAATTCGGAGTAGGCTATGGACACAGAAACGTATGTCTGATCATTGTTCAATTCAAAAGTAAAGTTGTCACAATTGATCGTGAAATCGAATTTTAAGAAGAAAAGATAATAAAGAAGGATACATATTATTGCCATTTACTGTTTTCTAATTTATTTCTATTTCTAAAATAAGGATTCAATAATATTTCCTTAGATAACATTTTTGACAATATCTCATGTCAAAACTAACATTGAATTAAAAACTTTCAAATTAATATACCTTTTTTTTGTTCATCCCTCCGGGATAGGATTTTTTTAATACACTACTTATCTGTGAGTCAAGTAAATGAATAGACTTTTCTGGATAGATTGAAAAAAAAAAATAGGATAAATATTGTAGCAGATAGTTTAAGAATTTTATAAATGTTTTACTTTCAAAAATCGATGGAGTGATTCTCAAAAATCTTGTTTTGAAATTTTTGATCAATCGCCATTTTGTTATTTGAAAAAATAAAAAAAAATTGTTAATGCCAACTCTTTAAGAGAGCCGAAAGGTACTTTTGAAAAGAAATTTTTTAATAGTCTTTCAAATAAGGAAGTTATGACGATTTTTTGAAAAATGAAAGGACTCTATAACCACGAACCGTGCGGCACCAAATCAAAAATTAGAACTAAAAAGTTGTTTCTTTTAATGAGATCTAACTACCATTTTCAGGTGTAACGATTTAGTATTAACACTCTGTATTTAACCTTACTAATCAGAGGCAGAGACGCACGAACAAAAATATACATTGAGTTGACTGTTTTTTAACTTTTAATTTAAAACAGTATCATCAACTATATATATAAAAAAATATATTATGTTTACTAGTAATTAACCGTAGTATAATTTAACATCCTGTTACAATTAAATAATGTGCGTAGCATTACATTACTATATTACCACGTATTACCAAATAGTACACCTAAGTATTTGTGAACAAGAGACGGAGCAGTTGATTTAGATCGTGTAAACTTTCCTGTGATTATGAACAATCTGATTGGTTGATCAAATAATCCCTGTCTTCTCCACACTGAATTCTTAAAAAAAAAAGAGTATAATAATATCGTTCCCAACGATTTTCCATTCATACTAACAATTCTGCAAGCTTTCAAATGCTTTTCATGAACGAAAACTATCTTTAATCTATAAAAGACAATATCGAAATTCCATGACCCAATGAACAATTCAATAATAGAGAAAGACGTACAAAATTTTTTTACGAGGAAAAGAAAAGATCACTAAAAGTAAAAACTATACGTATGTATGTATCCATTCGAAGTCGAAGATAATAAATATTACACTAATTATTATTAGTTAAATTAACCAAATATTTTAATCATATTTTGATTTTTACCTCCCGTCATACCGTAGGTAAGGGAGGTAATGTTTTCGGTCCAAAAATTCGATAGTGAATTTTTAGTGAATAAGCACGAATTCGGGCTACTGTAACAAAGTTTTACTATTTTTACAATGATGTCTCTCTCTCTCTCTCTCTCTCTCTCTCTCTCTCTGTGTGTGTGTGTGTGTGTGTGTGTGTGTGTGCGTGCGTGTATGTGTGTGTGTGTGTGTGATTTTTTCGTCTACGATACACATATTAAACTTCCAAAAATCTCTATATTCCGTATTTAAGCTTTCTGCATTCATATAAAGAGTTGATTACATTTTGGGTAAAATTGGACAACCGGAAGGAGTAATTTACTTGAAACCCATAACAGTTTTTAATGAAAAACAATATTAAGATATCCAAAACTTTTCAATTTTAATATTTAATTCCCGATTGCACCAACGTATCTTAAATATTAAACACGATTTAAATTAATAATAATGCATCGAAATAAAATGTAAAATGAATTGTAACATATTGTTGTCAAAATTTCGATTTGCATTTTTTTTTTGTTTAAACGTGATTCAAATTAATTTCATGTTGGTGCAATTGCGCATAAGAAGACTTAAGACTTTTATATTAATGAAAATGGCTCCGGTAGCTCGATGGTTAGAGCAACGGCTCTTAGTCATGAGTGTGCTCGGGGTTCTGGGTTCGAATCCCACTAAGGCATGGATGTTTCTGTATGTGAATCTAATCAGTAATTGGGATATAATCCTGTTGAAAGGTTTAAAAAAAATGATGGTTTATCTGCTGGTTTGGCAGTGGTAATTTACTTAAAGACCTAAACAGATTTTTTTGAAAAAATATATTAAAATATAATCTAAAACTTCTCAAATTTGGTATTAAAACTTGTATATAATTTGAAATAACAAATTAGATTTTGACTATACATGATAAACTGGAAGTGGTACTTAATTTGGAGCTCTTAACAGATTTTCGAGGAAAAGCATAATAAAATATGATCCAAAATTTCGTATTACAGACTTTTTGTATTTATTTGAACAACAAATAGATTTTAATAGGAATGTACATTAAAGCAAAAATTGCTCTAGATCTAAACATTTCTTAAATTGATAATACTGTACTTTTCGGCATCAATTTTTTGAAATGTCAAAATGTTAACACTGATGTATTATTTTGTTTGAAAGAAAAAAATATCGGTACACGAGCCGCGTCGCAAACAGCCACACTGGTGATATAACGTAACTTTTTATTGTAAACATAACTATATGTATGTATATTATATATGTATTGTGACGCTCTACCCTCGCTACTGCGTGGTTCTCGTGCCCGGGCGCCAAATTCGTGGACCTGGAGAGGGTAGGGGTTGAGGATAGCTCGCCGGTGGGCCCAGGGTTGGAACACAATCAGATATTTTGGCTTAACTACATTTTATTTACACACTATGTACAGAATATGTTGTGAAATGTTGAAATGGATTTTTACTAACTAAATATACTTTGAAATTAAGCTACTGACTTTACTGATACTACTAACATGAACTGTTTGACTCAAGAAAAACTGGCTATAATTTTAACTAGCAAACTGACTTGAACTGTGAGTTGTATACTCTGCAATCAACCGCAGAGTCGTGAATTACCGTCCCGACACGGGACTTAGAAAAATATATTTACTCGTCGTGATCCCGACACGGGACTTAGAAAAATATATTTACTCGGCGACGTACGTTCCCCGCTGGTTCGTCGTGGCGACTCTAACTCACCACTCGGTGAACTTGGAGATCTCGGTGTCGGTTGGACAGCGCTGGTCTTGGACTCTATTCTGCAGAACGGCTGCAGAACTCCTGGCTTTTGACTAGACGCTAGTCAGCAGACAGACTTTTATACCCGAATTTTGATAACTCTCGTTCAAACGCGCGCGGCTTATGTGGAAGTGGCTTTATTCGAATGTGATTGACCGAGTGGGAGAACAGACTCGGCTTACTATTGGTCGAGAGGCTGGGCTCTTAAAATATTTCTAGTAAATTCTATACTCAAGGGAAAATGCGAAAATCCAGTTTTTCTTATTTCAAACTAACAGGTAAAATATTTACAATAATATTTTAAATAAAATACAATTTAACAAATATCCCAAGTTGTAGGTTTGTTCCGCTTTCATTGGCGCTGCGGTCTTGACAGCTCTGGAATGCGTGCTCTAGTTGTAGTTGTGGGATCTGGGTGAACTATTGCTTTGGAATTGGAAGTTGCCCTGTGATGTGCAGAGTGAAACGCCGGCCTCGAAAAACCCCGGAAAGATCGTGGCAGGCTGAAAACTAGAGGATTTTCTGTTGGCTGTTACCTCGTGTTCACCATGTGCTACAGGTAAGTTTAAAAACATGTTAAGGGCATTTTAAACTGTCGAAAGCTGTTTTCGTGTTACAGTTATCTCGGAAAACTGTTTACACGCCGTGATCCTGCCCCACAGTGGACGATGGTGTTCCATGGAAAATAACCATGTGCTCAAAGTGAGGTTATGGACATTGCACCGCCAGTTCGGACTGCCGGGCCCTGTTTTTGTGCCTCAGCGGCTTCTGGGCAATGGTTACATGCTACTCTGCAGCCCCACAGTGGTCGGTGACGTTCTCGGGACGCTGGCGTGTTGGCAAATTATGGTGAAACAATGTGACTTCGTCACAGTATATTATATATGTATATATTTTTTTTAATAAATGTGTTATAAATTTTAGATTCATTTTTTCCATATTCTTCGTTTTCTTGCAATTATATTAGAAATGTAAAATGTAATGAAATAAATAAATAAATATATCATCACGCCATATTACCCATTTCTGGGTGTGCCAGTATCTACAGCACATGTAGACTTCGGTAATGATGACGTTATATTTTACCGTGTGGGCGTTTACCATGCGTCACCTCACGGGCACTCATAGCTGGATGAATGAAATAGTATAACAAAATTTCAATTTACATCAACAGAATAGTTATTTATGTAACAAGTAAAAAAAAATTGTTTACTGTATACACGAAGTGTTATAAGCTATAAGTGTACATTTTTTAAAGATTGAATACAATATTTTTCAACATGGAAATGAGCGAATCCTGTTATCAAATTTAATTAATAAAACTTGTACATTTTTTTGGTTAAGTTGCGAAATACAGCTAGACGCTTATTTAGTTTATTTATGTACAATAATTTTTATAGTAGTTTACATATTTTTTCACAATTTTCAATCATACTCGTATTTATTGTATATGGGAAATATATTTGGATTTAGATATTTCATAACTTACTCTTACTTTTGACAACAAAAGATAATTGTGTACCATAGAAAAGTCATTCGGTCATTCATATCACCAGTGTTATATATTTATAGCACTACCTCTGGGGGGTCGTGACTTCTTAGTTACTTGACATACTCTCATATGCATTGAAATACCACCAACTTAATGCAAGTCACTAGTGACTTGTGCGCAAAATAGGTATCTATAACTACATATACCGAGTGGCGCTGGAAATCCATTACATAGGCATTTAACATGGGAAATAAGAATAATTTGAATATTTGCCTCCCATTAAAACTAATTGTAGTAAAACTTTATGCATATATTTGGAAACACTTACTGCATCATAGGAATAACAAATTGTTTAAAATTAATAAAGAATAATTAAGTAAAATAAGAAACTGCTGCAGCAGTTTAATGTGGTACTAACTCACTTCTTTAATTTTACTATATTTTAATTCTTTCTAATTTTAGATTCATATCAGTTTTAATAGTACGCCGTATTTGTAAACAAATAATATTTCGAGCCCTTAAAATGGCATTGTCAACGAAAGATAAAGTGGCTGTAATTAAATCATGTTATAATAGTCTGCAAAATACTGCAGATTTATTTTCGGCTAGTAATCCGGAAAAGGCAATAACAAAACAATTTGTCTGGTACCTTCTTAATAAATTTGACAGTACGTTGCCAGCCACAAAAAAAAAAAAATAGAAGAAGAAAATTTTTTTTTTATTATTATTATTATTTTAGATATTAAAACTAGTCTTTACAGACTAACCATTAATTTATCTCTAATCTAAAATTAGGGTAATTATAGTCTCTAGTGTACACCCAATGGTATTTCCTAGTTTTCCCTGAATTCCTACATGGCACTATAGCACAGCACTTATTGCACTTTCACGTACACTTTTCACTAATTTGCTACACTAACTCAAAAGGTTTTGTTCTTTTGAGTCTTCTTTTCAAGCCGTCGTTATCTAGCAGTTGGATTGCCTCGACATTAGTGTGAAGGTGGAGTTTTGCTTCGTGTTTAGTTGCAGAACATTTAATCACCGTATTAATACTGTCAACTTTGAGGTCTCGACAGATATCGCTGTTGCGAACATACCATGGAGCGTTCACTGCGTTACGTAGAACTTTGTTTTGGAATTTCTGAATTTTCTCTCTATGACTTTGTTTGGTGCAACCCCAAAGTTGCGAGCCATACGACCATACAGGTTTTAATATCTGATTATAGATTAAAATTTTATTAGATATAGATAGCTGCGATCTTCTTCCTAGTAACCAATACATTTTTCTGTATTTTATGTCAAGTTCTTGTTTTTTCTTTTTTACATGTTCAACCCATTTTAGTTTTGCATCGAGCGTCATTCCAAGGTATTTAGCAGTGTTTGCATATGGAATGATATTGTTATTGATTGTGACTTGATGTTGATTTGTACACTTTTTGTTGGTGAAATTAATGTGAATGGATTTTTGTTCATTTAGTTTAATTCTCCATTTTTCTGTCCAAGATGTGATTTGGTTACAAGTTCTTTGGAGATTTTCAGTGACTGATTCTTCATCACTTGCTGTTGCTAAAATAGCAGTATCATCTGCAAAGGTCGCTATTGTAACATTATCAGTTTGTGGTAAGTCACAAGTATATAACAGATAAAGTATAGGCCCTAAAACACTGCCTTGTGGCACCCCAGCTTTTATTTCTTTTAAGTTTGAAAAGGAATCATCTTGTTTAATTCTAAATAGTCTATCAGAGATATAAGATTCTAACAGGTCAACGTTCTGCTTAGGCAATAATGTATTTAATTTATAAATTAAGCCTTTATACCAAACCTTATCGAAAGCCTGCGCTATATCTAAAAAAATGGCTCCACAGATTTCTTTATTTTCTAAAGCGTTTTCTATTATGCTAGTTATCCTGTGCACTTGATCTATGGTTGAATGTTTGTTGCGAAATCCAAATTGATGATTTGGAATTATATTTTTCCGTTCTATTAATGGTTTTAATCTTCTTAGTAGCAGTTTTTCAAATAATTTCGAAATTATTGGCAATAAGGATATTGGCCTGTAGGATTTTACATCGTTTGGCGGTTTTCCAAAATCGGGATCGCGTGAGGAATAATTTGGTGTATGAAGAATGTATGGTTAGGAAGAATGTAGTTAAGAGAGTTGGAGTGAGTCAGTTGAGATGGTTTGGTCATGTGGAGAGAATGATAAGTGAACGACTTGTAAAACGCATATATGTTGGTAAAGTTGAGGGTGTTCGATTGCGTGGCCGTCCAGTGTGTAAGTGGATGGATGTGATTGGTAGTGTTTTAAAGGAGCGTAAGTTTCCGAGTGGAAAGAGAAGAAGAGCATGTATGACTACGATTATGAATGTGGCTGAGGCGAAGGAAGTTTGCCAGGATAGGAATGTGTGGCGTAGGATGATTGTTTCGTAATTATTGTGGTGTAAAGATGAATGGTTAGTAAGAATGTTTTGTGAGAATGGAGAGACAGCTGAACTTTTATGTGGACGAGAAGAATGAAGTATGTTTGTACAGGAGTGTGTAGCGAACGATGATTTTTGTGTAACTATTATTGTGGTCCGGATGCGGTTATTCGCTACCGAAAATCGGTCACTTTAATATGTTATTATGTATGAATACGTTTATGAATGTGGCTGTGGTGAAAGAAGTATGCATGGATAGGAATGTGTTGCGAAGGATGATTGTTTCGTAATTATTGTGGTGTAAAGATAAATGGTTAGTAAGAATGTTTTGTGAGAATGAAGAGACAGCTGAACTTTTATGTGGACGAGAAGAATGAAGTATGTTTGTACAGGAGTGTGTAGCGAAAGATGATTGTTGCGTAACTATTATTGTGGTCCGGATGCGGTTATTCGCTACCGAAAATCGGTCACAATAATATGTACTTGAATGAATGTTATGATGATTTTGGGCAAGGCGGAAGAAGAATGTTTTTAAAGAGTTAAGTGATTGTGTGGAGCTCTGGCTTTCATCCCTTTTCTTATTATTTTCGGGTTTTTGCTAACCCACTAAGTGGGAAATGCGTGATTTTATGTATGTATGTATGTATGGTATCATAATTATTTCCGCCACTTTCCATATGTTCGGAATATGTTTTAACCTAAATGATGCATTAATTAGATATGTTAACATAACTATTCCTTTTCTGGGCAGTTGTTTAAGAATTTCCCCAGTTATTAAATCGAAGCCGGGAGCTTTTTTCGACCGCATGTTTGTTAATATTTCATTGGCTACTTCTCTAGGCGATACTAGTGGTATATCTTCGCTTTCTTCATTGTCAAATTCTTCATTTATGTTATTATCATTTTGTGCTTCGTTTGGTTTGAAAGTATTTTCGAGATGATCTGCGAATGTATCAGCTTTCTGTTTATTGTCTCTTGCCCATTGTCCATTTTCTTTTCTTATAGGTGGTGTTTGTGTAATTGGTTGTTTTAATCTTTTCGTTGCTTTCCAAAGAGAGTAGTTAGTGGCTTTGTCCGCAGATAGATTACTTAAGTAGCCATTCATTGATTCTTCTTTTATTTTCTGAATTTCTCTTTTTAATTTTTGTGTTTTATTATTTAGGATAGTTTTATCGGCAGGATCTCTGGTCATTTGCCACTTCCTTCTAGCTTTCCTTTTGTCCTTGACAAGTTCTCGTATTTCAACTGAGTAGTTGTTTCCTATGGTTTTGCGAATACACTGTTTGGTATTACTCCAAGCGGCATTTTGTATTATTTTATTAAAGTTCTCGGCTGCTTCTTCTAATTGTTGCTTGTTTTTTAGCTGAATGGATAAGTTGATGTTTGTTTGCAAGTTTATTCTAAAACTTTCCCAATCCGTCGTTTTATTGGTTAGAGAAGGTTTATTTTCTTTTGTGATTATTCTCTCGCTCAAGGTGAGGATGACACCCGAGTGATCCGAACAGAGATCAAAATTTTCTTCTATCTTTATAGAATTTGGTGATACTTTTTTAGATATGAAAAAGTCTAGCAGATCTGGTAATTTATTTTGATCTGTAGGCCAGTATGTTGGTTTACCTGTAGTATGATAGTTGCATCCGTCTCTCTTATTGCTTTGTTGAGTTCGGAACCTTTAGGGGTTGTAAGTCGCGCTCCCCAGTCTGTATGCTTCGCGTTGAAGTCTCCGCCTACTATAAATCTATTACCAAGATGTACGAAAAGGTTTTTATAATCATCCTTTTTCAGGTTATATCTTGGCGGGTAGTAAAGAGCTCCTACATTTAATTTTTGTTTTGTGGATTTGATTCCAACCATCGCTAGTTGGATTTTGTCAGTTTGAAGATGGTGTTCCTCGTAATGTTTAATACTTTCTTTTATAATAACAGCACTTCCTCCTCTTGCTTGGTTTTGTGGATGTATTGAATGGTATATTTTCTAACCTTTTAGTTTTAAATAATTTTGGTTAGTAAAATGAGTTTCAGAAATAAGACATATATCTATGTTTTGAAAGTCCAGGAATATTTGTATTTCTTCGCGTCTGTTTAGGAGGCCATTGGCATTCCAGGTTGCTATTCTTAAATCAGTTCGATCCATTATTTATTTTTTAAACTGTTTTGTTGTATTATTTTCTATTTTAGAAATTCTGAGTTCTAGCGAAGAAGAAATAATAGTTGCCCGCGTGGAAGCAGGACCAACAATAAGTCTACTGAAATTGGAGTCAGAAGTGAGAAAAAACTGAAAAAAGGCTCCAAAATATGAAAAAAACAGAGGTATAGAAGTTACCTATTATAAAATCATCAAGAATTATTAGACGGGGATAATGCAAGAACGGCAGAATTTTGTGAGAAAATAATTGAGATGGCCAATAATGAAAGAGATTTTTTTTAAAATATTTGTTTCACGGACGAGTGTACGTTTACTTTACAAAACGAACCAAACGTCCAGAATTTTAGATTGCGTGGTCGATGGAGAAGCCACTACAACAAAATTTTACAAGAACACAATATCCGCAAAAAGCAAATGTTTGAGCGGGAATTCTGGGACAAAATATTATCGGGCCTTATTTTATAGAAGGGATTCTAACGGGACTCAAATATTTACAATTGTTGCAATCAACTGTTCGACCTGGATTAAATCAGGTGGTACACAATAATATTTGGTATCAGCAGGATGGTTGTCCCGTACACAATATACAGGCAATGCAAATGAATCTAGATCAAGAATTCCCAGATTCGTGGATTGGACTTAATGGATCAATTAAGTAGGCTGCAAGATCATCGGATCTGAGTAATATAGAAGACTTAAAGGCTGCCATAATTTTAAAATCTAGGAATAATAGTAATAGACCATTGTTTAGAGTAAGTGAAAATTTTTATAATAGATTAGGGTAGTGCTTAGCGCAGAATGGAGGTTATTTTGAAAATTTATTGTAGTTTTACTGCTTTTTCTTTAAATTAAAATAAATAGAAACAAATAAAAATAAATAAATTAAAAAAATTAAAACAATTAAAAACACAAAAATAAATTTAAAATTTTTTTTTAAAAATTAAAACAAACAAAAACATAAAAATAAATTAAAAATTAAAAAAAAATGAATAAAAAGCAAAGATCACAGACCGCAAAGATATGGTAACCACTATGCTACGATCGCTCGTGTATTAATCTTTCTTTTACCGTGAGTATTTTTAACGTGAAACATTGGGTTTGTCATACCATGGTTACGACTTGACATTTGATTGACAGTAATGTATTTGCCCGTTCCATTTAAAATGAAACATAGGGAACGAATTTGACATTTGATACGATGTCAATAGAGGTTAATTTTGTTTAAATAATTATACTTGCATTCTAAATTAAAATTAGTTGTAGAAAAAACACAGTGTGCATCTTGTGCCCGAGTGGTTTTCTGACTCGGCTAAATTTCTTACAATATTTAAATATAATACTTCTGTCAAATTCAGTCCCCATGTGTCATTTTAAATGAGACAGACAAATACATTGCTGTCAATCAAATGTCAAATCATAACTTATATAGGAACCTTGTGCCCGAAATATGTTCAGTGCTCTCGAGTGGTTTTCTGACTCCGCTAAATTTCTTATAATATTTAAATATAATCCTTCTGTCAGATTCGTTCCCTATGTTTCATTTTAATTGGAACGGGCAAATACATTGCTGTCAATCAAATATCAAGTCGTAACCAGGGATATCACAAACCCAATGTTTCACGTTAAAAAATACTCACGGTATAAGGGTTAAGAAGTATTACCTTAGAATTGCTAAAGCATTTATTTTTTTATTTTTCTTAATTATTTTTTATTAATTGTAAACGATTTGTCATTCATATGATGCAATAAGTGTTCCCAAAAATATTTGCACAGTTTCACTACAATAAGTTTTAATGGCAAATATTCAAATTATTCTTATTTCCCATGTTAAATGCCTATGTAACGGATTTCGAGCGCCACTCGGTATATATATATATATATATATATATATATATATATATATATATATATATATATATATATATATATACAGAGAATTTATTTTAAAATGCAACATTATAGTTCATCACTTCCATGATTACTCACTATTGTCAAAAAATGACAGCAATATAAAATTTGTCCATTTTAAAAAGCAACATTATAAATAGTATTGCAGCACAGGAGATACCTCCAAAACACATCACAAATGGTATCAATTCTTATTACGACCGACTAGAATATTGCCTCAGGGTAGAGATGCATTCGGACCGGGCCGGGCCGGGTTTTGAGGTTTGGATCGACTCGGCGCGAAAATAATAATTACTCGACAAAAAAATTAGCTAGCCCGGCTCGAAAATTGACTCGAAATCGGGCCGGGCCGGGCCAAAGCTCGGAATTGGGTGCATCCGGCATTCCTAATGTTGATTTTTATGTTAAGACGAAATGTTTAACTTTTTTCGTGTCAAACTTTTAAAAACCTCTACGTTCTTATAACTTTCAACATTAGTTAACAAATCTTATAGGTATAAAAAAATATAATTATAATTTACATAAGGATTTTTTATCTAACTTTGTTTCTGCTCAAAAATAGGACAAGAAATCATTATGGTAGGAACAAAAATCACTTTTATTTAAGTATACGAGTAATAACAATAATAATAGCAACATCACAATATAATTATTATACTTTAATGAATAACCTTGAATTCTTGAAGTAAAATAATACATTTTTATTTATTAATATGTGAAGTGTGTTGTTATTAAATCATTTTGATCCTTTTTAACTTCAACCATTTTCATTAAAATATTAAGGAAACTGTGCATTTGGTTGAACTATAAGATTTTTCGGTATAAAATATCTTCGGCCCGGCTCGATGATCGACTCGAAATCGAGGCGGGCTTCGGGCCGGGCCGGGCCAAAGCTCGAAATCGAGTGCATCTCTACCTCAGTTATGATTTTTTGTAAGCTAAAGTTTTTTTAAGATGTACAACATTGATGTTTTGATTATTTGTTAATCGTATATAGGCTAATTTATAAGAAATTAGTTTTGATAATACAAAACTACAAATGTTGTATGTTGCATTTTAAAATGGACAAATATTACATTGCTGTCATTTTTTGACAGAAGTAAGTAACCATGGTAATGATCGCCATATGTTGCATGTTAAAATAAATTCCCTGTATATAGGATGTTTTTAAAACTTCGGAAAAAAACAAGGGCATATATACTGACCTCTGATATCTGGAAAACTATCAGAGTTACGACCATAGATGAAATGAGACTTTTTGTTTGCCTTTCTGAAATCATCTTAGATGTGCTTTTATTTTTCAAAAAAGAAAAACAACAAATAATTGTACTAAGTTAAATGTTATGGCGACCTTGACCAATATTCAATTTTCAAATAATTGCTCTATTAGAAATTGAAAAAAATGTTATTTCCTTTTTGGCCGATCACTATCTTGTAATATTTACTTCGGTTCTAATACAAAATGACCTCTTTCTGGGAAACAGATGGGGATCAAACCTATGTTAATTAAGCCTTTTTAACTCATTTTGGTCAGTACTATGCCGTTAAAGTTTTTCCCCGAAGTATAGAAAGATTCTGTACTCCTAAGATATTTTGATTCTACAACATAGGCAACTACCGCATTAATATGGCTCGTATAACGAGCGCACTTTTATAATAAAAGCACTATTATGGAGCGCGTTTTCATTATATTCGTATGAGAAGTGTGCTCCGTAAAAGGACTTTTATTATAAAAGCGCGCCCATAAAACGGGCTACAGTTGCTAAAATCTTTAGCCGAATTTCCACGGGTCACTTTAAGTGAAGTAAGATTATACCGTCTAAACATTATGTTCACTGCAGTGTTCACCCAAGAATCTCATCCTTGTTACACAAGCTCACTGCACCCCTGAAAATGTCACTGTCGACTACTGTTTTGTGCAGCAAGTGTGTAGCAAATATATTTGTATATTTTAGCATTTCTATAATTTTATTTAGCAATCTAATTTGATGCTCCTAAAATATTTCTTCGAAGTACTTCATGGTTTTGTCTACCACTCTACCAGTGCCTCTTCTTCCTATTCCTCTTTCTCTCCACTACATTCTCACATTCAGCTAACAAATTATCACAAATAACTTGAATTGAAACTTGCACTGCAATATTATTTAACGCCATTTCATAATGAATTGATTATTTCAGTTTCGCTGAGACGTGTAAACAAAAAATTAATTCACTGATGAATTCATTTTGGATGATTCATCCGCGCTGATCACTCAAAGTGACTAATGGAAAATCTTCCGTTTCCGAAAATAAATTACCTGCCATTATTTTGAAGTTGTTTAAAACATTGTTAAGAACGGTTCATCTAGAATTGCTACTGCTAATAAACCTACCAAAATTTTGAATTCATTTTTGTCAAACAAAAAAAAATAAAATAATAATAATTGAAAATATTATTACCTTTTGCAGTAGTATCTTATGTGCGAGTCTAGTTTTCTGCTCCTGTAATAACTAACAACTAAATTATAGGAACCGCTTCAAACAAGAAAATGAATGCTGCCAGAGTTCACATTAATTAACATTAATGTTTATAAGCTAAGTACTTGAATTTGTGATTTTAAATTTTAAAGAAATGCATTTTCAAATGAATTTGACAAATATGAGAAAACAGTATTTATATATCGGGCATTTGACTATCAGACAAGATTAAAATTACAGATATTCATGTACCAAATTGTAATAAGTTCCGTTTTATTCGAATTTGATCTTTATGGTGTTAAATTTATATTATTTTGATTTTAAATAGAAACGTTGATGAAAAAGAAATTTTAAATTTATTTACAACCCTGGACCGATATTCCCAGGAAAGAATTTTCCTTTATGGTATGAGGTATATTCGTACATATTCATTTTCTTATTATCATAAATAGATTATTGTTTATAATAAGACACATGTTTTTAGTTTTTAAATAATTTTCCATACATTGGGTCGCGAAACCAATACAATAGTTAAATTTGAGTCGCGGATTGAAAAGGTTAAGAAACGCTGTCTACACAAAGTAAATCATATAAAATTGTAAGGTATACACATCACAAGTACATCAGCATAAATTTAACGCAAATATTGTGATCTCTGAAGTTTTATTTATGGAAATGTTGAGTCGTTTCGAGTCATTATACCTAGCAATAAATAACCTCTGTGATCTAGTGCATCCTACACGGACTGTTCTTGCTCTGTAAATCAATTGTATCTCAAGTAGTCAGCGTAGTCACCAACGATGCGAGATAGAATTGTATTCAATGCAAATACTTTGAGCTAATACTCGCATACCCATTGCCTACCAGTTTAAGATCGACGCGATATTTCTTAAATCACAATGTAAATTTTACTCATTTTTAATTACCATATGTAAAAAAGTCGTATATTAATTAATGTTTTTTTATTATACTTACAAAAAATACAGCGTCATTTCCGTAAATATTCCTGCTAAAATCGTTAACATCGAAATTTAACTACCTTACTGAAAGAAATATAATATTTCTGAGGATTATTTATGAGCTGCTGTATAATTATAATTAACTATTTACTACGTCAAACAAATAATGGAAGTGTATGTTATAACCATTTCTAGTTAGCTTGATTAGCGTTTCAAAATTATTTTTTGTTTCCCATATACATCAATTTTTATTAAAGAAATTTAAATTATTGTTTCCCACTCTATTTCAATCATACGTTTTTGAGAACAAATTAAAAATCTCATACTTTCATGCCAGTGCTTTTGTGGGTACATAGGTATGTATGTAATGTACAGAATGGAATAAATTTGTGTTCCATACATAAAAAAATCTTTTTAAGCACGCTACATAAAATTGATGTGGATCTTTATGGGCCAACATTTTGAGACAACTTTAATAGACACCACAGAAATTTTCTATCGTTTCTTTTTTTTTGAGCTACAGGTTAATACTTGATTTTCGCTTATTTTCATATTTCGCTTATTAGAAAAAGTGAACTAAATTTACATTATTTTTATCCGTGTTTTTTTTTTTTTTTAAGTAGAATTACGTAACAAGGAGACATTCAATAGCTTTACAACTTGCTGTAATATGTCGCTCTGGTAATTTTTTCTGCTCGCGTTTTTACCCCTTTTTCTCAGAAATGCAACTTTGTAATGCCGTTATAAGACACACCCACAAAATCATCACTGACGCTGGGTAGTGATCCCTATCTATCTTCGGGATTTTCTCTGAGCTGTGAGCATAATGCATAAACTCTATCATTTTGGCAGTTACTGAGTTATTAAAGGCTGATTTGGTGAAAACAACAGCTTCCCTTGAAGTTTGCGTGCTACAATAAATAATTTCATTTTTTTGGGGACAAAATTCATGATACGACTATGTATATATTCAAAACCTAATGTTATTTCAAATTATATACGAGATATAAATGCCAATTTTGAGAAGTTTTGGATCATATTTTAATATATTTTTTCAAGAAATTCTGTTTAGAGCTTCCTGTATTAATACAAAAGTCTTAAATATCAAATTTGATAAGTTTTGGATTATATCATATAGAGGGTGTTAAAAAATAAATGTTACAAATTATGAGGGCATATAGTACTGACCAAATTGAGTAAAAAAAGCTTGATCAACATGGGCCCGAACTTCAATAGTTTGCGAGACATAAGGCAATGAAAAATGAGTTTTTTCGATGTTTACCTTTGCTATCTCGAAAACTGTAAGAGTTACGACTTTGATTAAATGAGACATTTTGTTTACCTTTCAGAGGTCATCTTAGATGTATTTTTGTTTTTCAAAAAAATCGAATAATTGTACTAAGACAAAAGTTGTGACGACCTTCGCAAATATTTAGTTTTCAAATGTTTCATATAAAATGTTATTGTTTTTTTATAGTCTATTTACTGGCATGGACAAAATTTTATTCGACCACTATCTCAGTCAGTTTTTCTTCGATTCTAATACAAAATAGCCTCTTTCTCAAAAACAGTTGAAGATCAGACCCATGTGGATTAAACTTTTTTTACTCATTTTGGTTACTATATGCCCTCATAATTTTTGAGACTTATTTTTTAAAACCCTGTATTTATCACTTCCGGATTATCAATTATAGCCAAAATCTAAATATGTTGCTTTCCTTGATAAAAGTCTTAAATAATAAAATTCAAAAGTTTTGGATTATATTTTAAAATAGTTTTTCATTAACTGTTATGAGCTTCAAGCAAAATATCGCTTCTGGTAATCCAATTTTACCCAAAATCTAATTAACTTTTTATATTAATGCAGAAAGCTTAAATATGGTAATATAAAGTTTGATATAAGAGTTATTATGGAAGAAAAAATCGTCACACATACACACACATCGTCGTAAAAATAGTAAAATTGTATTCTAGAGACTTTTATAACGAAACGCCAGAATTAGATCACACGTCAGATACAAACCCTCCTGCAGGCAGATCGACTTTGATACCAAAAATTGAAATTATTACTTACTATACTCGCCGTCAAATTAATATGGACCGATGCACAACTCTTTCCCTTCTCCGCACCCTGTCCCTTTTTTCATAACTTAGCATTTTCAATAAGGCTGAATTGGCAACAGTGTAGAAATCTTCAGTCCATACTTATTTGATGGAAAGTATAGCAGATGTTTACTCCACTCAGCTGATTTTGAAATGGCTGCCAACAAGACGTGCACGTACAGGTGGAACAAATTCGAGTTCCTTATATGAAAAAGTTTCTTATTAACCCTTAACCAACTGAGTGTTTCTACTCGACGTAAACAGCTAAGTGGGGTAACTTAGTGACCCCTTATGTAATTAATACATGTATGAACCTAAAATATATGATTAATAGGTTTATTAAAGCTTCATTCATAAACTAAAACATATTTATTGTGTAGTATGCAGTGCTGTAGTCGTAAAATTAGCAGAGGGTATACGCTGAAAATATATTTGTAAACATAGGGTATACGCAGAGGGGGGAGGGGTCAATAATTAAGAAGAAAGAAGATACTAAAAAAAAAATTTTTTTTCATTTAAGGTCAAATGCCTTATAATTGAAAATTACATTTTGTCCCTTTCATGTATAAAAATTACAAAGAATATATTTATCTGGATAAACTGTCTAAAATCGAAACACAACAACACAACAAGCGCGCGACTATTATACATTGTGACTTAATACGAAGTTAATGTCATCTTTTAAATTTTTCAACTAAAATTCAAAATACAAAAACTATAAACACAAAGAAAAAAATAAAATAATTAAATACTGCCTTACGTATAAAAGTCGCAAACCTGCCTACTACGAATCGTACATTTTGCGAAAACTGAAAACGGTATACGGCTTCTATATAACAAAAATCAAAATTAAAATTTCAATAATAGATGGCGACGCCAATCAAATAAAGTACATTTTATAAATATAAAGATAATTTCAATATAATTTCTAAAAAAATGATATTAATTGTGGGATAAAATTTTCATTAGTTGATTTAATTTTTTTAATTTTTGTTTCAAATATTTAAAAGCAGAGGGTACACGTTCGGGCACCTAAAAAATCCAGAGGGTATACGGCGTATACCCGCGTATACCCTCGACTACACCCCTGGTAGTATGCGAAAATATCAACTCGAAAAGAAAAAGAAAAATCTGCAAACATTAATCGTAGAATAACAAGATGTAATTAGATTTTTTAAAACTTAATAATTCTCGAGATGTAATAAAAACATAATTTTTTTTAATGGGAACACATGTTGAAAATATAATCTTTTTCTTTATTTTATAAATTTTTCAACGATGTATTACAAGTCTACATTCTTTTGTTTTAAATATGAATACAAAAGAGAATTATTATTTTCATTATTTCTATTCATTTTTCTAATATATAAACCACATATTTCGAATTGTGACATAGCCAACTACAACGCCAATAAAAAAACACAATTATCTAATCCGAAAATAATTATGATGATCTGTAATAATTGATTTTTTCCATTGTTTCTCAATAAATTTCTTTTTTTTCAACACAAAAAATTAATAATTTATGTTTTGCACATGAAGCAAAAGAATGTAGACTTGTTAAAAAGCACATTACAAATGTGTAACTAATACATTAAATAACAAATCTACTAAATTAAAATCATATAGTACATTATACATATATTTTAAACTGACCTGTAATAAATTACTTCAAATATCGAAAAGTCAAAAACATGTCACATGTCAATCCTAGGATATGCTTACTTCTACTTAGCTAATTTAGGCATGAATGTCAATGTGACGTGCACATACTCCATTGGCATATATTATGTATTACGTGTATTACTAAGTGAAATGACATCTGGTGGCAAAATAATGAACTACAGGCCAAAGCTAATATTATGAAAAATATATTAAATACTACGTATAATATACGTATTTAAGTATCTAAACCCATATATATATATATACATAAACATGTCGTGGGAACCCTAATTCGTTCTTATTCACTGAAAACTCACTATGGAATTTTTGGACCGAAAACATAATTCCCTTACCTACGGTATGGCGGAAGGTAAAATGGGAACAAATTAAACGCTCGTAAAAATAATTCATATTGGGCTGGGCGGTATTATTTTCTAAATATAAAATTCACTTTGCTTGCTATTTATATTTTTTGGTATAATATAAAATATCCGATAAAAATAATAAATGTTCAGTAAAATATGTAAACGCAGAGTAAACATAATAAATGCTTGATAAAAAGGTTAGAATATGTTTTTTTTTATTTTTACTGGTCATTTAGTATTGTTTACTGTGCGTAATATCTTAAAATAAGCAATATTATTTTTATCGTACATAACTTAAATATAGAGCATTTGAATATTGCGTGTATATTTTCTTGGAGATTATTTGTCATGCAAAATTCAATAAAATATCTATCATTTTATTGGCATACATTAAAAAATCTGCGACCAAACACAGAAGGGGCAGCACTGGACCCACTCTTATTATTTGGGAAGTTATGGATACTATCATTAGTTTTACATTATACCGCTAATTTATTACGTAATTGGAATTTATGAATTGTGTGCAATGACATTTTAAAAAATCTGTTTTGGCCAGCATAAGACCTCTCGTCGTTTCCATATTAGGATGTATAAGTACATATTGTATTCAACATTTCTGGTACATACCCAACAATTCTAATTATTATTAATATATTTTTATATTTTTTAATTCATTCTACAAGTTTCCTCCTATACTCTAAATTCTAAATGTTTAAGATTCTATATATATATATATATATATATATATATATTGCAACGGATTATTTTATATATTTATGAGTCTCTAACTCTAAATCTATAGAAGATATAATAAAAATGTTCAATGTATTGGACAGAGAATCCTATGATCTTTAATATTTGTAACTAGACAAATTTCAAAAAAATAATATTTAGAAGATTTTTTTAAGAAACTACTACAGTTGTCCAATTGTAACCAAAACCTTTTCAACTCTTTTCATTAATGTCAGATTAAGGAATACGTGGTTAAATTGGTCTTTAGTCTTATGGAGTTTGAGAATCAGTCCCTCCAACATCTAGACATACACAACGGCATACACACACACACACACACACACACACACACACACACACACACACACACACACACACACAAACACAAACACATATACGCACACACGCACACACACACATAATTGTAAAAATGTTGAAATCGTATGCTAGTGACCTTGAAACGTGCTTATTCATTAAAATCTGCATATGCAATTTTTAGCATGAATCCAATATCTCTCTTAGCGAGAGGTAAAAATGGATAAAATAAATACTTGTAACTCTTATTTCTATTTCCCCGAGTTGCAATGCAACACACCTCATCAATTTCTGCTGCAAGAATTACTTAACTTTTATCTAGCATCTTTGTCGTACACACATGGCATGTATGAAACTTTTAGTCGCAATATCATACTCGTATGTGTTACAGAAGGGTATATGCTATCTCCGTCCGACCGACGGCAAAAAATGAAAGAGAAACGGTAGGTTAACCGTGGTAACGAATATCATTTTCAAATATTTGAATTATTTAAATATTCATGTCTTTCTGTCATTCATGTTATGATTAAGATGATTTTGGCATTGAAAATTGGTGTGTTGGAAATTTCGTCAGTTCTTGGTATTATATTGTGCATTTTGCAGTTGCAAAGACGATGTTTTTAGAACTGAAGAAATTTTTGTAACATATTATTTTAAAAAATAAATAGGGGTATATTTCATGCATTATACTTTAACCGTAATAATTCAATTGGTTTATTATTGCTAAATAACTATTTATACTTTGAATTATAGTCCAGTCAATGGAGACCAAAAAAGACCTTTGCCTTGCAAAAGGTGGGGAATAAACGATTTTAACATATGTTATTTGGATCGAGACGGGAATGAAAAAGTCAAATTTGAGACCTTGGATCAAAGGTGCAAAAAATGAGTTTTTTGCTATTATCTCGAAAGCAGTGGCCCGTATCAAAATTTTACAAGAATATAAAATTAAACCTCGTCACTTTTTGTTCTTGCATTTTTTTGCCTAGGATGAACTCTCAAAAGAGTTATGTTCAGAAACAGGTAACCAGAACAATAATTTATGAAAGAAAATTTAATCACTCAAAATATACACAATATTAATATTTAATACTTACTCTAATAAATTTTGTAATTGCTACAGTTTACATTTGTCGTAGCATCAAAAGAAGTAAATTATCGATGATTTTTAAATAATTTTTATCAACTCTTTTCCACAAATTCATCAACCACTCGGACCCGGTTAAAGATACGGTACCCCGGTTTAAAAATTTTAATTCAGCATGTCATGTTAAACGATTTTTGCTCCGATCATCGATTAACGAATTATTAACAATATAAAAATTTTAAACATGGCAAATTTCTTCTGAAATTTGGACACGATTAAAGATAAACATTACTGAGCATTTAATACATGTCGAAATGAAAAACGAAAAATGAAAACTAAGCCGACTTGCAGATGTTTCAAATTTTAGTGAAATTTCATATATTTTGATATCAAAATTCGTTTATTATGTTAACTTTTGAAATCTTTACTATAATTATCAAAATTTTTGTATAACACATTATTTAAACATATTTTAGAGCCCTGAGGAAGGTTTCAAATAAACCGAAAGCTTGACTTTTATTAAAAAGAGTGTCAAAATTTTTTCTGCCCACTGAATTCCATTTGACTGTAATCCCGCTTTAAAATTTGTCTTCTTAACTACTCGACCAGTCGCGAATAGTCCCACATCTATATATACAGGGTGTCCCATTTAAGTTACGAATGCATTGGTATCTCGAGAACCGTAAGAGCTACGAGGTTGGTTAAATTAGACAAAACTTGCCCCATTAGGAAGTTATTTTAATGGTGTTTTGTTATTTGCGAAAAAATGCATAGGTCACTAGATACAGGTGAAAATGTAAATTTCGCGATTTTCTTTTTTTGTTTATAACTTTGTTATATGAAATAATACGAGATTCTGGTTTGCACTTTCTTAAGGCACTTTTGTATGGTGAATTTGCAGAAGTACTCAAATTTTTTTTATATCTAACCTTTTGCGAGTTACTGATAGCAACTTTTATTTTTCATATGGAGGTCATATTAAGCTATGGCATTTTTAAATAGAGTTTTTTTTTAGCTTTACAATGATATAAAACAATAATAATTTATTTTTATAATTAACAGAAAAATTAATAAAAATTGTTATTTATACTAAAATTAAATTGAAAAAAGTAAATCGAAGGCTGCTATGGAAACAACAAACAACAAAAAAGTGCAACAATTGAATTTCTGAATTTTACTTGACAATAGTAGATTATTACGAGTAATAAAAATGAATTTTTCTCGTTGGGAAAAATATGATATGTTGAGTTGTTACATTCGTTGTCAAAGTTCGTTTTTTACTCGTAATAAACAACTATTGTCAAGTAAAATTCAGAAATTCAATTGTTGCACTTTTTCGTTGTTCGTTGTTTCCATAGCAGCTTTCGATTTACTTTTTTCAATTTAATTTTAGTATAAATAACAATTTTTGTTAATTTTTCTGTTAATTATAAAAATAAATTATTATTGTTTTATATCATTGTAAAGCTAAAAAAAATTTCTATTTAAAAATGCCATAGCTTAATATGACCTCCATATGAAAAATAAAAGTTACTATCAGTAACTCGTAAATGGTTAGATATAAAAAAAAAATTGAGTACTTCTGCAAATTCACCATACAAAAGTGCCTTGAGAAAGTGCAAACCAGAATCTCGTACTATTTCATATAACGAAGTTATAAGCAAAAAAAGAAAATCGTGAAATTTACATTTTCACCTGTATCTAGTGACCTATGCATTTTTTCGCAAATAACAAAACACCATTAAAATAGCCTCCTAATGGGACAACTTTTGTCTAATTTAACCAACCTCGTAGCTCTTACGGTTCTCGAGATACCAATGCATTCGTACCTTAAATGGAACACCCTATATATATATATATATATATATATATATATATATATATATATATATAAATACATATTAATGTATACCTGTAGAAAATTCAATAATCTTTAATTTTTATAATGATATAAATTGCGAAAGAAATGATATTTAATGATATTTTTTGAAGAAATTATGAGCTTCAAGTGCCATTTCCGGTTATCTGATTTATACCAAAATCTAATGATTCATTCCATATTAGAATAGGGTCGAAATACAAGATTTCAGAATTTACTGAATGACAATATTTCATTTAGAGCATTGGCAAAATCCATACATATACACAGACACTCATACAACACATACATCATCATTAAAATTGGATTCTAAGGACCTTAAAATGTGGTCATTTTATTGTAATATATATTTACAAGACACTCACTTCGATCGAATATAATAAATACAATATATGATCAAAGTAGTTTGATGTTCAGATGTTAGTTTTTCAATTTTGAGTTGTATTTTATATGTATATATATGTCAATGTATAATATTAATAAATAAATATTCTGCTTATATCGAATAATTCCTATCTAATTACAAAAGGTTATGGGCCCAGGCTGCCTATCTGTATAAATAAGTATCAGCCTAAAAGGAAATAATAAAATTATGGCGAATATGAACTACAGAATAGAATCCCTTAAGAAAAACAATTATGATACGTGGCAAATTCAGGCTCAAGCTATTCTTATTAGAAACGGTATTTGGGGATACGTCTCAGGAGACATAGCTCAACCTGAAGATGATATTAAAAAGTTATCAGAATGGAATAAAGAAGACCTCAATACGAGATCAGATTTGATACTAATAATATCACCAACAGAATTAAAGCAAATTAAAAATTGCAAAACTTCGAAAGAGGTTCGGGACATACTTAAAAGTACCTATCAAAGTAAAGGTCCTGCGCGTAAAGCTACCTTATTAAAAAGGCTCATTTTGCATAAAATGAGAGAAAATGAAGACATTCGTAAACATCTTAATGAATTTATGGATGTCGTGGATAAATTAGAACAAATGGACGTAAAAATTCATGCTGAACTTTTCAGTATTATGATGTTATATAGTTTATGTCCATCATTCGAAAACTTCAGAGTAGCAATAGAAACAAGAGATAATTTACCCACTCCCGAAGAATTAAAAGTAAAAATCGTTGAAGCATGGGACGCTAGAAATAAGAATGAAACAAAATCGTCAGAAGATGCATTCATTGGAAAATATTTTAAAAAGTCAAATAAAAATGCATCAAATTCTTCAAATAATTTTAAATATGAAAAATCTTTTAAATTTAAATGTCACATTTGCAATAAACCTGGTCATAAAGCAATTAATTGTTGGCAAAAAATAAAAATAATAAAAATGAATCAACTTTTAAAGTAATGGCAGAATGTCTGTCATCAAGTTCATCAAATTCATCAGTGAAAAATAAATCATTATGGTGTTTAGATACCGGATGTACATCTCACATGTGCTCGAATAAAAATAATTTTGAAAATTTAATAGAAGATTCATGGTATGCTAAAATTAGCTACAGAAAATAACATAGCAAATATAAATGGAACCGGGGCAGTAAAATTTAAAACGTCAAATAATAATACTATCAAATTGACTGAAGCTTTATATGTTCAGAGTCTAAGTACCAATTTAATATCAGTTGGTAAAGTAACTGACAAAGGACATAAAGTAATATTTTATTTTATTATTTATTATATATTGACAATCAAAAATCAAATTTTATAGAAACTTCAAATATGTCTGAAGAAACTAAAATAGATAAATGTCACAAAAAGCTAGGACATTTAAATGAAAACGAATTAAAATTAGCAATGAAGAACAAAATGTTAAACGGAATGGATTTCAAAATGACAGATAAATTAAATACATGTACTACATGTCTAAAAGGTAAATTTACCAGACTTCCATTTCATACAAGAGAAATACCAAAATGTGTAGATACATTAGAAATTGTACACTCAGATATTTGCGGTCCAATGCGTGTACGTTCTCCTGGCGGCGCCCGATACTTCGTAACTTTTATCGACGAAAATACGAGGTACACATATGTAAAATTCTTGAAACATAAAAATGAAGTTCTTCAATCTTTCAAAGAATATAAGACTGAAGTAGAAACATTTACGGGGAAGAAAATTAAATTTTTCCAAACTGACAATGGGACTGAATACGAATTCAACAATTTCTTGAAAAATAATGGAATTCAAAGAAGATTTTCTACAACATATACGCCTCAACAAAATGGAATGGCCGAGAGAAAAAATAGAACTTTAGAAGATATGGCCAGATGTCTTCTTATCGATTCAAATGCTCCAATTTGGCTATGGGCTGAAGCTATTAACACTGCAAATTATCTTAGAAATCGATGTCCATCAAGAACAATTCAAAATCAAACCCCGTATCAAAAGCGGACGAGAAAAATACCTTCAGCCAGACATCTACAGATATTTGAATCAAAAGCATTTGTTTTAAATAAAAATCCCAAAAAAAGGAAAATTCGAATGCAAAGCAGAAGAAGGAATATTTGTGGGATATTCCACCAATTCTAAAGCATTTAGAATATGGATGCCAAAAGAAAGAAAAAGTAACTCGCGATATAAGAGTAATCTCAAAACTATTCTTCAGTGAAAAGGACAAAGAAGAATATCAATTTTATGACAAAGATAAAGAAAAACATAATTTTGAGGATGCATACATCGAAGTCAAGAAAGAAAATCTTGTAAGTATAGAAGAAATATTTCTATACGAAGAGGTTTTTGGATGAATGCTTCATTTATTTCAACATAGTCAAAATTTACAAATTTCACATCTGCGACGTTTCGGTTCTGTTTAGAACCATTTTCAAGCAATAAATAAATTATTAAAACATTTTAAAAATATGACATTTGAATTATAAAGGATTTTGTAAAAAACCAATGAGTTTAAAAACTACATGGTTAAGAGTCAACTGAGTTGAAGAAAATGGTGCGAATATAGTAGTATGTAAATTGGTATTAAAGAAAAAATACATAGCAAATGGAGAACTTGAAAGAAGAAAAGCTAGACTTGTTGCTAAAGGTTTTTCTCAACGCATCGGTATTGAATTCAATGAAACATTTGTTCCAGTAGCTAAACTAAGTTCTATAATACTTTTGTTAGCTGTATCAGTAGAAAAGGACATGAAAATTAATCAACTGGACGTTTCAACTGCATTCTTAAATGGAGATATTGAAAAAAAAAATTCATATGAATATTCCTGAACATCTTGAACAAATTTTATCTGATATACTAATAGAAGAAAATTCAATAAAGAACTACAGCAGATCCCTGTATTTATTCATCTACTCAAAGAGGAGAAAAAACAATACTTGCCATTTATGTTGATGAGATTAATGCTGCATCAACAAGTCAAAATCACTTAAATATATTGAAAGAAAAATTGATGGAAACTTTTGAAATGAGAGATCTTGGCAGTGGCGGATCCAGCGGGGGGCACAGGGGGCAATTGCCCCCCTGAGAATTTGTTTTAAATATATATATATATATATATATAATAATTTCGTTTTCTTTTGTTTTTTTTTTCTTTCAATTTAGTAATAATTATATTGTTTCTGCTCTGACATAGTAAAATTTTGTATTTATTTTAAAGGGTTGAATTAGATAAGGATTGAATAACTTAGTTTTTAGTTTAACAACTTGGTTTTGTTTTATTGTCGATGACTATAGTTTCGCTATTACAGTAGCATCTTCAGATCAACAGTGATTTTAAACTAATCTACGTTTCTATAAAATCATAAGTATGAGTTTTTTATGTGAAAGTAAGTGAAATTCTGAATATAATTTTGTTTAATTGTTTAAAACTTTACTATAGTTTAATTTTATATAAATATTCGAATTAAATTAAAGATATAAAAATAAAGTATTTCTAGGTTTTATTTTCTTACATCCCTAATGCCCCCCCTGAGAAAATTGGCTGGATCCGCCACTGGATCTTGGACCATTGAAATATTATTTGGGCATAGAATTTTCACAAGACAAAGGTCAAATATCCTTATATCAGAAGAAATACATCGAAAATATTCTACAGAAATATAATATGAAAGATTGCAAATCGGTTTTAACACCAATGGAACATGGATTAAAATTATTAAAAAATGTAACATCTAAAGAATCACCTTATCCATATCAGAATGTGATCGGAGCACTTATGTACTTATCAGTTGCGACTCGACCAGATATATCACATACGGTAAGCTATTTGAGTCAGTTCAATAACTGCCATGGAAAGGAACATTGGGTTGCAATAAAACGAATACTCCGATATCTACAGGGAACGAAAGAAATGAATTTAGTCTACAAAAAGACAGGAAAACCCTTAATCGGACTGACAGATGCTGATTAGGCCTATTGCACTGTTGATCGTAAATCATTCACTGGATTTTGTTTCAAGTTTTCAGGGAATCCAAAAAGCAAAAAACTGTAGCACTTTCTTCTGCTGAAGCAGAATACATGGCCATTACATAAGCTGCGAAAGAAGCAATTCATTTAATACAACTTTTAAGCGACTTGGGTATGAAACATGATATAATCGAAATTTTAAATGATAACATAAAAGAACACTTTATTAGAGAAGTCATTCAACGAGGAGATATCGTCATATCATATAAACCATCTGAAGAAATGGAAGCTGATATCCTTACCAAAGGATTAGGTCCTCAAAAACACTCGAAATTCAGAGAAGAGTTAGGACTAACCCATAATCTTCGCTCGTGAGGAGGAGTGTTGTAATATATATTTACAAGACACTCAATTCGATCGAATATAATAAATACAATATATAATCAAAGTAGTTTGATGTTCAGATGTTAGTTTTTCAATTTTGAGTTGTATTTAATATATATATATATATATATATATATATATATATATATATATATATAAATAAATATCAATGTATAATATTAATAAATAAATATTCTGCTTATATCGAATAATTCCTACCTAATTACAAAACATTTACTAAAATTTCGATCTCGATGCACGATCCCTATACCTCCCTTATCAAGGGTAGCGGGAGGTAAAAATACAGCCTTGAGTCTGGTCGCGATTAAAAATTATTTTGAATTATGGCACAAAAGTAAACTCTGTGGTACACTCTCCACGAGCCCGTGATTGGTAACTCCCGCACGGTACGAATATGTCATCATCATTACCAATTACTGCGTACAAAGCAGATTGGCACACCCGGCAATGGATAATATCCCGTAATGATTTATTTATTTAACGAATAACAACAAAGGCTGTCTAAGGGCCAGTTTTACAAGCTCGGGTTAGAATTTAATTGTAAGTTAAATAAACAATATTGAATCAAATTATTGACATGAATGATCAATTTGTCATTTGATTTTGATTCAACTTTTTTTATTTAACTGATAGATTGTAAAACTATCTGTTCCATATACTACAAATCGCTTTCAGTTTAGATGAAGTTTCTTAAAAAATTTAAAAACATAGTTGTTATCAGTTTTGCGTTGCAAGTTCAAATGTAATTACATGGAATTTATAATTGCCGATTTAGTCCTAAAATTAGAAAACATTTTGCTAATTCTTGTGCTGAAAATATTTTTAAAAAAATTAGACAATATTACCAACTGGTATTCATAAAAGTCACAACTTTATACTGGCCTATGAAGATAACAAAGATTTTCTTAACTTTAAAAATATGTGAAACTAGTTATACCGGACGTAGGCACAAAAAAATTATTTGACGGCGACATTGAATAAAGATTATCTAAATTCTAAAATCATAATTCGGATATTTCTTTATTATACCCATTATTGAACTTCTCCTGGGGGCCCAATATGAATACCGCTTCAGGTCACCAGACATTTTAATCTCAATAATAATTACTATTATTATAATGTTCAAAATTTTTATCATATGCACAAGATACGAGTACATTAGGCATACGAATAACTAAAAGGTACAAAGCGATATATGTACAAGTAGTATTTGTTGTACAACTTCAAACATTTCAGTTTCTTAATATGCTTCTCAAAATACTTTATTTGCATTATGGTATAATTAGGATTGTTGAGCATAATGGTTTATGATTCCAATTTTAATTTAATTGTAAGGCAAATAATAGGGCTAAATAATTCATAGTTTATTACCACATTGTTATCACAAAGCTCGGCAATACACAAACCTCCCTGACACAAACACTACATTGATCTCTACTTCGCCGTGTCTAAATCAATACTGATCGAATCGTAGAAATGATGTACCTATTGTTCGCAATCTTATTCATCATTACATCACAGCCTAAGTTAGTGATTAAATAAAACATGAACAAATATATTGGTACATGAATTTTGAAATTTACAGAACTATGTTAGGTACATCTGCGCATATCCAGGAATTATCATTCAAAATCCCCACTCACATTCATTAACATTAGATCTCAGAAATCAACGTTTTCTAATACCATGCACAGTCGGATCGCGTTCTTCATCGTCCACGAAGCTACTGTAAAGTCAGATTGCCGGATTCGGCTTGTCAAGTCACAATAAGCTAAGCTCAGTATGGCGTTATAGAATCATTAGTATATATCCCTTGTATTCAAAGTTTGACGTCTTGCCCAAAACCTTGATGTGTTTCAAAGTTTTAACGTTCCTTCAAAAAAGGTCATGAAAACGTTTTCCTCTACATTATCTTTCTTGTATCATTTAATCAATCCGCTGTATGCTAACCTCATACTGGTGTCAAAATTTATCATCCAGTAATTTGTGTATTGCTCTGGACACCGCTACTTTAATCTACACTAGTATTTCGATTTTAAGCATTAAATTACTCATTTTTCAGATATAAAAACGCAAAAACACTAATGCTCAACAATACGTCAGATTATATTACATAACTAATAAATAATTTTCATTTGTTCAACAATTAACAAACTAAACGAATTATAAATAACTTTTTACGAGCTGTCAATATTTATTTAAATTTTATTGTTTTATTTTGATTTATAACAAGAATCATAGAAAATATGTATGGATATGTAAATGAAGAAACATCATAAACTATTATACAATTTTGTTTAAACGTAGATACTTTTGTTATTATTTGAAATGTCTAAATGATGGCTATATTAACAGAAGTGCTAATTATAGTACGACAAGCGAATGAAAATTGACGTTTAAATTATTAAATAGATGATTTGACGTCTATCAACGACGATTGTCATGTTCTGCCTACTAACTGATCAGTTTTTTATTTTGTCAAAATTAAATATTATAATGATTATTATTATTAATTCGTCAAAATTGAATAAAATATTGTTCAAACCACGTGAGCTAAGAATGGTTATTCACTCGAAAAAATTAACTCACTCGCCCTTACGAGCTCGTGAGCTAAACTTTCTTCTCATAAATAAACATTACCTTAGCTCACTTGGTGTGTAAATATTTTTCAATTTCACGTTTTAAACTGGCATTATTAACTCCATAGCAACAACTACAAGTAACATTTTATTCACAAGCGAATTAATTTTTTTTAAATCACTCACAAAATTTTAACTCACTCTGCAATAGAAAATGCATTTAAAAATAACATCAAGAACGAAAATAACACTCACCACATTATTTATCAGACATTATCAGCCCTTTTCATTATTTTTTACGACATAAATGACAGACAATAAAGCTTTTTAAATAGATGACTTGACGTCTATCATCGACGATTGTCATGCACAGTCTACTGACTGATTAGTTTTTTATTTGGCAAAATTAAATATTATAATGGTTTTTATTATTATTTCGTCCAAATTGAATAAAATATTGTATAAACCACGTGAGAAGAAGAACTAAACTTTCTTCTCATGAATAAACATTACCTTAGTTCACTTGGTATATAAATATCTATTATAGATGTGGTTTCTTTTTACAACTTTGCTCTGTTATTTGAGAATGTTTTCAAATACTCATTTAAATACTGGACTAAGAAATCCCAGAAATACATTACTGTCTCGCTGAAAATAAATAGATGTCTACGGACCTGCATAATAGTAGAATAACAAAACATGGATGCATTTAAAATATTTTAAACATTTTTTGATTATAACAAAATATAAACTATTTCGTTAGACAATTCTACTCGAGGCCTGAGACGAACGAATCGTAATTCGCCGTATTAACATCAGAATTCTATTGCTAAGATAATTTTAAATGCCTTCTAGCATTTCAGTGGTATTGAGTATAATTCTAGTCAAAAATACTTAAAGATCAGATTCAAATTCAGATCATAAGGCAAAGTTATGAAAAGAAACCACATCTATAAAATAATTTAAACGTCTGCTTTCATTCGTCAGTCATACGATAAGAAGACATTTGATATAAAACCAGTGTCAATTTGGAAAAACAAAATAATTTTGTAGCTATATTCCATTCGCTGAAACGAGAGAATGTTGAACTAATTTTTGAACAGAAACAAGACATTTTACTGGTTCGGCTCCAAAATTATCCTCTTTTAACCAATAGAATTACTTGCCTCTGTTCAAGAATTAGTTCGACATTTTTTCGTCTCAGCAAATTTATGTAGAATAAGTACTGATGTTATAATTACATAAATTTGAGAAATAGAAACAGCATTTGACTAAGAAATACACACTTCATCAGATGTTTGTATATTTAAGTGCAATTAAATTTTAAATGACAAGTATTATTTTTTGTATGTTTACTGCTTAACTTACCATTTCATGTGATAAGGCAAATGAGATATATGTAAAATAGAAAAAATGCGGCATAGAATGCCGCTGCGCGCCTACCGCAGGGTTACGAAGATCATAGTATACCACTTTGCTCTAGAAACACAAATAACTATTTTAACTGGAGGCTGATTTTTTTTTTTTTTTTTTTTTGTTTATAAAAACATAACCTTTCAGGTATTGTCAAATGACTATTATAACAACACACTATATCAAAAATACATTATGTATTTTAATTATAGTGTCAGTTGTACTAAAACTGCTAAAGTTAGACAGGACTTAATTTGCACACTACGCCCGGTCCTGTAAATATAATTTGTGGAACATAAATTTTTAATTTTAATAATTTTTACAAAGTTACATGAATGTTATAATAATAATTTGAAGAAATTGTGGAGAATATGTCAGACGTAGAAAGAGAAATTTTCGACATTAGCGATGAAAGTGAAGGTGAGAATGACAATGTTGAAGTTAATAAATACAACAGTCAATCAGACTTAGAAATTAAAGAATAAACAATTTGCACAGAACATAGCAATAAAACAGTCCGCTGCAATATATGCTTGAACCCGCTCATGGAGGTGGATTAAATAATGTGAATTGTTTATTTATATAAGAAATGCATTTTATTTTCATCTTGTATAATTTTAAGACTAAATTTTAGTTTACTTATATCGATTTGACGTTTTTTTTCACTTGCGGCATAAAAGGCCGCAACACGACCGTTCATGTGATTTTCATAAGCGCGCCCACCGAAGGATTCCACACTTTTCGGTCAAACTTTCTACACCCACAAATGTTTTTCGAAATGCATCTCTGAAACATTTTCATGTTTTTAATCTATTCCTTCTATACTTGTCGTCAAATAAATATGGACTGTAGATTTCTACACTGTTGTCAATCACATTGGTCATGTTGAAAATGCTAAGTTATGAAGAAGCAGCAACACCGCAGGGCAAGGGACAGAGTGGGGGAAAGGAAAAAAAATTGAGAATCAGTCCATATTTATTTGAAGGCGAGTATAGCAACATACCATCGGCTAGCTACTCCTGACATACGAGAACGAACAGTTTCTAGCAGAAAACTGTTAGGCCATTGATGTAATTCTGCCATACTCTGTAATGTACTGATCCATAATTTTGCTTCGGCACTAGATTCTATGTCTCGAAAATTTTCGATTCCATTTGTCAAATCTGGCATAATGTGAAATGATTTTAATTCTGGTTTCATGGTTTGTGATCGTAATGTTTCCATTAATTTATTATTTTGCTTCACCATCATGTGAAACATATCTTGCATATTCCACCAGGATGAGATATGCAGGGAGTAACGTTGATGTTTTCCTCTTCTTTTACTAGAGCTTCGTCAGTATTTGTTGAAACTACAGTCAATTTTTTTTTTCTTATCGTTCGCGCTTACTCTATTTTCGTTGGCAAAAAATTCTCACCAGCTTTGCAAATCGAATTCTCGCTTACGATTTCACAATTTTTGAGTATTTTGCTATACCACAAAAAAACAGTTATTTTTTAATCTTGTTTCCACACAATATCACTTCTGATTACTGTAAGGGGTTTCACATTCACGCAATGGGTAGTATTAATACTGACAGTTTTAAAAGTAAATACTTATATCCGTATTAATAAAGTTTCAGTAAAAGCTGATGCTATAAGAAAATATTTATTTGACAAAAGTATATACTTATAATCAAAATAAGTAATTACTTTAAACTGTATTAATAAAATGGACTTGATTCTTATAAAATTAAGTATTTATTTATAAATTTATAAGTATGTTATTTATCACGCTCAAGGGGGACTGAACTAAAATTTCAAAAATTATGTTAATTTAAAAAACATGTTCTACGCCGTACGAGTCAGTAAAGATTATAAAATTCATAGGGAAAATCACAGTAAATAAGATTTTGTCAATTTTTATCGCTTTACCCACGAAACACACTTTCGTCTATGAGACACTATCTTGGCATTAGCAATAAATACAGAGGTAACATTAAAAAACCGAAAATTGTATTATATTGCATCTGGTTTACAGATTGGTGTTGGTGAAGACAACACTTTTTTTAATATTTTTGTCCTTGATGCTGTTATATGGTGCAACTATAGAAGAACATAATAAGAGACTGCATTCAGTACTCAAAATATTGGAAGAACCTGGAATAACCTTAAATATAGATAAATGTGAATTTGGAGTAAAGAAAATGAATTTTTTGGGCCACATCATAGACGAAAATAGTGTTCACATCGACATTGACCGAGTTAGAGCAATACGTAACATGGAACGTCCACAATCAGTGTCAGAATTAAGAAGTTTACTTGGCTCGATAAATTATTTAAATAAGTTCATACCAAATCTTTCTACAAAACCACATTCGATAAATTAATTATGTGAGAAAAATCAGTTTGTTTGGGAAAGTCATCAAGAAGAAGCGTTTTCAAAAATCGAAGAAGATCTAATAAAAGATCCTGTTCTTGCATGGTTTGACCCAAAGAAGGCAACTATAGTTTCGGCGGATGCTTCATCATATTGCGATTACGACTATCCAGGTATTCTTATAATGTTTGTCATGTTCCTGGTAAAGAATTAGATACAGCAGATATCCTTTCTAGAAGACCAATAAAATCTTCAAGAAATAACAGTGATGAATTGGATAAATATATTACTGCTTACGTTCAACAAATAACCAGTAATTTTCCTGCTTCAGATGCAAGATTACAAGAAATATATAACGAATAATTAAAAGATCCAATTAGTACTAAATTGAAGAAATTTTGTATAGACGGTTGCCCGAAAACGATGAATTAGAACAGGAGATTAAAGAATTTTGGCAATATCAATACAAGAAGAATTACTTGTAAAAGGATCCAGAATATATCTTCCAAATTGTCCATTGCGAAAAGACATTTTAGAAAAAATTCATGGCGGACATTTAGGAATAAATAAATGTCGAGGTGGGCTAAAATTTCTTTGGAAATAGAAAATCTCATCAAAAATTGCCCAGAATACATTCAAGAAATGAAAAATAACCGAGAAACTTTAATAATACCAGAATTTCCGCAAAGACCATGGCATAAAGTTGGAATTGATTTGTTTAATTTAAACCTAAATTGGTATTTATTAGCAGCAGACTATTACTCGAGATATCAGAACTTGCGTTATTGAAAAGTTTAAAGGAAATTGAAGTAATAACACATTTAAAGTCAATTTTTGCACGTCATGGTACTCCAGAAGAAGTATATACCGATAATGTTACTAGGCGTTGTTTAAAAATGACATGTTTTGCGTTTCGAAAACAATGAAGAAATATTAAATAGTTTTTTTGACAGTTGTAGGAAAAATATATTTTTTCTACTCCGTGCGTGAAGTGAGTACTTCACGTATCAATTTTTATGTGTGAAGTTTGATTTTTTGCACAAAGTGCGTGAAGTAACATTTCGCGCACCGTTCATTATTTTAAATATTACAAACTGAATTGTATTTTAATAAAACGAAGCTGTTAAACACCCGTAACATTGTTAACCATGGTTACACAAGTCGATAATACAGAGGCTTTTTACTTTAAAAGAATGACAATGTGAAGAAAAAATATATTTTATTGCAAGGTCGTAGAAAAAGTACAGTATGTAACACGTGTGTGAAGCCTATTTTACATTCGGGTGGTTTGCAACACTCGCCTTTGGCTCGTGTCGCAATCTCCACCCTCATGTAAAAATTTCAGCTTCACACACTTGCCACATAATATACTATTCCACATCTAAATTTAATTTTTAGAAAACAGGTATAATTATTTAAACAAAATTAACCTCTAATAACATTTTGTCAATATGACAGATAACCGTTGAATTTTCCTATAAGTTACGACTTTACATTTGATTGACAGCAATATAGCAATGTATTTGCTTGTCTCATTTAAAATAAAACACGAGGAATTAATTTGACAGAAGTATTATATTTAAATTTTGTAATTTAGCAGAGTCGGAAAATCACTCGGGCACCAGGTGCACACAATATTTTTTCTACAACTAAATTTAATTTTTAGAAAACAGGTATAATTATTTAAACAAAATTACCCTCTATTGACGTCTTGTCAAATGCCAGATTCGTTCCCAATGTTTCATTTTAAATGGGACAGGCAAATACATTGCTGTCAATCAAATGTCAAATCGTAACCATGGATATGAGACCAAATGTTTCACGTCACATATCCGGAAAACAAAATCCAGTCGGAGACGATCTTTCTCGAATTTTCATCAACACAATTTTTCAACATCAAGGTATAGACTACAACAAAATATCTAAAGCTCAACTAAACAACAAAGAATTAAAGGAACCTTTACAATAATAAGAAAAACAAATATAACATTCATCAAATATAAATTACCTAATTCAAATTTAAAATTATACTGTGACACGTCATCAAACTTTTTATTACAGACCAAAATATTCCACAAGAATTTCAAGAATTAATATTTGGACACTCCTTCAATTTCACATCCGAACAACTATCAAATTGACAACATCCAAATTTGTATGGAAAGACATCAACAAAAACATATCAATCAAAATAAACCAAAGCTTAAAATGCCAACAAGCTAATCACAAAATACACAATTTCACAAATCAACATACCAAATTTACGTTCAGAAGCAATTTCATTAAGGGCCGATATTATAAACGTCCAGTTAAATTTAGTTCCATAGTAAATTTAATAAAATGAACAAATACGAATCAATTCCCATGTTCTCATGACATTTAAATTATTGTTGTCAAAAATTCGCGTTGCATTTGTTCGCTGAATTAAATTTACTAGGGAACTAAATTTAACTGGGCATTTATAATACCGGCCTTAAAAAATTGTTCCGCACAATCCGTCGGAAAAATATTAGTCGGTGTTCAGAGAGCTAGATTTGGGGTTCCATTCGACATCACGACAGATAGAGAACAACAGTTCAACTCTTCACTATTCCAAAATCTTATTAAATTATTAGGACCACATCATATTTAAACAACAGCCTACCAACCTTAGTCAAACGGCATAATAGAAAGATATCATAGACATTTCTTCCAATTATACTACTGAGAATTAGAACAACCGCCAAAGAGGAAACTACATGCAGTCCAGCGAAACTCGAACGTGACATTCATTTCTAACATCAATACTAACATTTTAACAGCTACAAATTTGCAACATTACTTACAAACACTTCAATCAACTATTCAAAAATTTCAACCAAGCACTCCAGTAAAATAAGTCATCACTACCTACTCACATCCACCAAATCTATTCATTTTAAAATTATAAAAGGCTAAAACAAATTTTTTAAGGTCCTGGTAAACGATAAATTGGAAGCCATAATATGTCCAAATGACATAAAAGATCTAGGATTTTCACATTTGACGACAACTGTCATCGCTTATCTTCCTAATTTTAATCTTTCGTTTAAAGAAGGGGAATACGTAGTGGGTCTAATTTATGGTTACTTATGTAGCGGGTGAGGTAGCGGGTTTTAATTGGTAACTTGTATTTTTTTTTTTATCTAAGATAAAATGTTTTGTATAAATATAAACATTTACATTTTTCTGACTTGAAAAATAAAGTCGTGTTCCTAAATTTGTCTACATATTTATTATATTGTGAAAATGGAGTATATGTGAAAATTTGTTTATTGAACAAGTACTTGAACACATAACGTCACATCCAATTGAAAACTTTAACAATGAGTATGTAGCTTATTTTTATATATTTTCACAATGGCTCGTAGTATGTTCACGGTTTTAACTAAAACGTTGTTTCAAGAAATGTCAAATTTAAATTTCAATATTTAATTTCGCCCTTATGTTTAAAGAACGATTTTTAAAAAAATATTTGTTTGAATACAAACTATATTCTGCTTTAAAATCATATTTTGATAAATTTTGTATTATTTATTATTGTTATTAAATAATGAAATTTTACATTTCTTAAAACAGCGTTTTAGTTAAAACCGTGATACGAGCCAATGTGTCTTCATTGACACTTAAATTTTAAAGCACTATTGGAAAAAAAGGGGTAGAATTAGTATATTGGTGCCTCATGACATGGGTTACCTCTTGGTGTTGGCGCCGCCGTTGCGAGCCTTGTCATCCTTGTCCTTGTCGGCGGAAGTGGCGGGGTCGGTGGGCGTGCCGCCATTACTGCCCGAGCCCGTGCCCGCCGCCGTCATGTCCCCGGGTCCTGATGCCAACCTTCAACAGCCAACCATCTCCCTGCAACAAACACAACACAATCATCATCATTATATGATGGAACGCAAAAGGCTACTCTTAAATATTACGTTGAACAGACGTTCCAATTCATTCGTACTGCCATGAATTTTCATCCTCTATACCTCTGTCTCCAATTCAGTGTTTTTATATAATATTCAAAAGTACAGCTTTTCACAATCATTTCATAAATAACATATGCAACACTGACATCTTAAAAACTAGCCCAAGAATGGGCAAAGTATGGCGCCGTTACATCATTTTGGGCGACCCACGATGATATTTGGAGATGTTTCCTCTATGTAATATACCCGTAAGATGGTATAGAATACAATCGCAAGCCTGGAGCCCGTTAAAAATCTTATAGTTATAAAAATCGCATGTTCATAAAACAGTTTGTACACTCCTGCTATTGGCCGTATATTCACCTATCTTGAAGTAGCACTACTCCAGAATAGCACTAGTTCAACTGTCAAATGTAAAATTTATTCACAAAAATTAAATTGTTTTAAAATTATTAAAATTATAAAATATTATCACTCGTTTCAAATTTCAAAAGCTTCATTTACAAAATAAAATAAAACATAAAAAATACATCAAGGCAAGACCTGAGAACACGGGCCATTATATTTGTCCTAGACATTGACCCGTATAACGAGCGCATTTTTATGGAGTGCACATGCATTTACTAGTAATTTACGTAACAAGACCTGAAAGTGATACTTTACTGGGTAAGCAACCATATTCCAAAGCTCGCCCTATAAAGACACTTTTAGGTCAACTTGAGTACAACATATTTTTTTAAAAGAATAAATAAAAATCTATAGGTTATGTATTATTTTTTAATGCGAGGAAATACGAAATAAATAAATAAATAAATAAATAACTGATCGCCATGGAAATATTCAGTTTTACCGGTCACGGGATCCCAAGACTACGCTATGATAGCGTAGCGACATTTCATTTCCCTAACAACCGTGGAAGTTTATTTGGAAAGGAAGGTGAAACGTAAACCGTATTTGTCGCTATGCTATCATAGCGTAGTCTTGGTATCCCACCCCTGTGGTGGAATTCTGTCACTCGTCCGTTATCAAACGGTACCGTTATCACTAGAGAAACGTATTTTTTATAAGATGATTGGTAATATTGATATGTTTAAATCATACTTATCAAATGAAATGTAATCTTTTATGTAACCATAGTGATAACGGTACCGTTTGATAACGGACGAGTTACAGAATCTCACCCCTGATCCCTTATAGACAATTTTCCGAGCTAGCTCAGTAAAGAAGAATATTCCGGTCTAAAAAGTGATCAAAAACAGCTCATTTTCTGCTCGATCGTGAAAAAATAGCTATTTTTTCAATCGTCCGGAACTGGACAAGTGAGAAAAAGACATGCTCACGTGTGTTACATAATTATGATTTTTTCCACAATCTTGAAATACAATTTTTCTAAAAAAAAGAAACATTGTACTTTTTATTAATAAAAAACTCAACAGTACATATGTTTATAACTGAATTTAATGTAAAGTTAATTACATAAAAATATTGTTCCTTCATGTAGAATGGCAGATATTTATTGTACAATTTGTAAGTCAATTAAAATTTATGACTCCTGATGTAGATTATTTATAGGCTTGTGTATTTTGTTTACTTGTGAAGAAAGCTGTTTACTTTGCTCACTTATGATTCAACATGCTACTTTGCTCCCTATTTTAAGTTGAATAATAATGAATTTTTCTAACAATTGTGGAAAAATATATTTTTATGAGGAGTATACTCCATAAAAGCGCTTTTATTATAGAAGAGCTCGTAATAAAATGTCGATCATCTTAATATTTCATTTAAATTAAGATTGCTATTTCTTCTAAATACATTTATATTTTATTTTTATGTTAAAATAATACCTTTAACATTAAAGTTAAGAACATTAATTTAAATTTTTACAATTGCTGTACATACATACGAAATGAAAAAAATTAAAATCGTTCTATTTGTAGCCCCAAATTCACACGCATTCTCACAAGCTTAAACTATCCTACAGTCGCACACACATACAGTTTCATTCTTGTGAAAATGTTAAAATTGGATTTTAAGGAACAGTAAAACGTGTTTCACTAAAATCTCGATATGCGATAATTTTTAGTATGATTCTTACACCTCTCTTAGCTATGGGCATGGCTTCCCTTAGCTTAGTATCCATTTCTCCAATTATTTTAGGTCCAATCTAATTTATAAAATTCTCAAAATCCTCCATAGACATACGCAAAAAAAAAAAATTAAATGACTTCCACTTCCATTCAAGGATAGTATATTTAATAAGCTGCTACTACTGTACCTATTCCTATTTAGATATAAATGTTTCATCCAATATCATCTGGCCTTTTTTCTTTTTTCTCGTTTGTCTTAATGAGATTATGCATTATGCTGGTACTAATTGAGGGGTCCAGAGCAAGATAAAGGTATTAAGGAAGCGATAAAAACGTTATTTTAAATTTACCTTATAAATGTGTATTTTTAAAATTTCTAGTAACTCCTAGGTGTAAATGAAGTAAATTATACTAAGTTATTTCATTTTGACATTTAAATTAAAGATGTTATAATGCAAAACAATATGGAGATACCTGATTATTAGCCAAGTTTTTCTAAAAAAAAGTTTTGCTTAATTTATATTATTTTTATTATTGAACTAATATGTTAATACAAAAGACTGTAACTGAAAATACATTACTAATATATATAAAGAAATGACATTCAATAGGTTTATTCGGAGACTAAATTCTGGATGTTCTGAAATTGCGATTTCTGTTTCTGCTTGCTTTTGTGCCTCTTCAATATTATAACAAAATTATCTATTTTTTTCTCAATAAAATTATTTTTTACTATTTGTCATCTATTTTTATTATTTTACACCATTTTTCACAATATTATACAATATTTTTTTATTAATACATTTCAACTGATATTTTCATCGATTTAGCGAAGTCGTTACACCTGAAAAAGGCAGATAGAACTCATTAAAACAAACAATTTTTCTTAGTTGCAATTTTTTATTTGGTGCCTAGGTTCTAGTTATTGGAGCTCTTTTGTTTTCCGAAAACTTTATTTTAAGGACAATTATTTTTTATTTTTTCAAATGACCAAATGGCGGTCGTTCAAAAATTTCAAAACAAGATTTTTAGATAACCACTTCATCGATTTGCGAAAGTAAAACACAATATTTGTCCTAAACATTTTTATCAATCTATCAAAAAAAAACTCTTTATTCATTTACTTGACTTACAGATAAGTATTAAAAAAAACTTCCTGCCATTGAGCAATAAAACAAAAGAAAATTAGATTTGACTTGACAAGTACACTATTTATAATACATTTACAAATAGTCAAATAGATATAAAAGAGAAGCAGTCCTTGCGAATGTCTCCACCAACATTAAAACAAGCTTTTAATGATTCACAGTAAAATAAAATGTTGAATTCAGTAAACTGACACTTTAAATGACAAATGGTAGATGGCAATATGATATTTATGCTAAGCGCTTCCATTATGCAGGCTGTTTCTATAATTAATAATCAAACTTTAAAAGCATATAGTACTGACTAAAATGAGTAAAAAAAAAAAAACATATGGGTCCGATCTTCAATAGTTTCCGAGATATAAGGTAGTCAAAAATGAGATTTTACGAGGTTTTCCTCTGTTATTTCGAAACCCAAAAATGTAGTGACTTCAATTAAATGTTGTTTACCTTTGAGAGGTCATCTTAGACATGCTTTTTTTTTTTTTTTAATAATTTTACTAAGTTAAATGTTGTAGCGATCTTGGCCAATAAATAAAAAAATAAAAAAATATTAGAAACTAAGAAAAATGTTTTATATAAAATTTTATTGTTTTTTACCTTCCGTCACCTTTATGTAAGGAAGGTATTGTCTTTGGTCAAAAAATTCGGTGGTGAGTTTTTAATGAATAAGCACGTTTTAAGATCCCTAGAATACGATTTTACTAGTTTTACATTGATGTCTGTATGTGTGTGTGTGTGTCCGTGTGTGTGTCTGTGTGTGTGTCTGTGTGTGTGTCTGTGTGTGTGTGTCTGTGTGTGTGTGTCTGTGTGTGTGTATGTGTGTGTGTATGTGTGTGTGTCTGTGTGTGTGTGTTTGTGTGTGTGTTGTGTGTGTGTTTGTGTGTGTGTGTGTGTGTGTGTGTGTGTGACCAAATTTTTCTCCGACGATAACTCCAAAACTTCAACTCTAAAAATTATGATTCTTTCGTATTCCTCTTCTTTGCCTCCATATGAAGAGCTGATTAGATTTTGGTTATAAATGGTCAACCGGAAGTTTCTTTATTTGAAGTTCTTAACAGTTTTTCTTGACAAAACGCAGTTAAATATCATTTTTCGATATTTTGTGATTATTATTATGAAAGAATATGTTATTCTTTATACGTTCTGAGTATATACATTTTCCTTCATATTCAATAGATATAGAATTATAGAGAGATTAAAAGCGATTAACTTTCAAAAATCAGTCAGCTTTGGTAAAATTATGGAAACAGCAGATATATTCAAAAAATTCTAATTGATAGATATCAGCAGGGATGTCAGTGTGGAGTGTAAAACCAAAGATGGAAAGTATAGGCTCAGAAAGTTGTACAACTGACAGTGTCCCTCGGAAGTGACTTGTAGTTGCAGCCTCGCCTCAAGATTGGAAATTTCAATGCCGGGGGTACGAGGGAGGCCAAAGAGAAGATTGAAGGACTGTGTAACAGAAGATTTGAGAGAGTAAGAATTATGTGAAGAAGATGCGTTGGATAGGAATGAGTAGAAGAAAAGAATAAGAAACAGCGACCCCTAATAAAATAGGGAAAACCTGAAGAAGAAAGAAATGTCAAGTGCAATTTACATAGTGTATGTTTATGAGTCTTTTCAAAGGAACTTTTGGTATGGGATTTGTACAAAATACATCGAATTGACGGAAATTCTTGTGCTGACCACAACAGATTTTTTTTGTAGTCTACCTACTGACATAGATAAAAAAAATTTGGATCACTATCTTTCTTCGATTCTAATAAAAAATGGCCTATTTCTCAGAAATAGTTGAAGATCATTCCTATGTTGTTTAAGCTTTTTTTACTAATTTTGCTCAGTACTATGTGCTTTTGAAGTGTCATCCTTACGTATACAAATAATAATAATAATATACTTTATTGAGAAATAAACCCAATGGCGAGGTTCAGCCAAGGCTGATCTTCCACCTAACCATATTACAATATAATAACAATTACATATGAAAAATGAACTTATCATAGTAATACAGAAATCACTCCGAAAAACGGAGAAAAGAAAAAAAAATCTGTTGTGGCCAGCACGAAACCTTCCGTCAATTCGATGTATTTTGTATACGTATATCCCATACCAAAAGTTCCTTGAAAAAGATTCTGTATATCCTATAAAATTGTAACACGAACACACTATTTTTTACAAATTCTATACCGAAAGTTCCTTTCCCTATTTTATTAGGGGTCGCTGTTTCTTACTCTTCTCTTTTAATCATTCCTGTCCAACGCATCTTCTTCACACAATTCTTCCTCTCTCAAATCTTCTGCTACACAGTCCTTCCATCTTGTTCTCTTTGGAGGGACACTCTATCACATTCACACATAACTTTCTGACCCTATACTTTCAACTTTGGTTTTGCATTTGACACTGACATCTGTCAATTAAAATTTTCTGAATATATCTGTTGTTTCCATAATTTTAACAAAGCTGACTAATTTTTGAAAGTTAATCTCTCTTAATGTCTCTATAACTCTATATCTATTGAATATGAACGAAACTGTATAATCAAACCGTATAGAGAATAAGATATTCTTTCATATTGTTAATCACAAAATGTCGAAAAATAATATTTAACTGTGTTTTTTCAAAACTGTTAAAAACTTCAAATAAGGGTACTTCCGGTGGATCAATTATAACCAAAATCTAATCAACTCTTCATATGGATGTACAGAAGAGGAATACGAAAGAATTATAATTTTTAGAATTGTAGTATTGGAGTTATCGTCGGAGAAAAAATTGTCACACACGGACACACACACACACACCCACACACACACACACACACACACACGGACACACACACATGCAGACATCATCTTAAAAATAGTAAATTCGTATTCTAGGGGCCCTAAAACGTGCTTATTCATTAAAAACTCACCAACGAATTTTTTTACCAAAGACAATACCTTCCTTACCTAAAGGTGCGGAAGCTAAAAAACAGAAAAATGTAGAAATAGTTTTGATTTATAATAATTGAAATTACAATAAGAGAACATTCATTTTCTAACCAAATATTTTCATAATTAAGGTTTGTAATAAATTTGTATATGTTTTTTGAAAGCACTATAATTAATAATATCCTGTATTTTTAATCTCCATCATAGAAACATGAAACATGATATGTATAACTACCTCTGTTTAATCACGCTCATCATGCTACACTCACACGCATATTATAAGGGCATACCTATTTCCTGTAGCCTACTTATTTCATAATTTTTTTGGAGTATGTGATATTTTATAGAAAAAAATTAAAAAGTGTCTCTTATTTTTTCATGTAGTTCAATAAAGGTATAAGATTTAAAATATTGATTACTCCTCTATTGCACAATATTATTACTGGATATACCTATATGAAAAACTAATAAAATAACTGTCAGAATGAACACAACACATAATAACAACTTTCGTCAAAATAACAAAAGCATACGTCTACACTAGAATGCAAATCTCTTTGATGTTTTCGAAAAAACCGAAAAAGGACAGATCGCGTGCGTACGTTAAATGTGGCGAAAATATTTGTGTGCGTTGAATGCGGCGAACACGTCCCCACTCACATAAATTTCATAATGAACGAACAAATTTTTACTTATGTTGACGCGGCTTAATAGTAATAAATATTAAGCACCGCCATAGAAAAAATATAAAAAGTGCCTCTAAAGAAATTATAGCAAAATTCGATCATTTTTTTTTTTTTTTGTTCGAAGTTACTTGCAAAAAAAGCAAAATTTACTATCTTTTCTTGACTTAACTATATTTGTACCCTATGCATTTTTTGTAAAATAAAATACACAGCATATTAGTGCTGAAACATTATTTGTCTTAACTAAATAGCCGATCTCATATCCGTTACAGTTCTCGAAATCGTCATGTTCTTATTTGGCATACCCTGTATAAAATTAATAATTTATTTCAAAATTTAAATATAGCTTTAAGAGTTTTATTATAATTATTTAAATAGCAGTTTCTTCAATTTATCTAAGTAAAACTTGTTTAAAAAAGATATACATCTTTTGACTCGAAAGGCTGTCTAATATTTAATGTTTCCTATAAAATATCTGATGTGGAAACCACATGACTTCCTTGTACGCCTGTTACACTATACATATTTTGTTAATAATTAAAATATATATTATAAACAGACCCAATCATAAAATTGCACGTATTTTTTGTCCTAATTCATAGCAAACTTAATTACAGAAACCAAAAAGTACTTTATTTTAAATTTACATATCTCGCTTATACAAAAAGCTAATTTAATCATACTTGATGTTTTCGACGCAGAATTCAATTCTCTAAAACTTTTATTTGAAGCATTTATTATTAAAATCAAAATAACACTATTTTTTCAAGAAAAACTGATAACAGCTTCAAGTAAAGTATCACTTCCGGTTAGAATATTTTAACCAAAATCTATAATGTTATTCCCATTTATATAAAAGTATTATATACCAAATTTGAAAAGTTTTGGATTATATTTTAATATAGTTTTTTATTAAAATCTATTATATGCTTCAAGTAAAGTACCACTTCCGGGTAGACCATTTTAAATGAAAATCTATTACGTTATTCCCATTGACATAAGAGTATTATATACCAAATTTGAAAAGTTTTGGATTATATTTTAATATAGTTTTTCATTAAAATCTATTATAGGCTTCAAGTAAAGCACCACTTCCGGGTAGACCATTTTAACTAAAATCTATAATGTTATTCCCATTGATATAAAAGTCTTATATACCAAATTTGAAAAGTTTTGCGTTACATTTTAATATAGTTTTGCATTAAAATCTACTATAGGCTTCAAGTAAAGTACCACTTCCAAAAGTTAGGTAATGACCAAAAAGGGAGGTGCACAACTAGAAGTTATAACAGTCATAAATACAAAATTTTAACTTTCTACGGCTTCCCGTTTTTCAGTTATGCGAGATACGTACGTACGTACGTACAGACGTCACGACGAAATTAGTCAAAATAGATTCAGGGATGGTCAAAATGTATATTTCCGTTGAAATCTGGAAACCGAAATTTTTCGCGATTACAATACTTCCTTTACTTCGTACAAGGAAGCAATCTAAGTACAACTTATTATAATTATGTAATCAATTATTTTATAACACAGAAGGCAAAGAGAATAATATAGTTTAAATAATTTCAGTATATGAAGTGACAATAAATATCTATGTCTTTATTCGTACTAAATGAATTCGCTTGTATTATCTTAACTTATTGATTTTCTTTCGAAATAAATCGCTCTTGATTTATAATACAAGGAGGAACATTATAATACAAGGGGGGCTAAGTACCTAAATGAATCCATTCAGTAATATTATTTATATGCATACAATAAGCTTGATACAATAGATTCATAATGGTATTTCAAACTACTATACTTATAATAGAAACTTTCATTTATAAAAAATAAATAATCAAGAAGTTTTCAAGAACATTATTTGGTATTAAAAACTTTCAATAAGTAATATTTAATCACTTCCAAATAAACTCTTTATCTTTGTGCCATGGTGGCATTCGAAAAATGAAATATGAATAATATTAATATTATTTTATGCAAACTAATGGTGTATATATTTGTTGTCACTATTTCGCGAATGTACCATAAAAACGAAACATGACATTCACATTTACCTGTCAAAGAGGGGGACACGAAAGGAGCCTCCCCGAAAAATGTAGTTAAAGCATACACAAAAAGGTCCTAATTAGGACCAGAATTTACTATTATCTCTATAAACATCGACGGTCTGTCTACGTGCAAAGAGGAATTGTTATAGTATCTTTGTCAAAAACAGAAATGCGATGTCTTGTATACAAGAGATCCAAAGAGATGGTACCCAGTCAGAGAAGGCCAGTCCAAGGGATTCGTTTGATAGATGAGAATCTACATCTACCATATGGAAATGCTGTCTTAATAAAACATGATTAAATTATGATGTATTGCTTCTGACACGAATAAATAATAATAAATCTGTCGAAAAACTTGATCCGTTTCGAGTCAATCAGTAACTATAGTCCGGGTGGTAAGGGCGAAAATTTGCCTCCACCATCCAGCCGTTTGGTTCATTAGATTAGATATTAATTTATTTTAATTACGCTATAAAACGAGATTTCTTTATGATTATTACTATCTTTTGTATTTTGGTTTATAAATAGAAGGTTTCTATCAAGAATAAAAGCTGCAAATAATTCATTGGTATTATTTTGACAGATCAAACATGTATTTATTTGTAATTTTGTGTTAATTCCACTGGTGTCACTACAAATGAGTAAAATTAAAAAAAAAAAATCGATTTTACAGCTTACAGCTGATTAATGATTCAGGTGTAGAATTTTATTATCTACAATCTTCATTTGAAATATTTTTGTCTCAAATTAATTGTACTCCCTATATAACGGATTGCAAGTAGCGATTTCGGTATTTGGGCCATATATATATAAACATATGTTACGCAAGAACAAACATAGTAATAGCGTAATTTGCCGATACTGCGCCTGCTAAAGAATTTCTTATGCTACCAGTACTTCATAACAGCAATGTGGTCGATTACATTGGAAAAAATATCTGCTTATAAATCAGTAAACAAAATTTCGAAAATTAAAATTTAATAGTAACAGTTATGGGATAAAATAAAAAGACAGACAAATATATGATGTTTTAACTATTTTAACTATCAAATATTGCGACACTTTCTCAATAAAAATAAGCATATAAAGTATATATAAAAAATATTTTGTATATAAATTTTACAGTATTATGATTGTATTGAAAATAAAAAATAAATAAATAGATAAAACATCACACGTTTGACTTTTGTTTATCTTTCAATTTTAATTCCATTGCTATTTTTTTCTAAATAATAGAAATAATTTTATTTACTCATTACATGTAGAATTTTATGTCTACAACTTCTATTTGAATTTCGAGCACCACCTGGCATAAACTCGTATGAAGAAATATTAGTGCTGTCAAAATTTGTAGTAGCCGGTTAATTGTGATTTCTAGCCGATTTAACTGGCTAATCGTGAATTGAAGGTTTTACCGCGAAAACCGGCTACAGTGCAAACCGGTTAATCGCTAAAAACCACACCCATATAAGCATATAACTTCAAGAAACCTTTTAACTGGCTAACCGTATAAACTAGTAAGTAACATACAAGTTAATAAATTTTATCAAATTATACAGAATGTAACCCAAATAAGTACAATAAGTATAACCAGTAATAGGACCAAAACCAACAATATTTCTTAGTAACTTTTTTCCGAATTAGCAGAGAGCAACAATATATCTCAGTAATATTTTTTTAATTCTCATTTTTTTAGTATTTTTGGCAGGAAATGATTTTTTACACAATTTTGAAGATTTTCAAAGTATACAAAAAAAACTTACTAAAATTTAATGTACTTATTTCTGTTACAGTCTGTATATAATATTTATTAGATTACTTTTTTGTACACAAAAAAATAGACCAAATAAAATATATCTGCCTATTATTTTATATTAATCTAAAAAAAATCGACACCGGTGTAATGAGCAGCGTAGCCGACTCAAAGGTGCCAGGTCCAAATTCCGGGTAAGGTATGGTTGTATGTGTATGAATGTATTTATCATTTCATATCTCCATCGACGCAATGCAGAAAATTATAAGGTTACAAAAATTGTAAGGAAAAATTGAGTCAGCCCAATATTATCACAATTAAAATAAAGTTGTAAGAACTTTCAATACAATAAAGAATTATTGATCTAAAAATCTGATGTGGACACCACATGACTTTCTTGTACTCCTATTAAACTACACATATTTTGTTAACAGAGTCAGTCATACAATTGAGCGTATTCACGTGTACATTGTTATTAAACAAGAAATTATTACTTAACAAGAATTGATAACAATATTGTTAAAATTTCGTATTCACGTGTCTCGTTGTTAGATGAGCTATAACAATTATTGTTTAGTAACAATCTTGTTATCATTTAAATTGAAGTTGTATTCAGTACAGCTGTCATTATTTAAAATTGCAGTGTTGCAACCATTAGGATATTAAAATTTAAACATTTCTTATTTAAAATAATGATTTTTTAATTCATTTGGGTTATTAAAGATACGTTTATTATAGTATAATATTTAAAACTGACGAAAACATTTTTAACTAATAAATCTCTAATTACAAAAACTATTAATGTTCGCATTGGTATTGTAAGTGTGGTAGAAGTGTTTTAAGATTTGCTTACTTTGTTTATGAATAACAAGTGTGACAAGTAGAGTTGTTTCATCATTTACGTCTAATTTACTTCAAGTTCACAGCAAATATGGCGAAAAGAACAGCAAATACCTGCCAGAAATAAGAAAAAAAAATTGTAGCTTGAATCTAAAAGTATTTTCCATGACAAATACTTTTTATTGTTTATTACTTCGTTTAGTGATTTATATATCTTCAATTAATAGGAAATACCATCTGCGTGTTGTCTAATCCTAAAGGAATGGTGTTACTTCAGCAATTGTACTCTGTCATGACATACGAAATATTCCGAAAAATATATTTTCTTTTCAGATAAAAAAGCGGTTCACTTCCATATCCTTTAATTGCGGCATATTTATTCTTAATTCATGCCTAATGGGGTAGACAATAAATGAGCTAAAAATTATCAGAAGTAATATCACAAGACCTCCTGATTTTATCGATAAATTTTTATTTTGTACGATTTTTTTTTTTGCTTAGCAACAAACACGAAAGCAAACTGCATGGTAAATCCCGACTCCGAAGGAGAAGGGGTTTTACCTAATGTCAGTTTGCTTGAGTGGTTTTGCTTAAAAGCAAAAAAAATGAGTGCTTAAAAATAAAAGTTTATCTGAGAAAATCTGGTAGGTCGTGTGGTATTTGGTGAGATAAATTCCAAAGACAATGCAAAATGAAACTTGACACATTAATTGTCACACAGACAGTTATAAACAATAACAACTGTTTATTTACTTGGTAGCGGAAAATTATCGGGGTAACGGGGTTTTATCAGTATAATACTGTTCCCACTGGTTGAATTTTCAAGTGTTTTGCATCATGATTGGTTAAAAACTAGTCGTTGGAATTTATCTACCTAATTTACATATTATGTATATCACTTATTTGAAACAGAAGTTATTCGACAAGTCAGTCTGCCCTTTAAAGACACGACTACGCACTAATATCAAATAAAGAAACGATACGAATTATATATTTGTGCACGAAATTTAGTTTAAATACACTAAATTTACCTTTGATGAATATTTATGAACATTTGCCATTTTAATTTACTCTTAACAATAATTGTTGACACCTCGGCAAGTGGTCAGGAGCTCTTGCCTGACTGATAACAATTATTGTTAAAATAACGACAGCTTGTTGACAAGTGAATACGAATTTTAACAATTATCTTTAAAATAGCAATAAGTCGTTACGTAGCAATATAGATCGCATAACAAGGTACACGTGAATAAGCCCAAATACCATGTATTTGACATAATTTGACATAGACATGATTTTTTATTATTTTTTGTCCTAATCCACAGCAAAGTCAGGTACAAAAACAAAAAAATATATAATTTTTAAGTTCACATATCTCGCTTATACAAATTTATTATTATTTATTTCTCTACAACTTTTATTTGAAACATTTATTTCTAAAATCAAAATAAAACTATTTCTATAAAAATATAAATATATTTTAATATTCCTCTTGATGATGTACCACAAATAAAAATAATAATAATTATTATAGTTAAAGTAAAATGAAACACAAATACACATATCCTTATCGATTTCGGTTTAATACAACCATCTTCAGAGTAAATACAATAAATGAAAAATTATAAATATAAACATAAAATATTTGACATAACAAAAGATAAAATACAATATATATATATATACATATATAATTGGTTGGTATAATAGATATTTACACACCAAGTGAGCTAAGGTAATTTTTTTTCATGAGAAGAAATTCGAAATTGAATAAAATATTGTACAAACCACGTGAGCTAAGAATGTTTATGTACTCGAAGAAATTAACTCACTCGCCCTTACGGGCTCATGAACTAAACTTTCTTCTCATGAATAAACATTACCTTAGCTCACTTGGTATGTAAATATCTATTAATTAAATTATTTATTTTTAAACTTGGTTTGCCTACAAAATTAAATTTCTTGTAAATTGTTTTTGATGAATCAATTGGTTTGTTGTATTGTTGTATGTGTATATAAATTTTGATGAAATAAAATTGTATTTGTTAAGCTTTTTGTTTAATAGTTGGTCTATCAGACCTATAGGATAACCGTTATTTAATGCAATATCTTTTATTATTTTTATTTCAATATTAAAATTTTCTAAATTTAATGGAACTGAAATTAAACGGTTAATCATACTGTGAAAAGCAGCTAGTTTTATATTCATAGGATGAAAACAAGAATATGGTATTAAAGTATCTGTATAAGTTTCTTTATGAAAAATTTGGAAATCTAATTTATTATTAATTATAGTAATAGTTAAGTCCAAAAAATTTATACTGTTATTATGGGAATATTGTACTGAAAATTTTATATTTTTATTAATTGTATTTAATTCATTTAAAAATAAATTTACTTGTTGTTGAGTACCATTAAATAAACATAAAATATCGTCCACATATCTAAACCAAAATTTTATACTACTTTTAAATTTAATGTTAGAATTAAATAATTTATTTTCAAATGAATTCATAAAAATTTCAACTAATAAAGGACTTAACGGTGAACCCATTGGCAAACCATCATTTTGTTTATAAAATTTGTTTTTAAATTGAAAATAATTTTGTTCAAGACAAGTATTTAAAAGTTTTAAACATTCATATTTAATCATCAATTGGTATACATGTAAAAAGACTGTTTACATCAAAAGAAACTAATAAACTGTTTGGTGATATATTAATCCAGTCAATAGAGGTTTTTACCCTACAAAAGGTGGGGAAAAACGATTTTAACATATGTTGTTTTGGTCGAGATGGGGATGAAAAATTAAAATTTGTGACCTTGGGAAGGTTCGGTGCAAGCCGCCATCTTGGATCAAAGGTGCAAAAAATGAGTTTTTTGCTATTATCTCGAAAACAGTGGCCCGTATCAAAATTTTACAAGAATACAAATTTAAAGCTCGGAACTTTTTGTACAAAAACGGTTTTTCCATTTTTTACCTAGGATGAACTTTCAAAGAGTTATGTTCAAAAATAAGTAACCAGAACAACAATTTATGAAAGCAAATTTAATCACACAAAATATGCACAATATTAAGTTTTTAATGCTTAGTCTAATAGATTTTGTTATTTGCAACAGTTTACATTTGTCGTGGCATCAAAAGAAGTAAATTATCGATGATTTTCAAATCATTTTTGTCAACTCTTTTCCAAAAATTCATCGACCACTCTGGAGGCCTATTCTATAACTTTTACCAATATTGATACGCGAGCACTCTTGGTATATTTTCCAGCGGATATAGTCGAACATCGGCGGTCATAACCGATATGCGAGACATGACGTCACATCCAACGGAGAATTCAAAACGGGATTCCAAGACCGCATAGGATCTTGGAATATTGTTATCAAGATCGAAGCTGTCAGTTGTTTCAGCGCCATTATTGAATCGTTTGAGTTTCACCTTTTTTGTATTGAATTTAAGTGGTTTTTATTTTTAATTTCTTAATGTGAGTTGAAGCTATACTACTATTATTTTATTTTAACATTTAACATGTATTTGTTTATACTTATAGAATATAAATACCTAATATTTGAAATTTATTACTGAAGAAATTATTAAATTCAATTAGCACATATGTATGTACAATTTTAATATATTTGAATCAGTTTTATAATCGTCTAAATTTAAAAAATATACAAATTCAAATAAATCTCCTTGTGCCAATGACATTCTGTTCAATTCTGGTAAAAAATCGCGTTGCATTCATTCATAATTAAATATACTATGATGGTGATGGATGTTTAAAAATCCTACCAATATTATATTTTATTGTTGGAAATAATATTTACCGTTACTGTTTTTTAGATAAAATGGCATTACTATATGCTGGTTTAGAAATTTTAGAGGAGGAAGAGTTGGAGCTGGTGCTGGACGATGAGGAATTGGAAGAGCAAGATAGATTGTTTCGAAGGCACATTCGAGATATGCAGGATCCATTCAGCGTGTCCGATGTTGAATTTCTATCAAATTTTCGATTAAATAAGGATACCTGCTGCCGTTCTCCACAGGCCAATTGCCACAGCTACATCATGTGCCACAGCCACAAAAGGTGGAGCTACACCCAGTACCAGTAGTAAGTACAAATTTTACGAGTCAATTTCGTTTGCAAATTCATTTTAAATCATCAAAGATATAAACAGATGTCAAGATAGATAAATACAAAGAGAATGTACATAAATATTAGGTATACATTAATTTTGTTTTGTGTGTTATAGGATGATCAAGAAATATGCTACGCCATGCAGTGGATTTCAAAGAAGTCGGGATGGGAACTGTGCAAGCTGCGCATGAATTGCGAGGTGAATTGGCGAAAACAAATGAATTTTTGGAATGTATAGCTGTCGCCATAGAAACTATTTCTAAAAAATAAAGAATACATTTATATAATTTGTTTTTCCTTTATTTTCTTACATTCTCTTTTCACTATTTCAAAGCAAACGATAAATACATACAATAGTTGTACATTATTATTATTATTATTTTTATTATTAATTATGCAAGAACGCAATTATGTGTATAGCTGAATCATTAATTAGATTCATTAGAAATCAAATATAGTCATCACATTCTGATTGAAATTGAAAAAAAAAATCACTTAATAAAAATCTTTTTTTATTCATATTGAACCCAATATATATATATATATATATATATATATATATATATATATATATATATATATATATATATATATATGTTTACTTTAAATGATATTATTTAATATGAATAATATATTACTGATACATTGAAATCTTTGTTTATTATCTCATCATAACAACTTATATAAGATTAATTTGTAAATGTCAGATTTGATTTAAATGTATTACCAATCCATTCTCAAAACACCAACAATATGAGGACACTAAAATTACTAGTATAACTCACAAATCTATCGTTAGAGAGGGAGAAAATCAAACGATGACGTATACCAAGATCAAGATCTTGGTAAAGTTGAAAAAGTTATAGAATAGGTACCCTGACTCGGTTAAACATACGGTACCCCGATTTAAAAATTTAAATTCAGCTTGGAATTCTCCTTCATGTCATGTTAAACGATTTTTGCTCCGATGAGCGGTTAACGAATTATTAACAATTTAAACTTGTATGAAATTGCCACGACAAATGTAAACTGTTGCAAATAACAAAATCTATTAGACGGATGGCCGGTTTTATAAAGAAATTGAATCTTCACTTAAAATTTAGTTGTCAAGTAAATTTAATACAATGAAAAAATTCGAATCAGTTTCTCTGTTCTTATCATATTTAAATCATTGATGTCAAAAAAACGCGTATGTTTAACTGAGTCAGAGTGGTCGATGAATTTTTGGAAAAGAGTTGACAAAAATTATTTGAAAATCATCGATAATTTACTTCTTTTGATGCCACGACAAATGTAAACTATTGCAAATAACAAAATCTATTAGACTAAGCAATAAAAACTTAATATTGTGCATATTTTGTGTGATTAAATTTGCTTTCATAAATTGTTGTTCTGGTTACTTATTTTTGTACATAACTCTTTGATATTCATCCTAGGTAAAAAATGCAAAAACCCTTTTTGTACAAAAAGATCCGAGCTTTAATTTTGTATTCTTGTAAAATTTTGATACGGGCCACTGTTTTTGAGATAATAGCGAAAAACTCATTTTAGGCAAACCATATAGTATAGGTGCACTAGGATTCATATGTATGTAATTAAAAACTCTACTTTGCTCTATTAAATTTGGACAATATTTAATAATATTTTTAATATTTTTTTGAAATTCTAAAGTTAGGTCTTTTTTAATAAAGTAATATTGCTTGTATTTATAAAATTATTAACTTTGTCTATATAATCTGTTGTACGTAAAATTGTAATTGTGTTACCTTTATCGGCTTTAGTTAATATTAGATATTCATTATTCAATTTTGTTTTAATTGATTTTATAGTATTTAAAACCTGATTATCCTTTGGACAATGGTTCCAAGAACTTCTTATAATTTTTTGAAAAGGTACATCTAATCCTTTAACATTATTTGTACATATTTCTGTGTCATATGCTAATTTTTATTTGTGGTACATCATCAAGAGGAATATTAAAATATATTTATATTTTTATATAAATAAAATGTACCATCAAGGAAAAATAACGTTTAATTTAATAAATGAAGTGAAAACTATTTCTTTCAAGAAAAACTGTAAACAGCTTCAGGTAATGTATCACTTCCGGTTAGTCCATTTTAACCAAAATCTATTGTGTTATTTGTTATTTCCATTGATATAAAAATCTTATATACCTATTTTGAAAAGTTTTGTAATAACCGAAAGAGGGGCCGCACAACTAGATGTTATAGCAGTCGTAAGTACAACATTTCAATTTTCTACAGATTACCGTTTATGAGTTATGCGAGGTAAGTACGTACGTACGTACGTACAGAAATAACGACGAAATTAGTCAAAATGGATTCAGAGATGGTCAAAATGGATATTTCCGCTGAAAACTGAAAACCTAATTTTTTCGCGATTACATTACTTCCTTTACTTCATACAAGGAAATAAAAATGTATTATTAAAGCTACAGAATATAAAATTTATTATAATTGACAAATGTTTATATTATTATAAATTTATTTTGTTTAAGGAACACTAATGCCCAGTTTTATAAACATTGAATAACTTGCTGAGTTATTACTTTGAAAGTAAATTTAATCGATGAGTAAATAAAAATGTCTGTTTTATAAAATAAGTTGTAGAGTAAAATAAGTACTTGCAGAGTAAATATTTTATTTTAGTGGTTTACCGACGGAGACATCGTTTATTATTATTCAAACGTCAAAATAAAGTGTCAGTTCTCATTAAAAATATAAAAAAGAGAGAATGGGGAAGAATTATACTGAAATAGATAAAGCGAACATGTTAGAGATAACAGAAAAATATATTAGTATTATTGAAAACAAGCAGACAGACATAGAAGCGTGAAAAGCAAAAATAGTGCATGGGATGAGATTTGTAAAGAATTTAATGCAGTTTCACAAATAGATCCCCGGAATAGTGTTCAAATGAAACTGTTATATGACACATTGTATTTATGTTGGCTTGGAGTAGTTGGGTTTTGTATAGGTGTTAATAAGTAATCTTTACAAGGGTATCCACTATCCCCTAACAAGTAGCAATTACCAAATTCTCCGTTTTCAAGTCTAGCTCTTATTAATGAATTGTTAAATATGTTGCTGTCGTGTGCGGAACCCGGCCATCTAGCAACAACATCCGTTATTCTTAGATTTGCTGAACATACCATTTGGCAATTCACAGAAAACCATCCTTTTCGGTTTCTATAAATTTCTGCGTTCTGTATAAAATAATTAATTTTGACACTTGTCAAATTTATTCTACAGAATAAAATTTACTTCCTCGAAAATCAGTGGAGTAATTTATTCCATAGATTTAGTTAGCTAGTATTTTTATTCTTGCTTTATAAAACGAAAATCTCTGGAATAAACTAATTTACTTCGAGAATAAATTTTACTTTGCAAGTAATTTACTTATCCATCTTTTATAAAACTGGGCATAAGGTAATAAAATTTTGAAAGAACAAAAATAAAAATCGTGAAATAGCAAACACATCTTCATAGTCCGGGACACGAATCTTGACTTGAGGGACAAAGGAAAGAAATGCTTATTTCGTGATATTCCATACGCGCCGTCAAAAAATAATTATTACGGTAAATAAAAATAAATTATTTATATCCAAATTAAAACTATATTATATGTATATCTAAATTATAATAGAACAACAGTTATTTAATTGTAAAACTGTACGAAGAACGGGAAGAGATATTTAATTTCGGCAAGGAGTAGCCATACGTTTATGATTAAGAAGAGAATAATGAAAATATATATATATATATATATATATATATATATATATATATATATATTCTGAATCTACAAGCAATCTTTCCTTACTGCTGCATGTGTCACTAGTGCACTAGTCTCACTTTCTTTATCGTTGTTTTTCCCCAATTTTATAACACATTCATTGATTGTGTCTTCGATCTGCCCACCTGTTTCCCAATACTTATTTTCTAAATTAATAACATGGAGTACGTACTCCTCCCAATTCTGTTTACTAACTGATGAAAATCCCTCATTCGTCAGTTTTGTTCTTATTACATTATCAGCATTGTCGAAACTACTGAGATTACTTTTTCGTATGTTCACATTGCCCTTAGTAACTAGTCCAAGCAATAGGTAGTTTTGTCTGGGAAAAATTCAGAAGTTTAAAAATTGGCATTTTAGTACAATTTCCCTGCCGCTTGCTCGACCACATTTGAAAAATGGTGGCCAAAATCAGTTGTTTGACAACATCTCCCTTCTAGTAAATGGAAGGAAAGAAATATAAGAGAACGAAGTTTTAGTTGGCCATTTTTTATACAAAACAAGATTCTTACATTATTTACCTAGGATGAACTGTCAAAGAATTACGTTAAAATATAATTAAACAATGTAACAATTTATGAAAGAAATTTGATCTTCACAAAAAAATGCAATTTATGTATTTTTGTACCCCAGTGTCAATTTTTTTTAAAATAACTTTCCAATTCCGTGGTTTGTAAATACTATGTTTCTGGGTATGTCAAAAATACACTTCTACGAGTTTAATGCATTACGTTGCCTAAATTAATTAATGAATCTTGAATTATTTACAGTTAAAAATTGAATTTGTTTTATACTTTTGACTTGAATAAATATTTGAATCTGTTGAATAGTAGTATGTTAGTTCACTTATGTTAGTATTGACTGTATAAACGTATCAAAAAATATTTTATTTACAAATTACATCTTCATTTTTTAATTATTTTACGCAACTTGTATTTCAGAATTTCTCATTATTTTAGTTTTTTAAACTAAAGCACTTTGATTTTATATCTCAGAATTCTATGATTCTAAAAAAAATCATAAATAATACCAATATGCTGTTTTTCCTTTTGTAATACATACTTAAAAAAACTTCGTCAATTAGATTCTAAAATTTTCAATTTCTGCTTGGGGTACAAAATTACCCTATGTGGTCAAATTAAAAAAAAATCCCCAGGCCTAACGAAGTCTAATAGCTTTTACTACAGTTTGCATTCGTCATGGCGTGGCATAAAATTAAGTATTATTTCGATGACTTTAAAATATTTTTAATTTCCAATAAGTTTTTATTTTGTCATCCACCACTATGACATGTTCAATGATAGGATAAAGCGGTTTAAAAATTTAAATTCGGCAATAAATTCTCTTTCATATCATGTATTATTTTTAAACCTAGTTATCCTATCTTTAAACATGTTAGAATGGTGAATGAAAAAATAAAAATTTATAAGGAATTGTTCACAAAAATCATTTAAAATGCATCGAACTATTACTTAATTCAATGCTGCGATGAATGCAAACTGTTATAAGTAGTAAAAGCTATTTGACTAACGGCCGGTTTCCTAGTAAATACAAAGTCACTATGCTTTTAAAGTTTGATCTAAAATTGAAAAATCTGATGTGGCCAACACAAAACCTCCCGCTATTTAATTTTTATTAATTTAAATACATACCTACGTATTTAGTAATGCTGCAAACTATATTATGTTCCATTGCATATTATAACTATTGCTTTATTTGCTATTTTCTTTTTAAATTGTCTTTATTATTAATTTGAAGTGATTAGTTTTTTGACAGTAACGTTTACCGTCAGTTACATTCATTTGAAATATGAACAGTCTAACAAAGGAATTGTGTTTATCTTAGGCCTCGGGACTAATAAAAAAAATATTTTTAAATTTATCTGTAAAATATATAGAAAAGGTATTAATGTATTCCTGTAGAAAATTCAATAATCTTTAATTTTCATAAGACATAAAATGCGAAAAAAATGGCATTTAATGGTATTTTTCGAAGAAAAACCATTATGAGCTTCAGGTAAAGTGCCATTTCCGGTTATCCGATTTACACCAAAATCTAATGGCTTCTTTTCATATTAGAATAGGATAGAAATACAAGGTTTCAGAATTTTCTGATTGATAGTATTTGAGTTAGAGTTAAGACAAAATCCATACACATACACACATACACACATACATACATACATACATACATACATACATACATACATACATACATACATACACATACATACACACACACACATACACACATACACACATACACACATACAGACATCATCGTGAAAATGTTAAAATTGGATTCTAGGGACCTTAAAACGTGGTCATTTACTAAAATCTCGATATGTGATTTTTAGCACGATCCCTATACCTTCCTTACCAAGGGTAGCGGGAGGTAAAAAAGCGTTTAATAATTTCACTTTAAGTTAAAGTTGTCAGTTTAAAATCCTTTAAAACAAAGTCTTCCGACAGTTCTTTTAACTTAAAGTAAAATTATTAAATGCTTGTTTCACTCTTAGATCAATCTTTAAAAATAAAATGACTATACAGAATGTTAAAAAATAAGTGTCACAAATTATGAGGGCATGTAGTACTGATCAAAATCCGATATTCAATAATTTCCGAGATATAATGCAGTGAAAAATGAGTTTTTTCGATGTTCACCTGTGTTATCTCGACAACTATAAGAGTAACGACTTTGATTAAATGAGATTTTTGTTTACCTTTCAGAGGTCTTCTTAGATGTATTTGTGTTCTTCAAAAAAAAAAAAAATCGAATAAGACAAATATTGTAGCGACCTTGGCCAATATTTAGTTTTCAAATGACTTCGTAACTATTAGAAGGTGAAAAAAAAATGTGTCATACGAAATGTTATTATTTTCTATAGTCTATTTATTGGCATAGACAAAATTTTGTTCGACCTCTATCTTTGACAGTTTTTGTTCGATTCTAATACAAAATGGCCTCTTTCTCAAAAACAGTTGAAGATCGAACCTATGTTCATAAACTTATTTTACTCATTTTGGTCAGTACTATATGCCCTCATAATTTGGGACACTTATTTTTTAACACCCTGTATATTTATTACGAAACCGGCCGTACATATTAAATACATAACATAAATTGCAATTTTTTTGTGTAATTTAAATTTCTTTCATGAATTGTTATTGTGGTTAATTAACCTAACTCTTTGACAGTTCATCCTATAAGTAGAAATGTCAGAATCCTGTTTTCCATAAAAAATGGTCAATTAAATGTTCGTTCTCATATACTTTTTGTCTAGGAGATACTGAAAAAAAGATTGTCAAAAAAGAAATTTTGGCCACCATTTTTCCAATATGGCGGAGCAAGCGGCAGCTCCCTAAGGTCGCAAATTTAGTATTTTATTCAGGATATGAAACCGTACTAAAGTGCCAATATGCAAAACTCCAGGATTTTGGCTCCTATTGCATGGCTTAAATACTGTATACTAATTTATTTTTTAAATTTTTAGTAGTAGTTTTCCATTCAACCGTATGTTTAAAGAGCGATTTTTAAAAAAATATTTGTTGGAATACAAACTATGTTCTGCTTTAAAATCATATTTTTATAAATTTGATTAAATAATGAAATTGGACATTTCTTAAAACAGCGTTTTAGTTAAAACCGTGATCATACTACGAGCCATGGTGTCTGGCGTTGCATCATAAATTTAAACAAGTGTTATTTGGTTTATTTTCGTTGTTTTTTGTTTTTTCTGCATTCTTATTGAGGATTGAAAATAAGATCGTAGCACCAAAGTGGCTTTCAAAGGAACTAACGTTCATAGGATAGCCACATAACATTTAATATTTATCTGTTTATATAAAGTAGTGCTATTATTAAAACGTATTACATTTCTAAAAGTAAGTAGTCCCGCTGATGAAACACTAGTCATAATTTTTGCTGGGTTACTTTCATAATAAGAATAAAAGCGAATTCTGCAACACGACATTGGGGTTTTTGAATATTAATTTCAGTGCAATTCAGAACAACTATTGCGTCTTTAAAATCTTCAAAACATTTTGGTAAATTACATTGAATTTCTAGCGCAGAAGGAAAATAAACAGCAGGTTTTAGAGCAGCTGCTAAAATTGGAAGCATTTCACAAATATACAGTTAACATAATTTCGCTGATATACCGAAATGCACAGATAAAACCGAATATGACAAATCGCACTTTAGTTTTATAAAAAATGTTAAAATTATTATAATAAGAATTTTATAAACGACTGTATAGGTATACTATATAATAATTAAAATAAATAGGACTTCAGTCTTAATAAAGATTAATTTATTTTTCTGTCAATGTTCCGTTTTTTTGTGTTTTTAAGTTTCATTTAATAATAATTGATTATTGTATTTCATATATTAATTTTAGTTGTTCTGACGAAGGAATAAAAGTTTTCCGAAACGTTGACAGAAAAATAAATTAATCTTTATCCAGACTGAAGAAATATATATATATATATATATATATATATATATATATATATATATATATATATATATATATAAGGAGGAAAATATCGTGGGTGTGTCAGTGGATTGTGGGCTTTAATTAAAGTTGATTTCTTTTAAAATCTGTCAAGCTTTCGTGTATTTAGTTTTTTACACATCATCAGGACACTGAAGTAAAAATACAAATAATTTTACAAGTGTATAAAATAATTTGATTTTAAAAAACTTACGTTTTGGTGAAGTTGTTTATAAGTCATTGATTTTATAAAACAGAAGAATTTTGACATTATTTTAGTTAAAATTTACAAAAATAAAACTTATAATAATTTTGACTAAATCACATGTTTAAGTACGTTGTAGTTGCGCAACAAGTTATATTTTGTTTTGGTGTAATGTTGGTACAGGATGTGAAATGGGCGGTAAATTTTAAAGCGGTTTAATTTGAAATAGGTGTAGCCATGTCAACGTTCAAGTTTCAGTATCATGGTTTTGAAGTATTCTATTGTTATTAATAAGTTTAAACAAATTACAATATATAGGGCTCAGGTTATCAATGTCAGTTTTTTTGTTCATAGTATTGTTGGTATTTTGTATATGATACATTTCCAAAAACGATCGTTTATTGTAATTTTTTTCTGTATCTAATATGTCTGTATTGTCAAAGTCCATGGTATGTTTGTTTGTTACGCAATGTTGGGATAAGGATGTTGCATGAGGTTTTCTTTTTATGTCGCTTTTATGTGAAGTAATTCTGCCAGAAAGTTGTCTGGATGTGTGCCCGATATAACATAAATTGCAATTCACAACGTAAAAACATCAGCTTTCATGTGTCAACTTATTTAAATGTTTGATTGAATAGTTCCGCAATTCTACATGGGCGGCGTTGTTCTGTCATCAGGCGGTATGACGTCACACCGTAAATTTAAATTTTGTATAGAATCTTTTCCAATTAATTACAGGCTTAATAATATCACAATACAGATGAAAATATGAAAAATATTCATATATTAACGTCTATTTTCGAAAAATAAATTTTAAAAAAATTGGTTGAAGAGCCTATTGTAGTGCCGTTGAAGTTAGTGTCAATGTTAATAATTCTAGTAATAATGAAAGTGGTGAAACAGATCTGTACAATTTGCTAAAAGATTAGAAAATTGAAGATGCTTACAATTATTTAAAGGGTACGATAATCTTACTTCATGAAAAACATAAACTTAAACATATTTTGTTTTTTCAATATTATTGCAGGGAAACAAATTACTCTTGATACATTAAGATATTTAAATGAATTTGATTTAAAAGAATTAATACCGCACACAAATTTTGGATTAAGAGTAAAACTTAGAACAGAATTGCAGCATTGGAGACCTCACAGTAAGCACTTTTTAATAACATTATACTTATTACACCTAATAATTTAATAAAATTTCCTTTTATATTTCAGTTTGAAGAAGGTACGAATATAGACACATTAACTAATTCTACAAGAATTCAACAATGGCTAAACAATTCAGTAAATACTTCATCGTCTGCTAATAATACCGAGGAAAATATTGTACTATAATAGTAAAATAAATAACCATGTGACCATTTTAATTTTATATTATTGTTTCATATACATGTGAATGATATCTTAAGAAGGGATAGCTTTGGAGAATTTTGTTAGAAACAAAAGTTTTAAAAGCAGAAGCAGATCGCAACAAAATTGCTAGTTATAATCGACTATGCAGTTCTTCATGACAAATTATTAAGAAAAAAAGATTTTGAATGAATTTCTCATGAAATATGCCAGTGCTTTCCGAATGAAAATCCGGTAAGTATATTTTTGAGTTGATCGGTTATTTATGCATGATTTTCTATAAATGAATGATTTTAGAAAATTATTCATTAATGACCCCTATTAATGCATAATTTTCTATTGGTAGACGATTTTATACATTCAACAAACGTACCCTAACAACGAAATGATTAATAATCTCGACAATTAATGTGTTCGCTATGCTCACGTGATAAAATATCTCAATTATTAATCGCCTTTATAAACACACTAGTTGATGAAATAACTATGTACATTTTATTTAATTATTTACAGAAATATTTTTATTGTCCTGACGGAAAGAAAAAACGACAAAGTGGCGTCTTATATTCTCGTTACATAAACACGCGCCACAGATACAAAACTAATAGTCCAAAAAGAAGTAAAAAACAAAATTTGCCCACTGCATCGTCTTCAACTTCAAGAAGTCATTAAGAATTCGACCAACTTTTATGTGAAAATGCAAGAAAATGGCTTGAATTTAATTCAGAGCCTTATGAAGAAGTTCTTGAAAAATGGCAATACACATTTGAATATAGAAGATCTAAAAAATATGCGACAAATGAAGAATATTTAAAAGATTGGAAAATTATTAAAAGTATTCATGGACCAAGATTGGTAAAACTTAGGTATATTATTTAATTTGAAAACTTATTTTTGTAGATAAATATATAGTTTTCTTTACTATATCCCGAAAAAGATACTGGTTTATTTAAAAAATGGAATGAATTTAAGAAAAAAATAATTAATTATTTTGAAAGAAATATACACGACCCCCATTACAAGGCGTCCTTTATTGAAGCAAAAGAAGAAAGCGATGAGAGTAAGAATAAAATATTTTTTAAGTGTTTGTCTCATTTTCACTTTTTTCAGATACCCAGAATTTTGCTCTAGCAGTATTATTAAATACTATATTGGTGCCTACGGGAAGATGCATTACTTCAAATTCAACTTCATCAAAGAAAAAGCACAAGTACACAATTAAACAAGCCATAGATAGTTTTACTATTATCGTTCTTTGTGTATCTGAGTATCAAATTACTATTGATAAACTGAAAACACAATGTGTACAAGATAAATGTACATTTCAGCCAATAATTATAGTAATGCAAGATGCCAATAAGAAAATAAAAGAGCAGTATGTGTATTTCGACGAAATAACGTTTAAATTTTCATCGTACGTGAGTGCTTTTGATTTTAATTATTTAATTCTTTAAATTTAAAAACGAACATGTTAATTATCTTCTTCCTGGTCAAATTGTAGTAATCTATCGATTATTAAGTTATTATCTGATAAATTTTGGTAGATTAGGTCTTCACATAATCTTAATTTCTTTTCTGACGATGTAGGTAAAGTTTCATTACATGGCCTTTTTCAGAGCACAATTAAACTGACTATTTTACACTTGAAAAGAGTTGTTCCTATCTGCCATCCTTTGCGAAGTTGTCAGTGTAATATTTTCTTGAATAATAAAGGGACAATGCTTCGCTGCAAGGTATATAAAGAACAGATTGCAAATCAAATGAAATATATTTAATATATTCCTAATTCTTAAATTGTCGCTTGACTTTTGTTCTCGATATGCTTTTTATACTCATCCTCGAACTTACTTTATTCTTCATCTTCCATGTTTTTATATTTATTACATGTTCTACATTGATCCTTTTTTGGACGATGGAACGAGTATTTTGGAAAATTATCTTTAAATAGTCTTTTATATTAAACTCACTAGATAAATATACACTTGAACTCGATTTTCGGCAGTAGTGGCTCTCCATTAATATATTTTTTTATGTGGCTTATCATTCCTATTTCATTTTGCGATGATTTATTAATTATGGCATGCTTTCCTGTTCTGTCATCTTCTACGCATTCAATTTCTTTATTTTCCTTTTTGTACAAGCAGCAGTTTTTTCACCTACGCCTAAGGTAGCTAGGAAATATTCTTTGCAGATTCTTTTCCTATCCATACAATATTCACATGTCAAATACCGTCCAGAATTTTCATGTTTTTCTGGGTTACACTTTTACAAATAAAGTCTCATTGTCTACTTTAATTTTGCAGTGAGCAGTATTCATCATGAACACTTTGCCTTTTACACTCACAGCCCAAGGATTCTAGGTTCGAATCCCGGGTAAAGTATGGATGTTTGTGTGTGTCCTTACATCATCTCATCTCCATCAACGCAACGTAAACAAGGAATATGATATAAAATATAAGGTAAAAACTTACTCACCCCCATCAAATCAATTGTAATAACTTGTAATAAGTTGAATGCAATAAAGAATTATTATATCATACGATTTTCCGAAATATTTACTTTCATTTGTATATTTCTGTACTTCTTCCTTATTATTATAGGTATATTTAGTGTCCATTAATATATCATTTTCTTTGTCATTATTAGTAAAATTTGGTACTTTGTTCTGAATTTCAGAAACAATTTGATTTAAATTAATTTCTACGTTATTCTGCATTTCATTATTCTCTTCTCTTCTCTCTCTCTCTCTCTCTCTCTCTCTCTCTCTCTCTCTTCACATAAATTTGTTACTCCCTTTTTGTTTTCAGGTTGTATGACATTAATAAAACCATGTTTCATTTCTATGAATATTTCACCGCTATGGTCTTCCACACTTTGCTTCAGAATAGAATTCTATGGAATCAAATATCATTAGAATAAAATAATGTTAACAAACAAAATAATTTATTTTCAATAAACACGATTTTCACTAGTGAAATATCAAAAAATTAAGGTAGTACAATCATTAGAGCAATGTATAGATAAGAAGCTGAAATTTATTATTTGTTATCAACCAACAGTATTTAAATATAAAAATTAATTTTTTAGAGAGATCTGACGTGTAGTTTTTGAGTGTCAGACGCACAATTTTTATATAATTTAACTACAACTGCTATAGATAAAGATACAAAAAACTGTAATTTGTATTAATCAGCTATCATAGATTATGTAAAAATTACAACAAAGTATTCTGACGTGCAGTTCTGAAGATATTTGAATGTAAGTAACTGAAAATTCATTAAAATATCTGAAATATATGACAAATAAATGACATATCCGACTAGTAAACGTTTGGTAACATAAACTCAATAATTGTCTGTATGGTCTAAATCGTTCCAATTCAAAATGACAAATAATGTCAAAATTCACGCCAACTGCGCTAACAAGTGCTGGTATCCGCCATTTGCGATGCACTGTTGCCAGCTCCACGCTAGATTTGTTTTCGCAAAAAAATACTCTAGTCAAATGACATTATTTTTTATCATTAATAAATAAATAATTAATTAAATAAATCCGATTATAACTGGTCTTAAAAGTAACATCTAAATTTAAGTTATTAATTTACATGTTAACATTATTTTATTTTAGTTTAAAAAAATCTACATTTTATTATCACTTACAGAGTACTGATCGTACTACCTTAAAATACTAGATTCATTCTCATCAATATTTTCATTTAAAACTACTACTGGTATATATCAATCGGTTTGTAGTTAAAGCATTCATTCACTTTATGCTAGTGTCGTTATCTATTTAGAACAAAATAATTTATGTTATGTAAAAATTCTGGAAGCCTGGATTTTACTAACCACAATCATGATTTTTGTTGTAACCATCAGTTTCATTTTCATTACTAATAATAATTTCCTGATTTGGAATAATAAAAATGTGAAATAGTAACACATTGTTTAAAATATTGTAATTATATGAATAATAATACTTAGGATTCAGATTCTTCTTTTAGTTATTGTTTAAATTTTCAGGACTTGTAACATATGATAATGTCTTATTCTCAGATTTCAACATTGAGATTAAATTATTCATTTTAAAGTAATATTTTGTATTTTAAAGGCCAACAACACAAATCAATACCAGTAATTAATTTTTGGTTGAGTAACAACAAGCTTGTCAAACAGGCATAAAGTCGTATATGATACAGGATTCAACTTTTGCTTCAATCACTAAGTAGAAGGATATATGTGATGCATATACAATACAATATACAACACATCGGTGTAATACTTACATACAGAAATATTTGTTATTGTTACATATGATATGCCAGAATCAAAGAAATGAACTTTTGATACTATATTAATTAGTATTATGTGTCACATACTGCCATATGCATATTCGATTCTAAATAAATTTACATACGACTTTATGTTTATTACGGATAAATAAATAATAGCAAATCGAACATAATTCACATACGATGTTATGCTGGTTAGAAAATACAGATATAATCTTTACAGAATACAGTAAAAAGTCTGTATGACCAAAAATGTGACATACGATCTTATACCTTTTTAACAATGAATATATAAATGGGGACACGATATTAAAAACTTGGTTATTAAAAAACGAATAATTCTTTTTAAACTTTGACAGTGTTTAACATACAGTTTTAAGGTCTAGTTGACCCATGTTCTAATTTGTTACTACAAACCGGTTATTCAAAAACTGTTTAACCGGATTTTCTATTTCTTGTAAACCGCAGTAGCTGGTTAACAAATTATTTTAACAGCGTTATTAAATATATAATTACCAGTTTCAAATTTATTTTGGAAGAAACAATTCCGTAAATTTCTACAGATAATGGAAATGATAAGGGCTTAGGAACCACGAAGCAAATTTTAATTTGGTACGGGTACTGTACTACGTAGCTTTTCCTAAAATCCTCCCACACCAAACAGCAGAAATTTAATTTAAATAAATACATCTTTACGACGTGTTGCCATAGGATATGTGAGAATAACACTAATACCTAATAACAGAAAAATGTTATTAAAGTGTTCTTTCTTTCTTTTCAACTAGGTACTAAATCAATTTTATGATACTATTTGTTGGAACACAATACAAATACTTTGAAATTTTTTCACAATAATAGTTTTTTGAAATATTTATCTAAAAAAGGTAATATCTCATTTTGTAATAATAACAAACAAATATGTTGTTTAATAGTTACAATATTATTAAATAATAAATAAGTGTAACGTAAATCATTAGAAACGAAAACTAAAAGAAAACAATTTTCATTACATTTAGAACAAACATTCAATTCTTGGTTTCACCACCATCTACTTTTCATTGTGTTAACTTTAATTTAAGAATCTTTCAATACTTTGTTGTGGTCATCCATCAAATTCTGAAGGCATTCAGTCTTTATTGATGTTTTAATACCCAGTAATGTTATTGGAGTGGCTTTATGTTTGTAGCTTACACTTCAAAGGAAACAATTGCAATTTTAAATATTATTATTTATCTATTATAAAGCTCACTGATAGCGAATTAAAGAATACACATTTAAATGAGGTCATGTAGGTGTTTAGCTTTAACCTCCATATACTCGTACTACAATGCTATAAATCAGTAGCGATTTATTTCGAAAGCAAATCAATAAGTTCAGATTATGCAAGCGAACTCATTTAGTACGAGCAGTGTATTACAATATTACTACTGTATAAACACGTACACTACTGACGGATTCAAAAGTATAGTCCGTCGAGTTAAAGCTGCATAACTTTTGTAAAACTCAACATATGAGTATTTAATTGAAGATTAGCTACATAGTTTCAACGTATTTACGAAACATTTAAAATATAGATAAAATTTAGGTATTAAAGGAAAAAATATAATTTTTGACAATATTTTTGTTAGCTCTGCGAATATATGAACTTTATCAGTTCATAACTTCCAAAATAATTATGGAAAAAATGTATCTTACATATGATATTCGTGCTTGATTTCACAGTCGGTATTTATAAATTTACAACATGTATTCACAATGCTTTATTTCAAAAATAAATAAATAAATAAATATTGAACTATGTTTATTTTTGTAGGTACTACAAACAATTATTGTTGCCAGAAATATCTACATTATGATATAAAACAGTATTCTCCTTCTCCTTCTTCAAAGATTAGGGAAAATATGCCTGTTCCGATTACAAAAGTTACCATCTTTTTCTGCGGGTCTTCTCACATTTTGATTTATAAAGAAGAGCTTCTTTATGAAGTCGTTCTTCTACCATTCTCTCAATGCGATCTTTCCATTTTTCTTTGTTTTCATATATCTTACTGACCCTGTTATATATGTTTAATTCATTTCGTATGGTTTCGTTACGAATTCTATCTTCATGCGTACTATCATGAACTGATCTTAAGAATTTCGCCTTTACTGCTAAGATTTTATTTCGATTTTTTGTAATATTATTCATAATAAAAATAAGTGTCTGGTAGCAAATATGGGGAATATTCCATTGGCGGAAGCAATGCTGCTGCAACAGGCCTTTTTTATTAGATTGTTCATTTTGCTATAACTACACCTCGGACTCGAATTTGGTTCCTTTTGACGGAGGTCAAGTCACTGCGGGTGATGTACCAACAAGTTGATTTTGAGTTTCGCCAAAAATATCACGACAGACAGGGATTTGTGTTCCGGCGCATTGTCTTCATAGAGAATTCATGACTGAATATATTACATTTCAGCTCTTTTCGTTTCTTTTCTTACCCGCGCATGAAGAGTTATGAAAACCTCCTTGTAGTATACCTGGTTAACGAAATGCCCCTCAGGCACCCAACCCATGTGAACAATCACTAGGTTTTCGAAAAACGATGTTCGTGCCCGGCCGAGACGCTAATTATCTACGATACCTATTCTTCCCACTTCAAACCTTTTCAACTGCTCGAAAATTTGAGTACTAGATAGACCCTCATCATCATAAACTTTCTTAAACAAATCGTACGTTTCTGTAGCGGATTTCTCAAGTTTCACATAATTCATAATGACTAATATGATTCCGACGGGGTACAAGAAAGCGGTCCAATTCAATCAAATGCTACTGCCGAAAGGTTTAACTGTGGATGAAGAGAAGATAACAAATTAATATGACACACCCTACATTATTGCCAAATTTACAGGGAAGCCGAAAAAATATCGTTATTTTATTGCCGTTATTTGAAATTTATTTCAAATCTTCTAGATGCGGATAACTGAGAGAACAATCTAGTGATATAAAATTTTCGGCATTCAATTTTATTAAAAATACAGTGTCTTCAGAAAAAAACCTAATTCAGAGTAGGCTATGAACACAGAAACGTATGTCTGATCGGTCTGATCATTATTCAATTCTAAAGCCAAGTTGTCAAAATTCATCGTGAAATGTAATTTTAAAGAGAAAAGATAAAAAAGATGGATACAGAATATTGCTATTTATCATTTTCTAATTTATTTCTATTTCGAAAATAAGGATACAAGAAGAAAAGCTTTGATTTCTTTAGATAACATTTTTGATAATATCTCGTGTCAAATTGACATTTAATTGAGATAAAATGCGAGGCTGTGATGAAACTCCCGCCGAGGTTATGTATACTATTTTATTCACAATCATCTTCATTTTAAATCAATAATTTTCAAAAGAAATCAATGTAACATTTAATTTTATTAATATTTTTTACAGCTCTTTTCAAATTTGTTTAGCCTACTTTATTACAAGGACCAATAAACATTTCCAACCCAAGAGATAGTTGTGAAATTAGTTATTTCCAACCCAAGCGATTGTCATTAAAGTTAGGAATGGCGTATTTTCCAACCTCCAAAAGGCTAGGAATCGTTATATTACTATAATGATTGTGAATAAAAAATATTACACAACAAACTGATAAAAAAAAAAAAACAAGAATATATCAATGATTTCTGAATTTATTAATTATTGAATTACACCGAATTCCTCTACATAAGAAGGAAGATATCAGTTTCAGAAGACATCCAGAACACATTTTCAATGACGATACGCATGCATTGACATGTCTTAAATTAATTTCATTTATTTTCACGGCAAAGTAGTAAATAAATTTTGAAATAGGTATGTATTTTGAGCTTTCATAGAAAAACTTAGAATTTTGAGTATTTTAAACTTCGAGCATATACTGACTAGGGAAGTAATTCCCTATACCAGTGCATAGGATGTTGTGATTGGAAGACTTGTAGGCGGGGGACTGGAAGTCATGGAGAATTGCGGGCAGTGTTTTGTTGTGTTACATGTCACTACTTGTCATTTTACTGTAACCAAACCTTATTTTTTGCGTGTAGCTTGTGAGTATATTTCGGAGTATATCAAAATTGTATTGAAAAATGCAAAGAAAGTAAGGATATTTCGTTTCATATGTAAGTAACTGCTGGGATTTTTTTTACAAATAATACATATACATATTAAACAAAGTGTAACTTTTAAGTTTCCTACTAATAATGACGTAAGAGTAACGAGACTGAAATTTATTGGAAATAAAGGTGATTTACATATTTCAAAAGCAGCAATTAGTCATTACTTTGTAAAAAAAGGTAGTACAAATATTAAGATAATACGCAGTCCGCAATACACCACGGCTTCAATACGCAGCCCGCAATACACCAAGGCTTCCGTATGTGTTCCGATCACAACAAACACCGTAAGGCGGCCTCTCGTCAGTATAGGTATGCTCGAAGATTTTAAAATTATTTTAGCGGAATTAAATAAAATTTTGTACATAATACATTATGAAAACGTGATATTATTTGACTCACATAATTTGCAAAACTCGCTTACGCCTGATGAAACGAATAGACGTTACAGGTTGTTAGCTTCGGAATTAAATTCAAACATGATGCTTGTGCTTGTAAGTGAATATGTTTTAATGGAAGGTGTTCATTTTCATCCATATTAATGTATTTTTCTTTCAAATAATTCCCAATGACAGACAATAATTATTACAGCAAAAAAAAAAAAAATGAATAACAATATAGCAAAACCCTAACACCCATTCAATGGCTACTTTTTGATTTAAAATAGTATGTCAACTAGCGAAAACTCGGATATGCCGAGCTTCCCCTAGGGCTTAGTATATCAATTGACTTGTCAGTGTCAAACGATGAACGAAAATATAAAAATAATTTAAGAAGTTTTAACGAAAATATTGCATTAAACGGTGTATACACTCGTGTGGAATACATATAAGTCACTAAGGAAAATTAGCCACGATGCCCGTGACTATTATTTTACATTCCCAACTCATGTAATAAATAACTGTTATTCGATTCTACTTTATTGTACTATCACTTTCTGTCACAATGATAATCGTATGCAGAAAGAATTATATTCAGGCCAGGGTGTTAAAAAGTAATGTTTAAAAATTTAAAGGGCATGTAATATGATCAAAAAGTAAAAAAAAAGTCTAATATACATGGGTCCGGAAGTAAATAGTTAGAGTTACAGCCCTTTGAACGTGCACCTAATCAAACACATTTAATCATTAAAATTTTGAATCATTGTATTATTTAAATGCATGTTTATATTTTCTTTTGTTCCTGTATCTCAAACGGAAGCGACTCATGGGAAAGCCATTTTTGGTCGTTATTTTTTTTACCTACCAACAGTTTTTTAAGGCAAAGCTATTCGCATAGGGCTAGTGTAACCTATGGATCATATTTTGATCATTTGATTCAAATTTCCGGAATTCAAATCTGAACAAAGACAAAACTCAATAAGCAATTAATTACTGATATTGACAGACGGGAAACTTTTGATCAAAATTTCTAATTTGGTGAGCATATCGGTGTGAATATTAAACCAATATGAGGTCATTCATCTGAATGGCAATAATCTCTTCTGCTTCATTAGCACTTACACATTCCACTTCACGTGGAAGCAGCCCACTGCATCGGTCTAAAAATATCCCGTCGGAACCTATATACACGCTACTTTTCATTTCTACCTCAAATGCTCCCCAAATATTACCTACGCACTGGCATTGTTTTAGACACTTGTCTGAAAAATAAGCACAATTATTTATTCTACAAACAAAAAAGCCAGTAATACCTCCGCCTAGAATCACTATGACACAGTTTTACCAAAGTGACATCTTTTATGTGATTGGTTCCATCCAGTGAACTCTATTCTACATACATGGAATGGAAACGTGTATACCTATAACAGGGATGGCGAGCCAATGGCACGCGTGCCATAAATGGCACGCGACACAATATTTTGGGCACGTCACTGATCACAAAATTCATTATGATGCACTAGATGCATTAGAAATACATAAGAAACCAGACGAAGACCAAGTTACTGAAGAATTTATTTCTGTGATTGATTCTTCAATGAAGGAATTTTCAGCGAGATTTTCTCAGTTCAAAGAATTATCGGAAATACTCAAGTTTATTATGTACCCTGATGTGACGTCATTTGATAAACTGAATTTGTCCCAATTCGATTGGTAGGAAATTGAAGAATTTTAAATGCAGCTGATTGATTTCCAGTCTAGTTCAATATGGATTCAAAAATTTATTGAAACAAGGAAAGAGTTAGAATTAATTGAAACAGAAAGATTGACAAGTAATATAAGTGAAAATGCTAATAACAAAATTTTGGAAACATGGAATGCGTAACGCATTCCATGTTTCCAAACACATTTAATTGGTTGAAGAAGCTGGCTCATGCTATTTTAACAATATTTTCATCAAACTATGCCTGCGAGTCATTATTTTCAGAGATGAATAACATTAAAGACTCGGTTAGAAACCGTTTGACAGATGACTTCAGTTCAGCATGCATTCTGCTAATAGTAACATCTTACATCCCTAACATCTGTTATTTGTCATCTAATCTGCAACAACAGAAGTCACACTAATTTTACTTTAATTTAAATTACGCGTATAATTGAAACAATGCATAATGTTCCTATTTTTTTTGTAGTAAATAAAGAGTTTTGAGTTGATAGTATTGGCACGTCTATGGCAGTGGCGGCTATTCGGGTGAAGAAGGTGAAGAGCAACTTCACCTGTTATTTCAGAAAACAAAATATTTTTTAAAAAATTAATTTCACATTATTTTTTTTATTTTGTATTATAAAGCCTGAAATAAACATTAATATAATTTAGAAATCAAATTATCTACTAAAAATTATATAAACTGATCGTCCGCAACCCTCATTACATGAAGAGTAATTCAAATTTTGAATAAACTCTTCACAGTTGCGCGCGCAGCTAGTGTTTATTGGCTAGATTGAATGGTTGCCATAGCAACGATGCTTCCCCCTCCGCTTATAGAAGCGAATGGTGAATAGCACATTTCGAAGTCTGCACATCGTCTCCACATTGCAATTGATGCATTGTAATTTGCTTGTTAAAACAATTTGAATAGTTATTATTTTATTTATTATAATTTTAACTTATTTGGAAGGTAATACTAATATATTTTTAAGTGAAAATAAATTCACTTTAATATTTTATTGTTAATATTAATACTAATTCTTTAACAGATTGCACATTGTATATTTAAATCATCAGAATAAATCTGCAAAATGTTATTATATGCAATTTATTGGAACCACAGTTCTCTAGATGAATAGATGATAATAATGTATTGGCAAGTGGTCGACCAACCCCAACATTAAATTAAATTTAAATAAAATAAAAAACTGTGGAAGAACGCACAATCTACATTTTAAATCTGCCTGGCACAATAAATTTTCCTGGTTATGTGGTAGCTTTTATTTGGATAGGCGTATTGAGCTAATTTATAAAGTACCTATGACTAAAAAAATATAATTTTGTTTTGTTTATAAATATTTTTTTGATTTAAAATATATATTTTAAATTTATCGTACGTAATAATTACAACACCCCCCCCCCCCCCCCCCCCACGCCAATAATACCCCCTCCCTCCGACATTCATTCTTAAATATCTCTTCACCTACTTTTCAGCTCACGAGCCGCCACTGGTCTATGGCCTCATTAAACATTTCTTTAGAAAAATGGCACGTTGATACGTAAAGGTTCGCCATCCCTGACCTATAGCATTGTAAGGGGCTGGTCATGCGAACTGTCACCAGTTCCACCAGTTGACGCATGCGCAGAGCACAGCTTGAATAGGTACTTTTACTAATTATTCACTGAACAGTGCTTATAAAAACATCATTCTTTGAACAGTTTGGTTGTACTTTGTGTTCATTTTTTTTTTTTTTTTTGGAAAAATCTACTCGTACTGCGGGTTGCATAGAAATTTGAAGTACCACTCCAGCAACGATCGTTTCCGTTCCATAGTAGTATAGAGTTCACTGGTTCCATCATATGTAAATATGTATTAATCAAAATTGGTTTAAATGTTGAAAAATCTTTTTTTCGGTATTTAATAATTCCTTCACAGTTTTGAATGTTATATATGTACATATTATAATATAAATGTATAACAACAGTTCGTAAATTCGTATAAAGCTTTTTATTAAATAAAATACAATACCTACATTTATATTAAAATAAACTATGTAAATATAATATAAAGTTAAACTTTGTAATTAAAAGTTCTTTGGACGCGTTGGTTTTGTAACTAATAAATAACTAGAACCATAGACAAATAATACTCTTTAGACCGGAAACTTATGTGTACTTACACTGAACATTACACCTGGTGGTTGGAATAGAACTAAAATGTAAATTAGGCAACCCGTTTTTGAATTTTATACAAAATATAGTTTTGTTTGTTGATATACATTTATTTTTATATTAAAATGAGTGCACAAATTTATTATTTAATTATACTTTTTCATTTATACATAATAAAATTTTATTTTCAATATTGATTTATGTCGTCTTCATTGAAATAATTGTAACGGTTTAACAAAACACAAATTGAATTACTTATATGAACTTATCAACACATAAAATTAAACAATGTTATATTAAAAACTTGCCTAATAGACACACAGATGTTACAATGAATAATCAAAGTGAATTATATAGAACCGTGATAGAATCGAAAACACAATTCAAAATATGTCAAATTCATAAATTTACGTCAAATTCAAATGTTCCCACGCATCCTTATTTCCCACCTAAGAAAAAAATACTTGTACCAATAGTTGCTTAGTAATAAAATATCTGATGTGGACAGCACATGACTTCCTTGTACGCCTGTTACACTATACATATTTTGTTAATAATTAAAATATGTATTATAACAGACCCAATCATAAAATTGCACGTATTTGACATAATTTGACATCAACATTTTATTTTTTTTGTTCTAATCCATAGCAAACTTAATTAGAGAATAAAAGAGCTAATTTAATCATAATTAATGTTTTCGACGCAGAATTCAATTCACTAAAACTTTTATTTGAAGTATTTATTACTAAAATTAAAATAACACCATTTTTCAAGAAAAACTGATAACATCTTCAGGTAAAGTATCACTTCCGGTTAGACTATTTTAACCAAAATCTATTATGTTATTCCCAATGATATAGAAGTCATATATCAAATTTGAAAAGTTTTTGATTATATTTTAATATAGTTTTTCATTAAAATCTATTATAGGCTTCAGGTAAAGTACCACTTCCGGGTAAACCATTTTAACCAAAATCTATTATGTTATTCCCATTGATATAAAAGTATTATATACTAAATTTGAAAAGTTTTGGATTATATTTTAATATAGTTTTCATTAAAATCTATTATATGCTTCAAGTAAAGTACCACTTCCGGGTAGACCAATTTAACTAAGATCTATTATGTTATTCCCATTGACATAAAAGTCTTATATATCAAATTTGAAAAGTTTTAGATTATATTTTAATATAGTTTTTCATTAAAATCTATTATAGGCTTCAAGTAAAGTACCACTTCCGGGTAAACCATTTTAACTAAAATCTATTATGTTATTCCCATTGATATAAAAGTCTTATATACCAAATTTGAAAAGTTTTGGATTATATTTTAATATAGTTTTTAATTAAAATCTATTACAGGCTTCAAGTAAAGTACCACTTCCGCAAGTTATGTAATGACCAAAAAGGGAGGTGCACAACTAGATATTATAACAGTTCTAAATACAAAATTTTAACTTTCTACGGCTTCCCGTTTTTCAGTTATGCGAAATACGTACATACGTACGTACGTACATACGTACGTACGTACATACGTACGTACGTACATACGTACGTACATACGTACGTACAGACGTCACGACGAAATTAGTCAAAATGGATTCAGGGATGCTCAAAATGGATATTTCCGTTGAAATCTGGAAACCGAAATTTTTCGCGATTACAATACTTCCTTTACTTCGTACAAGGAAGTAAAAATGCAAGTTCTTAAAGCGACGTTCGCGACATCTATTGACTGGAATTGAGTACTAGTGGCAAAGGCCCGGCACCTGCCATATAAGTTTCCAAAGGTTGACTAGAACTAATTTTATAATATGTAGTTATTTACGCAACTAAAGTGTAAACAGAAGGTTTATGACATGAGGTCAATTTTTTTTTTTTTTGTTTGACGTGTGTCAGATCATTTTGTATTTTTTGTTGAAATATTTTATTATACACAATTATTTCATATTTAAAATATTTTGCAATGAAACAAGACACAGTATGTGGAAATGGTAATATATTTATAATATAAATCTCCCCCCGGTCACAGCAGAAGCGTATTCGTCGCGACCACAAGAAGGTCTACTTGTAGACCTGATAATTCTGCTACCACCAAGCTGCTGGTTGTAGCCTTCGGATGTAGCGAAGAACTGGCTGAGAAGGCTATAGGAAAGATTGGCGATAACTCACAAAAAGACATCAGTCGAACATTGAACTGCTTGTAGGGTAATGTATTTGTGATTAAATCTTATGTACCTAATGTCTATTGTAGTATATTATAAAGCTTGGACACGAAATAAATAAATAAACTTGAGTTTTTTATAGAATAAAATAATTTTATATACAGTGTGTTCAAAAGAAATCCTAACTCGGGGTAGGCTATGAACAAAAAATGGCAATTTGAAAGTATTTAATTAAATGTCAATTTGACACGAAGTATTGTCAAAAATGCTATCTAAAGAAATTAAAGCTTTTCTTTCTTGAATCTTGATTTTAGAAATAGAAAAAATCAAAAAACGGTAAATGGCAATATTCTGTATCCTTCTATATTATTTTTTTTCCTTAAAATCACATTTCACTTAATTTTTGAACTGAAAAATGTTCCCACATACATTTCTGTGTTCATATCCTACTTCGAATCAGGTTTTTTTTTTAACACTGTATTTTAATAAAATAAATATTAACTGCATTATTAATTATCTGAGTTATCTGACTTCTGATTACTTATTAGCAAGTGATTAATGGTCGATTACTCCAACGTATTTATATTTTTTTATACTCCCATGTGTAAAGTTGTTACTTTACATACTAAAGAAAGTATGGAAAGTAAACGATTTTCGTATTTTGTTTACTTTACACATTACAAACCTACCACAATCAATACACGTGTGGCATTTATGTTGTCCTACCTAAATTTAGTTTTTCTCTGTTTATTCATGTTATTGCAATACTGACAAAACTGCATTTTTCAGCTTTAGATATGTTATCTGTCAAATGTGAACTCGGTATTTGGCGTATTAAAATTATTATCTGCTAAATTTTTAATTTGTTTCAAGAAAATTATATAAGGTCGTATAAAAAATATTGTTTACAACTCAAGTGTAAACAAGCTTTTTGCCCTCCTGAAGTGTAATGGGAACTTTACAATTGTATACACAGCAAGTGTAACCTACATTTTAAGCTTACAGTGTTGTAACTTGTCCAACTATGCGGTAAAATAATGAAAATACACTGGACGTTTATGGGCATTTTGAAAAGAAATCATCTTTACTATAATAAAGTTCATGTAAAAAAGTACTACCTACGTAAGTTATTTTTTTACTTTAACATTTCCTATATTTAAAACTAATTTATATAAACCAAAATCACGGAAGCGACATATGTCATTATTGTAAAAATCCGCCGTTACCGACATAGTTACCGATCGATATACCTGTCAAATACGCGAGGCGAACATTGCTGAAATGTCAAATATCGGACCTACCTATTATTTATTACGAAGAAAACATGAGCAAATAAATATATTATCAGTCATAAACAACGTCTATTATTACAAATAAATTTTCGCTAGAAGAAGTATTCTAATGAAGGTAAGTAAAATCAAATTTGGAAATTGACTTAACCCCAGTATTTTAAACTAACCCTTTTTAGAAGTACAACCTATCTCATTAAAACAGTGATTTTCATTATCGTCGGTCAAAAAATTTGATACAATTCTCGTGCGTGAAGTATTTTACAGCGCTCCAGCTAATAAGGCACTCGCCTTAAGGGCTCGTGCCTCGTGCCTTAAACAAAGCTGTCGCGCTGTAAAA